>JAPFBL010000254.1:6337500-6921358 GCA_026182355.1 Hermatobates lingyangjiaoensis
AAAAGGCTTATATATAGGTTAGGTGACAGTGGTAGTCCACAAAGGAACACACAAAGAATGTACTACAAAATAGAAATTCTACACACGGATTCCTACATTTTGGCTAAGTGTATTTAGAAGCAGGGATCTTTAACGAGTAGCTGACATAGTACAGGTTTAGGTCCAACGGCTTAACGTCCGCTTAAGGGCTGAAGTGAGTACTGAACCCCATATCTCCCAGTCCAGAGGCGAGCGCATTGCCACTGTGCTAACCTGGCACTCCTTATTATATATAATAAGTGGTTCAAGTTTAATCTTTATAAATGACAGAGTTATAAAGAACACTTGTACTTTCTTTTCTTGCATGTTGCCGTGTCAAAAATTGATAAGAATATGAGATCGACAAAGGTTGTTTGATGATACTACCACATCTTACAGTCACAACATAGAATAAAATTACAATCGTGGGAATTGAAGAAGTTGATAGTGTAAACTCATTTTAGAACGAGAAAGCTAGTCGAATGTGCGATTCTATTGAAGCAAGGTGGCGAAGAGCTCATTTCGTGGGAATCGATCACCTGATAGTCCGCTGCTTCTGAACTGTGTTCTCAGCCAATTGCCGTATAGAAAGCAGCAACTCTGACCGCACCGGTTAGTCCAAGTATCAAAAGTACTGCAAGTAGAACGTAGTTATTAACCCAATTGCTTTTACCAAAAACAGGCCAAATCTACCAACTATGATCCAAAAGTTTTCGTGAACCTGATTTGAGGTCAAGAACGAGAAAGAGTACGTTTCAGACACATCACAGTACACACAAATAAGTCACTTCGATTAGTATTCTTAAAGAAGGAGACATCGTATGAAGATTTACATACAACATAGAAGTGATATTTTTTAAATATTTATGCTTTAACTTCCACTATCTTCTATGGTTAGACAGTTCATACTACACCCACTAGGTATCGGGTGTGGACTAATAATATGACAACTCCTGAAGGTACAAGTAGACTGAGGATTCCAGATTTGAATCTTGGTCAAAACTCTCAATAGTTAATATAGAAGATCAACAATTTGCTTCATACCATGAATTTGAAAGGACGGAAAGCCTGTTAAGTATTCTTTAAATATTTCAGCTCCTATAAAGTTACCTAAGCATGAGGTAATCCTCTTAATGCAGAATCAACTTTGCAATGTCGATCGCCGGTATCTGAAATGAACCATTAAACAAATGAGGTACACTTCCCACCCCTATGGTGCTCGCAAAAACAATTTGCTATGGGCACTGGCACAAATGGGGTCGCAAGACCATTTGCAATGGGTCACGACCCAAAATGGGGTTGTTAATGGAGAGGCTAATATTGACACACAATGGTCGCGACCTATAACGGCCATATACCATAGGTCAGACTTCGTTTTTAAATGGAATATAAATATTATGTACTTATATATAAAAAACGTTTGTAACAAATACAATTAAAATTTTAATAACCTCATGTTAAAATATCAAGTTATTGTACAAATATAATTTTTTTTTCTGTTTAAGAATAACACTGTTCAGTGTAAATGTATGAGATGTTTAAAAAAGGCGCTTAGTTTACATTCATTAAATTGGTTAACAATTTTATTTTTTTTTTTAATAATTTTTAAATAATAATTAAATGCAAACTGAGTTAACTGTTTCAAATTGAGAAATCTTCGGTTAATCCTACTGTTAAATTCCTAATTCTGTCAGGTAAAAGTGTAATCAAGAGGAAAATATTGGTCACGACTTGATTTAATGTTTCAAAACATAACACAAATATGAACGGTTGGAAACCACTGCTCTTCAAAGTAGAATACAACTTTGAGAGTGCTCGCTGTGTAACCAGGAGCCAATGTAGAATTAGGGCTTGTCTCAATGTCAGAGTGATGTTTGGGTGTCAAGAAAACGCTGTATGTGACTCTTTTAGCTTTAATGAATTGGCGAAAGTATCTTTTTCTTAACTATTCAACAGAATCCAGTATGATCTGCTTAGGTTATGGGTTAGATACATTTATACCTATGAGCATCACTCAATAGATTTAAAAAATAGAACAAATTCAGTGGAAACTAGCCCAATTCAGTCGAGATGTTACAAGTATACAACAATACTGTATACATGTAACAGTATACAGTAATAGTGTATGCCAAAGATAGAGTAATACTGAGTTTATGTACAACTTGTTCCTCTCAAAACTTATGAATGAAATCTCCTGAATGTGGATTCCGATGTAAATCCAACTCAAAGTTATGCCAGCGAGGAGTGCGATCTAAGACTTCAAATGCCACCTTGTGACACATTGTGCATTCATCATGAACAATTGTGTAACCTGTGCTTAAAACTCCAACGAGATTAAATTCATAAGATCTCTTGCTGTTGAATGGATGATAATCAGTCATGTTTTTTTAAAACTTTACTTTTACCAACAACTAAGAATAAAGTTATATTTTCCAGTTTTTCGAATTGAATAAAACATTTCTGAACTAAACATTATCTCATATTAGGTTGGATTAACAATTAAAATCAATCGGTAAGTCAGATGAAACTATTCAATCATAATTTTATTTTTATTTTTGTTTGTAAACATCCCCATGCCTTTCTTGCCCATATTAAAACTTTAAATAAGTTAAATTTTCTAAAGCACATGAACACATAAATGCCTTCTCTAACGCAGTTAATTACGCTATTCATGGAAAAAAATTCTGTTTCCACTTTTCAATAGATTTCATCCTTTTTCCATATTCATAAACATTCATGAAAATTCTCTCTCTCTCTCTCTCTCTCTCGTTCAATTCCGATTTGTAAAATATATTTATTTATTACAATGAATACTGTAAAGTTAGAAAATATGAATGTGCTTAGAGCTATGAGGTCATTGTGTTGCTATAGTTTTGCTTTCTTAATATCCTATATATGGTAGGTGCCAATTTAATACATATATACAAATATATCACTAAAGTCATACCTTTGAAAGAGGTATTTATATGAAAGCCTACCAATAAAAATGTTAAATAAAATCATCATAATTGAAAATAGCACATAAAATTAATATTGATTTAAACAAGTTTAAATAAACCTTGAGTATTAATTCATAAAATCTACAATGTATTTTTTCGCTTATAAGTTTAGTTGTAGTAAAGTTGAGTGTAGAAGACTACAAATTTGTTCAAACTTTACTATTTAGAGTCTATAGTAACAAATTATTAATAAGAAAAACCCATCAGATATTTACTTTACAAATTGTGCTATACAAGGTGAAAGTATTTTAGAGTAATTTAAGAATTCAATGAGGAAAGGCAGCGAAATCAGCATACAATGAGAGGGTTCACAGAGTTAGAGTTAGTTTCCTTTACATAATCAATTGGAGGGTGGGAAGAGATTGGCCTGGACCTCTTATCACACTTCCTATGTCTACCTGAGTAACTCTGCAGTCCAGGGGCAAAGTCTGTATTGTAGAGGGCACGAACGCCTGCTCAGGCTGCTACATCTCTCAGTCAGTAGAAAATAAACTGCTGGAATATACTATAAACAAGATTGCGGAGTAATAGTCTGAGAGAAGACATGCGCTTTGTCCCGGAGCAGTATGTGATCTACATGCCCTTCTGATCTTCCGGAACGTACATCTAGACGTGTATGTGTTCTCATTCAAAGTGTTAGCATAAATATGTTATTATAGTTATATAAGTGGGCAATAATTTGTTAGTTGTGGTTAAACATTTAGGAATAAAAGAAAATGTATATATATATATATATATATATACATAAAATAAACTGTGACACATAAACAAAAACATAGCATAGATTCACTTTTCAATATTTCAACCGCCATGGTCGAAATATTGAAAAGTGAGTCTTTGTTATGTTTCTGTTTATGTGTCACAGTTTATTTTAAGTGTAATCTGTTCTTATATATATATTACACATAATAACAAAAATTTCACAATAAACACGTGAAACAAAAATCAATGTTTAAACCACAATAAGAAATTAGGAAAAAAAAATTTAGATCTTTCAACCGTAACAAACGGTCTTCGTCACAGTCAAAAACCCAAATGTCAGTTGAAAGAGCTTATTCATTTTTTTTTACTTTACTATAAGTAAAGTATAGTGATCGTGAAAAAATTCGATTTCGAGATTTTGACGGAATTACATGTTTTGAGGTCCCAGAAGTCGTTTTATGACGTTTTTACGATGATGTCTGTGTGTGTGTGGGTGGGTGCGTGGGTGGGTGGGTGCGTGGGTGAGTGCGTGTGTTAGCATTGCTTGTTACCACGCTACGGTCCAGAATCTTTGATGGATCAAGTTGATATTTTACACAAAAATGGGCCCCGTAAAGACGAAGATCCCTATTGTTTGGGAAGAATTATGCAAGATGGGAAAGTCACTTTTTTTGCCAAAAACCGTTTTTTTTTAAAACATTTATTTCTCCTAAACTGATAACCCTAGAGTTTTGAAATTTTGACATTATCTTTGAGGTTACAAATGGAACAAACGAAAAATATATTCAGAATTTTAAATCAACAGGAAATATTTTTTTTTTCAATAAAATGTACAAAATTTTGACTTATAATTCAATCTCAAACCTTGTGAGAGCGATACAAGCCATACTGTTTGACGGACAAGAATGAAACTATGTCTATAAATAGAACATTATGTGTAGAATGAGTTGAGATATTTTTTTTCAAAATTACATTCGCTAAAGAGGCGTTACAGTACGATTTGTGTTTTCAGAAAATGTTTTTTTGACGCTAAACGGCTAGTTACAAAATAATGAAAATTTGACCAAAAATGGAACAAACAATTAGCAATTCATAAAAAAAAATCATGAAGTTTCAATTAAGGGAAAGAGCAATAACGATATAAAAACTCTTTGTTTATCCTAGACTAAGACATCACCTGCTATACTTGTCGAATTTTTTGTATTTTTTTACATTGTTTACATTGACATAGAAATTTTTTGAGCGAATCCACTGAGATAAAATTGATGTTTCTAATGGAAAAATGAAAATATATTATTGACTTATAAGAGATGTAAGAGGAATAATATTGTGCAGGTAAATGATAACACTCATTAAAAAAAAATTCGTATATATGTTATTTGACAAAGGGGAAGGAAAATGATCTTATTAAATACTAAGAAGCCATAAAATTCCCAGTATAATAATTCTGTTAAAAACCAAAAATGTAAAAGATAATTCAAAATATAAATCATTCGTTTAGAGATTAATAACTGTAATTATCGTTCATCTTTAATTAACAAATCACCTTAAAAGAACAATTTCTTTGCTGTTTAAGATGTTTTTCAGAGAAAAAAGGGTATTTTACTGTTTCAAATTTGAAAATTTTACATTAATATTCAATGTAGAAGGATGTCAAGTAAACGATGTAAGAAATCTACTGGCTATTTGAACAATAGCCATGTTCTCTTGTAGGATAATATTTCGTATCAAGAAATGTTCACATTGTTTTTTCAAAAATGTTATTACTGCTGTATTTATAATAATGAAATTATTTGCAAATAATGAATTATTTGTGATGTACAAAAATAAGGTTATAAATTGATATGTCCTTCAATCACTATCTGTACTACCTCACGAATGCAATGCTAATAATTATATCCCATTTAGATATTTATGTTATGCTTAAATGATACGTTATGTTTTATACTCGTATAGTCAAGAAATTTGACATTGAGTTACTTATAGTAAAGTAGAGTGTAGGCCACTCCAGATTTTTTAATTTCTTTTATGGTTTGAAAACATATTACGTACACATAATATATATTATAAATTCTTATATTATTATAAAATATTTATAAATATTTTATTAGTATTCTATATAAAATAAAGATATAGATCACATGATAATCTAGAACAGAAGGTGTACCAGAAAGGTGCATGTAAAAGAATGTCTTTTTTGATGCTTTAGAAATTAGAGTTGATATAGAACTGTGGAACTCCGGCTTGAATACAACCGCTCAAAATATTATATTGCTTGATTAATAAAAATTATCATTTCCTTTATCATCGTATATAATAATGCTTGACTGAAAGATTCTATAGATTCTCAAAACTATACAAGAAGCTCAAAATGTAATTCGTTGAATTATCTGTTTTCATTATGAACACAATACATTTATTGTTTAATTCAATAGTTTTATTGCAAACTCTAAATCTAAAGCAAAGGAAACCATCAATTGAAATAAATTTTCGTGGCCCATAATTTGTTAGTTGTGGCTAATTTTGATGTAATTATGCTAACAAATATTTGTCTAGTTTGTTGACGGTGAAATGTATTATTCTAATTGATATAATTATTAATATTGTCTTCAACAACAACTAATAATATAACATTCCTGATACAGTACCATAGCTCAAATTATAGGCTTTTGTGGTGCTATTCAAGGGGTGGAAAGTGTGGTTCATTCAGTACCCTCTCAAGCTATGGGTGAGTCACGTTACCTTCTTGATTCTACATTGAGAGTCCTAAAATTTCGCCTAACTCAAGTGCATTAGAGTAGGAATCTTTAAAGTGTACCTGATATCGTACAGGCTTAGGACGGAGAGGACAGCTTAACATCCTCTCCGATAGTCAACATGCTCTGATATTTTCACCTCCCTCGTGAAAAAATCGAGGGCTGGAGTGAGAATCTAGCATTGATTTGAATGTCCAGAAGAGAGTACACAAGCAACTGGGCTACCCTGGCCTCCAAAATGGCATTACTACAAACAATTTAGTACAGTCCACCGAATTAAACAATCAAATTTCAAACAACAATGCATTTATTTTGTTTCTTATTATTGCATTAATAAAAATCCTGAACCAATACAATTTTTCTTTTTTCAGACAAATAAAAAAAAATTATTCGATAAAGATCTGTGAATTTAAATATTCTTTAAACACTCTTAGGGTTTAGAAATAATAATAATAGTTTCGAAATAATAATATTTCCTACCACACAGCTGATGTGTCCCAGAAAAAGGTTTCAGCTACGGACCCCAGAGCTCTAACCATTACTGCCTTTGTATACACGTATATTCTCAATTCAGAATAGATTTGTTACTCATATAAATAAAACTATGTAGAAGTAAAGTCGGATAATGCTACAAAAGAGAATAAGTTTTTAAAAATAATATGGCTAAGTAACTTTAGCTTTTGTGTCTGATAGATCTAAGACACAAGTAAATCCTTAGTTACACTGAATGAAACCATAGTTTAGGCAAACCTTCAGTTGATTCTAATAATTTCGTAACGGTCGCAGTGTTTGACTTAACAGGCTTCATATTAGAGAAGAAAGATAAAATAAGAAGACTTCAGTTCTCACATTTCCTTTTTATTATTATTTCCTTTCTTTCATTTTGTAGATTGTTTATTTAGGAACTTTTTTTGAGCTATTTGAGCAACTAAAGTCTTTTTATTCTCTAACTTAACTCTCTAATGATTGATTCTTTTTGAACAGGCAATCAATATCTGTGACTAAACAAAACAATGATAGAAGTTCCTCTACGTTCTTAAGAACAATCACAGTCAACTCTTTATCTTTTTCAACAAATTTTCTTTTTTTTTATAGTTTTTAAACAAATGGCTGAACCATTAGAGAAGTCAAATTGATGTAATGTAAAGGGAAAATTCAATAATTTATATACTAAAACTAACCTTTTTTTCATCTTTTACTGTTTTACACTAATCTGTTTTGCTTTTCACAGGATAGACGAAACGCTGTTTCACTCGGTACTATAATATTTCAATATACTCAGCCTTAATGAACTTAAGCTTTAATTCAGAAAGGTTTGTACCAAACTGGTTTTGTTTCAAAAACACGTGTGCTTAAAGCAGATCCTTGTACCCTTCGAAAATGCGATGATCTACAAACAGTAACTTCAGCAAGTAGGCAGACTTCAAACTACTTGGAAACCATTAACAAGTTTCCACAAGTTAATTGTAAAGTTTTATTACAATAAACTCGCTTCGAACCCATGGTGTTTTCTTCAGGTTTATCTATTTGTGTTGAAAAAGGTAAAAAGAAGGTAAACTTTTTCACGACATTCAGATAAACGTGAATAGGAAAATTACGTGTTCAAAACGAATTCTTTTATAATAAAATTTTGTTTATATTGAGATTCTTTCATTTCAAACTGGTGAGTAAATTAATTATCCCAGATATCTTAAACAAAATAATGTCTATATATATATCAAAATGATTTGACATCTAATCATACTTTATATTGTATATGTAACCCGACGGTGAACACTAAGTGTTCGAACGCGTCGACATTGGATAAAACTTATTGCGTGGAGATCTAAATATTTCTTATCCTTATTCTAATCATACAGTAATGAGTGTTTATAATAAATTCCTTTTCTATTTAAATCAATATTCATCTAATGGGATTAAACAATACAATTGATTCCTATTAATTATGTTTGGTGAAATATTTTTTCAAACCTAACGTTACCTTTTATAAGTTCTCATTTTAGAATAACAAATGTCATGAGAGTGTCCTTGTGGTCAAAACCCTGTATGTACTCAGTCAGCTGTCATCGCATTTCCAATGCATATCTAATAGGATTTTAATTTTACAAATCTTTGTAGTGGAGATGGAATCAAGTTAAAAAAGGATTAGCATTTAAAAGTGTGTCCTTGGACGCGCTCTGCCCAGGAAAGGTCAACTGAAAGTGATAAGTTTCACATTCCTCATTCCTCACTGTAAGTTAAAGAATGAACATGTGCTCTACACAGTCAAATGTCAAATCACTCATTATTTATAGTTTGTCATTTGTAGAGTTTAAGGTATTATTACTATTTTGAAAATAATAATGAAATATGTTTAGCTTCTATAGAGCATGTTTTCTTTAGGCATACTAACATATTGTAGTTCAATGAGGAAAGGCAGGCAAATCAGCATACAATGAGAGGGTTCACAGAGTTAGAGTTAGTTTCCTTTACATAATCAATTGGAGGGTGGGAAGAGATTGGCCTGGACCTCTTATCACACTTCCTATGTCTACCTGAGTAACTCTGCAGTCCAGGGGCAAAGTCTGTACTGTGAGGGCACGAACGCCTGCTCAGGCTGCTACATCTCTCAGTCAGTAGAAAATAAACTGCCGGAATGTACTATAAACAAGACTGCGGAGTCATAGTCTGAGAGAAGACATGTGCTTTGTCCCGGAGCAGTATGTGATCTACATGCCTTTCTGATCTTCAGGACTTACGTATTGACGTGCATGTGTTCTCATTCAAATTGTTAGTATAATGTGCTATTATAGTAAGAGAAGTGGGTTAAACATTTAAGAAATAAAATGTTAATATATATATATATATATATATATATATATATATATATTACACATAATAACAAAAATTTCACAATAAACACGTGAAAAAAAATCAATGTTCAAACCATAATAAAAAAATTAGAAAAAAAAACTCAGAATTTTCCATCGTTACAAACGCTCTTCGTCAGAGTCAAAAACCCAAATGTCAGTTGAAGATCTTATTCTTTTTTTTTTTCATTTATTTTTGTGGTTTCAACATATATTACGTACGCATAATATATATTATAAATTCTTATATTATTATAAAATATTTATAAATATTTTATTAGTATTTCTATATAAAATAAAGATATAGATCACATGATAATCTAGAACAGAAGGTGTACCAGAAACGTGCATGTAAATTTTCGTGGCCCATAATTTGTTAGTTGTGGCTAATTTTGATGTAATTATGCTAACAAATATTTGTCTAGTTTGTTGACGATGAAATGTATTATTCTAATTGATATAATTATTAATTTTGTCTTCAACAACAACTAATAATATAACATTCCTGATACAGTACCATAGCTCAAATTATAGGCTTTTGTCTCTTGGTGCTATTCAAGGGGTGGAAAGTGTGGTTAGTTTATTATTCAGCACCCTCTCAAGCTATGGGTGAGTCACGTTACCTTGTTGATTCTACATTGAGAGTCCTAAAATTTCACCTAACTCAAGTACATTTAGAGTAGGAATCTTTAAAGTGTACCTGATATCGTACAGGCTTAGGACGGAGAGGACGGCTTAACATCCTCTCCGATAGTCAACATTCTCTGATATTTTCACCTCCCTCGTGAAAAAATCGAGGGCTGGAGTGAGAATCTAGCCTTGATTTGAATGTCCAGAAGAGAGTACACAAGCAACTGGGCTACCCTGGCCTCCAAAATGGCATTACTACAAACAATTTAGTATAGTCCACCGAATTAAACAATCAAATTTCAAACAACAATGCATTTATTTTGTTTCTTATTATTGCATTAATAAAAATCCTGAACCAATAAAATTTTTCTTTTTTCAAACAAATAAAAAACAATTATTCGATAAAGATGTGTGAATTTAAATATTCTTTAAACTCTCTTAGTGTTTAGAAATAATAATATTAGTTTCGAAATAATAATATTTCCTACCACACAGCTGATGTGTCCGAAAAAGGTTTCAGCTACGGACCCCAGAGCTCTAACCATTACTGCCTTTGTATACACGTATATTCTCAATTCAGAATAGATTTGTTACTCATATAAATAAAACTATGCAGAAGTAAAGTCGGATAATGCTACAAAAGAGAATAAGTTTTTAAAAATAATATGGCTAAGTAACTTTAGCTTTTGTGTCTGATAGATCTAAGACACAAGTAAATCCTTAGTTACACTGAATGAAACCATAGTTTAGGCAATACTTCATTTGATTCTAATAATTTCGTAACGGTCGCAGTGTTTGACTTAACAGGCTTCATATTAGAGAAGAAAGATAAAATAAGAAGTCTTCAGTTTTCACATTTCCTTTTTATTATAATTCCTTTTTTGCATTTTTTAGATTGTTTATTTAGGAACTTTTTTTGAGCTATTTGAGCAACTAAAGTCTTTTTATTCTCTAACTTAACTCTCTAATGATTGATTCTTTTTGAACAGGCAATCAATATCTGTGACTAAACAACATGCTCTGATATTTTCACCTCCCTCGTGAAAAAATCGAGGGCTGGAGTGAGAATCTAGCATTGACTTTTTTGTGTTTAAAAGTGTGTTTAAAAGAAGCTCCTCTACGTTCTTAAGAACAATCACAGTCAACTCTTTAACTTTTTCAACAAATTTTCTTTTTTTTTATAGTTTTTTAAACAAATGGCTGAACCATTAGAGAAGTCAAATTGATGTAATGTAAAGGGAAAATTCAATAATTTATATACTAAAACTAACCTTTTTTTCATCTTTTACTGTTTTACACTAATCTGTTTTGCTTTTCACAGGATAGACGAAACGCTGTTTCACTCGGGACTATAATATTTCAATATACTCAGCATTAATGAACTTAAGCTTTAATTCAGAAAGGTTTGTATCAAACTGGTTTTGTTTCAAAAACACGTGTGTTTAAAGCAGATCCTTGTATCCTTCGAAAATGCGATGATCAACAAACAGTAACTTCAGCAAGTAGGCAGACTTCAAACTACTTGAAACCATTAACAAGTTTCCACAAGTTAATTGTAAAGTTTTATTACAATAAACTCGCTTCGAACCCATGGTGTTTTCTTCAGGTTTATCTATTTCTGTTGAAAAAGGTAAAAAAGAATACCTTTACATTTATACTTTTTCACGACAATCAGATAAACGTGAATAGGAAAATTACGTGTTCAAAACGAATTCTTTTATAATAAAATTTTGTTTATATGGAAATTCTTTCATTTCAAAATGGTGAGTACATTAATTATCCCAGATATCTTAAACAAAATAATGTTTCTATATATATCAAAATGATTTGACACATCTAATCATACTTTATATTGTATATTTAACCCAACGGTGAACACTAAGTGTTCGAACGCGTCGACATTGGATAAAACTTATTGCGTGGAGATTTAAATATTTCTTATCCTTATTCTAATCATACAGTAATTAGTTTTTATAATAAATTCCTTTTCTATTTAAATCAATATTCATCTAATGAGGTTAAAGAATACAATTGATTCCTATTAATTATGTTTGGTGAAATATTTTTTCAAACCTAACGTTACCTTTTATAAGTTCTCATTTTAGAATAACAAATGTCATGAGAGTGTCCTTGTGGTCAAAACCCTGTATGTACTCAGTCAGCTGTCATCGCATTTCCAATGCATATCTAATAGGATTTTAATTTTACAAATCTTTGTAGTGGAGATGGAATCAAGTTAAAAAAGGATTAGCATTTAAAAGTGTGTCCTTGGACGCGCTCTGCCCCAGGAAAGGTCAACTGAAAGTGATAAGTTTCACATTCCTCATTCCTCACTGTAAGTTAAAGAATGAACATGTGCTCTACACAGTCAAATGTCAAATCACTCATTATTTATAGTTTGTCATTTGTAGAGTTTAAGGTATTATTACTATTTTGAAAATAATAATGAAATATGTTTAGCTTCTATAGAGCATGTTTTCTTTAGGCATACTAACATATTGTAGGGTAAAATTCTAATGAAATGGTCTCCACATATAAAACTTTTAATGATATAAACAACGCGTTTCGAACACGTAGTGTTCTTCCTCAGGCATTAACTAAGGATGAGTGCCT
Organism: Hermatobates lingyangjiaoensis; assembly: GCA_026182355.1. Classification (NCBI taxonomy): domain Eukaryota; kingdom Metazoa; phylum Arthropoda; class Insecta; order Hemiptera; family Hermatobatidae; genus Hermatobates; species Hermatobates lingyangjiaoensis. Next base: position 6,350,068 of record JAPFBL010000254.1, read on the forward strand.
CTGAATAAGAATAAGAGTCTTATTCAGAGGCACTCATCCTTAGTTAATGCCTGAGGAAGAACACTACGTGTTCGAAACGCGTTGTTTATATTATTAAAAGTTTTATATGTGGAGACCATTTCATTAGATTTTTACCCTACAATGAGTAAATACCACATAATAACAGATTGCACTACATTAGAATACTAACATATGTTTAATGGACCATGCAACGTAGAAGTAAAATAAATGTTTCTATTTAAGATCCGAAAAATGAGATTTCATTCAAGTTTAACAATAACTAGTTATTTTAAATAACATTTAATGGACTATTGAAGTTTTATACCCAAGCGCACACACGCACACGCACACACACACACTCATTGATTTCTAAAGACCCAGTAATAATAATAAAATATAGCATGGAAAGAATATTAGTTAATTAATTTGTTGATATACTAGATTCAGCTGTCTTAATTCTACTCGTTAATTACGAAATTTGTATCATTGGAAAAATCAAGGCAAAAAATCATGTAGTGTCAAATGCAATTGAGTAAAATAAAAATAGATCTAAAAAAGTAGTATCTTTTTATTAAATAATGATAATGAGTGAAGTAAGAGTAAGAAACGCAACAAATGATTTAACCTACTGCCGTTAAAAGCACTCGTATATTTCTAATAGCTATATCTGTTATGTTCTTCAAATCTATGAGACGAGTAAAGCCATAAGTGAAGATACCATCAAAAAAGCGATTAAAACAGACATCAACTCGTGGCCAGATGGAGTGAGAGAGATCATCATCGCTTCACCACGTGATCGATAGTAAAGCCTTTTATTATAGATTTAAGAAATCAACACTGGGATAAATCTTCTACTCGGCTTCACTTTAACTAAGATAATGCTGAAATTGATTGCACCAAACAGTATTTAAATAAATATAGTAATTAGTGTGTTGGCGATATAGACATGTCGAAATGCCTCCCAATTAAAACAGAAGGCATTTAATTTTCTGGCAAATTTTCTCCGTCTAATTTTGATGTAAAACTAATCAATGATTAGTCCAAGGAGGACACTTTGGTGCTTTTTTGATCACTTTAAGCGGTTGTGCTCCCTCTATGTGCTATGTGTGTGCTAATCAAGTGTTGTACTCCCTCTATGTGCTATGTGTAATCAAACGTATCAGTACCGTCGATACAGTCAAGAGATCCATGTGGATAACTTTTTGGTTATAAACTATAAAATACACAGTAAATTGCCATCACAATATTCACATCAAATTGTTTATACTATTTTTTTTTGTTAGATAAAATTAAAAAAGTTAATAGAAGAATTATGAAGCGTTACATACATAATGTTTCAGCAACCGAAACATTAATAATTTATTTACTACGAGTAAACGTAGATCAATTGAAAGTTCATATTTAATATGCTTGTGATTATTTAAATTATTCATAATTGTTATTATAAATACATGGGCTAGGTTTTAACTGTCTCCTATTTACTGTAGTCATAATTGTCCAATTATACGCGCCATGAATCTTTCATGTTCACGTTAGCCAACGTGAAGATGATTGTAATTGTCTAATTGCTTTCATATTAAACGGCTGATAAATGTCTTGTATATACTAGAGGCGTTTGATCGGTTTTCCCAACGCCCATGAATCTGTTGTAAGCTGATAGTCACAAGCCAGTGTTCAGAGTTTTTTCCATGTCCAGAACAAGTCTGCATTCTTCCTGACTTCTAGACCAAGATATGTAGATCAAGTCTCTACAACAATCTCTCAATAAAAATGTTTGACAGGTAATTTCAATAGTTTTTTTTAAGAATTGATATTATTATTTAAACATTTAAGTTTGGGAGGAATTACGCTTGTGCTGCCTTAGACATGGTTGAACAGCCAGCTTTGTTTCTCTCCAGCCATTATTTAACGGTTTCTAACTGTGCCTGACCTGTCTGATCACCGTGAGTTTTTTGTACAGTCTCAACAGTGACTTCCTGAGTTAGAGACGATATGGACTAAATTCAAAACCGGTTGGGTGCAATCAAGATCTTCTGAAAAAATTAATTTATATAATTAATGATCCACATAAATTACACTATATGACGAGAAACATATACACCTGTAAAAAATACTGTGAAACCAACAACCCAAAATTAATTTATTTTCAAAAAATTTAAGTTTAAAAATGAAAAACGAAAGAAATACAGAAAATATATGAAATCAAACATTGAAAATACCATATGAATTTGAGAACATCATTTTTAAACCAAACCAATTTTTTTTAAAGTGAATTTTGTAGCTCAGTAAAAAACTAAAAAAAATATTATAATAACACAAATGAACAACTAAAACTCACTTCGAAAATTCAACATCCATCATCATTAAAAAAATAAGCAGAACAGCTTAACAGGCGGCCACCTCTCAATAATCGGTATAAATCGGTATATCTTATTCTTATGAGTAAATCAATGAATAATTTTTGTGCACTTTTTTTACATACACTATTTCAATGAAATTAACTCATTGCAAAAACGATTTCAGAAAAAACCTTGCAAAGTTTTAAAATAAACATGAGTTTTCTATCCTAAAGAACGTCAAGCAGCAATGCCGGTCTTATACGAGGTCAGGGACTCGTGAAAGTCCCTACTGTTATAAGCTTGAGAAAGATAAACTTCAGCAAGCCCTTAGATGTTGATTTTTATTTCACGTGCATACTGTGATATCTTGGACATGATCACTATGTTAGCCCCCTCCCTCCCTCTGCAGGCTACACTGACTCAATTATTATAATATTAATTTCTTGAGGGCACACAATGCGAATCAGGGTCGTTTGGTGGTAGGCATGTTTGCCGCTGGACCGAAAATTCCGAGTTCACAGCTCGCTGTGCTCTTAATTTTTTTTTTCATTCAGGAAAAGGAAAAAATCTTTTTCATCCTGTCACTTAGGAACTAACCAATGTTTCTAACAAAACCAACTAATGTTTTGTTGCCGCGAACCTGTAAAATATTAGGTAGTCATTTAAGTTCTCTAAAGTAAATAAATTTGAATATGAAAAAGTCGGCGACTTCTGATATAGAATCTATAAGATTCTTTTCTATTTTCAGGGCTGGACAAATAATATTTAATATTCATCAATAGTTCAATACCATTTTAGCCTATATTTGGAAAACTCAGAAAAAAAATCATAAAAAAATTCGTTATACAAAATGACGTAATTCGAATTATAGAATCATTTTTCATGATCGGGGTTGGTGAAAAGGATCTGCTGGTAGAGTGTTTGTGAGGTCAATGACCTCCCTGACCTGCTGCTACTTCTACTGGCATGCATTTTTGGAAATTATATTGATCATGTGCACCAGTTGAAGCTACTTCCTTAGTCTCCATAAAAACTCGCTGAATATGCATTGAACAATATCTTAGACAGATTTATTATTTTGTAGGAAATGTAGGAGCGAAAATAGACATTTCTTGTGTATTTTCACACAAGGACATACTAACTGCTTCAAGTTGTCAAAAGCTGTCCAATAATAGTGGCTATTCTTTTGAGAGGTGGATATGAAGGTGACGCCTGATGACCACAGTTGCCAGGTGTCAAAACTCGACCAAGGGCGACAGAAGCGTTTCGCACCGCCGAGTACTACAGCTACGCTGAATTGAGTGAACGCTGGCGGAATTTCCCATCGGCGTATATAAATTACACACCGCTGGAGCCAATTATTGCTTATGAGGACGCTTTCGCTGCTTCTGACCACTTTCCCTCCACTCCTCACGCGTCTTCCTCTGTCCTCCCTCTTCTTCATTAATCCTCACCTGTCTCTTATTTATACAAACAAACCAGTCTATTCCATCAAAGCAATCATTTCCTTCTTCTAATACCAGTACTCATTACATAATTTAGACTATCTTACGACAATTTTATTTAAGAATTAAAATCATTTTAGTGCATTTTAGTAAAAATAATTTAAGAATATTTTTCATTATCTATTGAAGATAAAGATACCAAGCCATGAACTAAAAATCACACATTTATTTTTTGTATCTGTCGTTTATTGTCGCAGTATGTTGGCCTGCACTGGTAGGTATCTTTCCTAACATGGTCGATTCCATTTCCTGCTTTAATAGCATAAGGTACTCTGATCTATTATAATATAATTATATTATAATAAGATATCGTTATAATATATATTATTATATATTTTCATTCTTTTCAACTTTGTTTTATCAATTATTATCAACTTGTAGGAAGTAAGACTGTATTTTTATTAACTTCTGAGGTAGTACAATATTTTATTTATTTTACCGTCTCTTCTATTTTTTTATCACGTTTTTCTATTTTTTGTTTCAGTTATTGTATTATTTATTATTTTTTTTATATACCAAGTGCCTACTTTCAATATAAACAATTAAGTATGCTGGAATTTAGAAAATATTTTTTTTTTAAAAAATCATTTTTTTATGACGCATATATATAGGACGTTTATAACGTAATTATACATAATAATATAATTAAAAGTTATGACACTACCACCTACCGATATCAGAAAAACTTAGTTTGACGCTTAAAAAATTAATCACACATAAAAAATGCAAAGGTCTAATTAAACCTTACTATATTTAAACGGAGTATAACTCACGAAGAAACATTTTTATTTAATCTAATGTTGAGTATGGAATTTATTCTAGGTTTCAGAAAATTAACTTAGCTAGAAAATGAAACTACGTAGATATTTAAAAATTATTACTGGATGTCTGCACCACCTCGTATTCGTGTAATCTTATAATCTTGTGAAAAGTTAAAACTCTTGGGAATCAATTTCACAAATTTTTTGAAAAAATAACAATTGTTAAATTTGCTCTACAGAGCACAGTTGTCTAACATGTATTCAGTTTTTCAAAAAACTCATTGCAATCCACCAGTGTAAAGGGAAACAATAACCTTATGTGCTTTACAGTTTAAAAATAGAAAATATAAAAATATGAGATATAGGCAAGAAAAGTTATGTAAAAATTAAAAATAATAAATACAACTTAAGTAAAATATTACTTAAATGATCATTGAAATGTTATTTTAAGTTTAACGCAGTTTTATTTAAAATTTTAGAATTTTTTTAAAATTTTCAAGTAGAGATATTTTTTTCCTAAAGAGAATATGGCTGACTTTTTATTCTTCACCCATTTAAACAATGGACAAACCACATTACCGGGAGCTTGGAGTCACCCGTCCAAGTGTTAACCATGCCCAATGTTATTGAACTGTGATGATCTAAAGAGAACCAAAATTCAACATCTTTATGCCGTTGGTAAGAGAAATGAAACGTTTCGAAAATAATTCGTTTCCCCTCATCTGTCACAGCCTATGTTTAATCTTCCTTTATAATTAGTGTAATATAGATATTTGATTCAAATTTTCATTATATTTACTACAGCGTTGAAAAAAGGTTTATGTTATGGACTAAACGATGTGACAATTGAAGCAAAATTTATGACAAAGTTATTCGAAATGTTGCATTTGTTCCATTGTACTCCATTTCAAGGTTTAGCGTTTCAGGTAATGGTATAAATAATAAAATAATAAAAATAATGATAAATGTCTTTGCTTGAGTTTTAATGAGGACAAAGTGAATATATTTAAAATGAAAATTCTTTCTGGCTTACATTATTATTATAAGCCTCTCCACTGTCTTTGCAAGCCCCACCTATGTGGTATTTCCACATATGGGTAGAGTAAAAGAATGTTGCTATGAAAATCAAAGCAAATCTAGAACCCAAATGATACAAATTAACATTGTATACAAAAAAGCATGCATTAAAAACGAAATAATTTTAAATCTTAAATAATCAAACCACAATATGAAATGGGAAAACAAGCTTGTTACGGTTGAAAGATCTTAATCTTGTTTTCCAATTTCATATTGTGGTTTGACTATTGATTGTTATTTCACGTGTTTATGTGAAATCTATTTATCGTTAAATTTTAAAATGTATTAATTTTATTTTGTATTTCATTCAAATTCGCGTTTGAGATTATATGAGTTGTTTTCCACAGGACATTTTTTTGTGTGAATGTATCTTTTCTGATAAACGTGACTATTTTCTTTTTTTCTGTACAATGATGGTCTAATCATGCTGTTGACTTGTGCCGAAGTGATGCGTACTGATGCACGGCTCTGCTGGGCAGTACAGCGGCAAATGACAAAGGCCACACACGGACACCCAATGAAGGTGCAAGGTAGTGGAATGCTGCCAGCCACTCAGCTACTCATCACCCAACTATCTATAGATAATGTGGGCTCTAAAGAGGCCTATATGACAGATCTAGGTTAGATTCTTAAATATTCATGAATTGAGCTAAAATCTGTCAACCGTAGTGTGAGTTAATTAGAAGTGAATAGTTTAAGCCTGACTCTTCACTACTGAAAGAACAAGACATCGCTACAATAACCCATCCATCAATACTTAGATAATTCTCAACTATCCATAAAATATATAAAAGTACAAACATATTAAATAAGGTTACCAAAAGTACCATATATGTAGGACTAGCTATGGATACACCGTCAAGTAAATCCCAGATCATCTAGAACCCATATATTTACAAAAATAATTGAAATCAGAAAGTGGAATAACTGATGTCGGTAAAACAATAAAGGCAATTGGATACCCGACATTGCGGGTGCGGTCAGCAGCCATCCACCACCGTAACATACTTAAGACGTTTATATTTCAGATTACAGGTATATGGACAGAGTAACTTCTAGTTAGCTAACAAAATAATATCATTTCAACGCCATTAATCTAGACATTATCACTGTAATTCATTTTTATTTTAGAAAAGGTCCATTAAGGAAAGTTAATGGAAGAAAGTATTAGGAAGAGAAGTTCCACTTATTTCTAAGGATAAAGAAATTTCTCAAGGTCACTAACAAAGGGTCTCGTCACATAAGCCCCGATACGAACTATATAGTATACTCATAAATAACTATAACTAATAACGACCCGTCAATAATTGGTTCTCAATAATTCTTTGCTAGGGAGAAAATTTGTTATTAAGAGACACAAATAATAAATAAATATACACAAAATACAATAGTTAATTAATGCTATTTATCTATAATAACTGGAATAATACAAATATTTACTATTTGTTAATTATTTAGTAATTACAGGATATATATATATATATATGATATTTTCAATTTTTTTATACTTAAATAAAAACCAATTTTATTATATTTTATGCTAAAATTTATTTTGGAGAAATGTAAACAAATTGTATTTCTGGAACTAATCATTACAATTATTGTACTTGTTATAAATTGAGCGAAAATTGTTTCAAGTTTGATTTTTACGCTACGTGTACTTTTAGAAAATGTTTGTATCTATATGGTATTTCCTTGATGAATACCTGATTTCGAGGTTTTAATGGTTAAGTAAACACTTTTTGAAAGTATGGGGCTATAACATAATTATTTTTGTTAATATTATGAATATTATGCGGATATGTGTTATATGTTATGTGTTATGTGTTATTATGCAGATATGCTATACTTACATCCTCTGTAGGGAGAAGGTCGGGGTCGATGTTGGAATCACGGACGACGGCGGTGAGGGTGAGTACGAGGACGAGGGTGTTGACGGCTAAAGAGACGAGGGACAGGGCTAGGTATGCAGTGAGATAGAGCGGCGATGCGGCGGGGAAGCAGCACGCATGGACCGCAGCGAGTGCTCCGAGGAGCCCCGCGAGGCTAGAGACGAGGCCGCCCCAGAGCCCGGCGCCCAGGCGGCTGAGAGTGACGCCGTAGGCGGCGCACAGCGCGCCGAACACGGCCATCAGCAGGCCTGCCAGGAGCTGGAGCGCCGCGCCCGCCCCCAGCAGCCAGGCCTCGCGGTCCGGAGGACGCGCCCGGTCGCTCGCCGGGCTCTTGGCCACGAGGCCGGCTCGGGTGCCGCTGCTGCGCGTCGAAGCCATCACATCGCGCACTGAGCCTCCCGACCTGCCCCCCCTGCCACCTCGCCGCCCCACTCCCCTTTCACATCGACTTATCCTCTTCTAGCCAACTTATACCCACATGAGCCTTCTTCCTTATTATCGCAATATCATAAACTTCGACTAGTATCCACCAGTTAGTAAAAGTAAAAAATCCACATACAACTTTACACCAAGTAAGCATTATCAAAATACTGAACAATCCAGTTAAATTAGTTGATTTACTTTAATAAGGATACTAAATTTTACCACTTAGAATGAAAATGTAATTGGTTCTTTGTCTAAAACAACTGTTAAATATTTAGAAGGTATTTTATTTCAGAAAGACTTTGATTCAAGAATGAAAAGAATAAAGAATCATTACAATTATTTAAGGACTATAATTTAATAAATTAAATGGCCTTTCATAAAGTCAAGTCTCCATGATCGATAACAAATAAGTAAGATTAGTAACACTCATTAGCATTGATTACAATCGATCATAAATGAAATGAAAGATATAGGCGGTTCAACTGGTGCGTTGTGATTAGATGCTCCATAGTTTTAAGGGACGTAAATTGGTTCTGTAATTATAACTTAATTATTTTTAACTCTAATTTTTCTCATTAATTATTTATCATCAAATATTGTAATAATTATGAGAACTATTACCTTCTAATAAATTACTTATTTTGAACACAATAGAGTAAAATACTCGTAAAAATAAGGCAAGAAAACCTATCAAGTGACCACAGCTGCAACTTAATAGTCATCATTTTTAGTGTTACATTATTGCTTTTACAATAATTGTAATGTAATTTGTATCATTAAGAACGGATATTCAGAATATACTAATTACAAAAGTGTAGACTTCTATATTAATCAGTTGATCGGAATTAAATTAATACTTGTTTAACATAAAATTCTATAAAAATCTTCCATAAGGTTCGATTGGAGACTGAACTGTTGACAAGTAATGGGTCTCTTTTCTACACGAAAATCTGTTAAGTCGCATTAAGATCTTTGAAATGATGCAGCATTTTTACTGAATTTTGTATATACGAGACCGACGGCTTAACATCCTCTCCGAGGGACGACGTACTCAGATTTATTCACCTCTAGCGTGTGAATAAATCGAGGACCAGGTAGTGATCGAACCCCGGACTACCAGCCCAGAGGCGCTTACGTTGACCACTGACCTAACATGGCTCCTTATCTTACTTCTAACCATAATCTAATCAATTGTATCTTTTTGTTTTAATGGTTAGGCAAATTTATAATTAAATCATAGGATTATAACTGATGTTCCTTTTCGTTATTAACTTACCGTCGCTCATAAGCATTATACCTTTCAAAAGTTCACCAATTGTCTTCACTATTATCCCAGTTGAAAACACATTTATTGTAAAATATTGTAAAAGCGTATTAAAGTAAATAGATTTTAATTATTTTTAAAGATGGGTCTTAAAAAAACTCATCCGTATGTAGCAAATAATGGGGAAGATGGAAATATCGATTTTAACTTTTCCATGAGTTAAAAAGCTCATGGACCACTCCAAAAGTTGATTACGGACCACTCCAGATACAACATGAATTTTTTTCACAAGTAATATTATTTGAAAAAGAAACTTAATTTTAAGTAGAGTGGCTTTTCCTTTGTGTTTATTACAGCCGAAAAGATGGCTGATTTTTCATTAGACATTAGTGTAACTCTTGAACGTTTCGCCGATCATGCTTCTTTCAGAAAAACCAAAGAAGCACGAGTGGTAGGTTGAAGATAAGGCTGGACAGAGAAAAGGAAGGATGTGACTGGTTGGGGTCGGCCCCGATTCACTTGGTAGTGGAGTAATGCCAAGAGTGCCGCACGTAGTCGGACCAGGGCTAGAGAAATTCAGGAAAAAGTGACACGCTGTGTCACCTATTGCCTTTCCCAGCGCACGCAGGCCTCGACCCACTTGAACCCGCACTCCACTTCTTCGTATTTGCATCGCGCTTACTTAAACAGCGTGTCCAACAATACGCTTAAACACAAGTGTTCTTTCTAATACAAACTGCTCTTCAATTACTGAATAACCTTTACTTTAAAACAAAACTAATACTTTCTCTCTCACACACAGTCATTCTCTATCCATCTTCCTCCTCATTTTCTACATACACACGACTTAAAAAATTATATTGAAATATTGTTACGAAATAATAATTAACGCGCTTACAACATATGAATTCAAAATGACTAACAGTTCCTCTTTCATGATATTCGACTACTAAGAGTCCTTATCAGAGACTCACACAGAATGAATGCAGAAAAAAATAAATAAGAAATATGTAAACGAGACAGACAAGGAAAATGCTAAAATAAAAAACTAACATGTCATGTGAAGATTTCAAATTTAAATGAACTACTTTAAGTTTCAACGTTTTAAGGCAATAACACCAAAAATATTGAATTAATAAAAAAGTAAAAAAATACGAACAAAAATTCAATTTTTCAAGTAATCCGAGAAAGACAAATCATTAAAAATAAAAAAGCCAACAGGAATCAGAACATATATGTATGAGCTTTGAAAAACAAAGAAACAAATAATTATAATTAAATGATTGAATTCGTTAAGCATTCAAATTTTCTTATTATTGTTCAAACTTTGTTTATAAGCTTGAAAAAAATTGAAGAGCAAGAAGAGAAAAAACAAAAATTAATTTCCTTTTTTGAGTAAAAAATGTTTCTACTTATTTATATATAAATGGAATAAAAATGTTTTTTCATCATTGATTAAAAATAAAAAACTATAAATGGTGTGACCCAACTTTTGATAGGTAATTTTATTATTAACGAAATAGATATCAGCTTAAGCTGATATAAATATAATATATGGTTCTATTTACTTATGTAAAGAGATCTATAAATTATTATTAGAATTAGTAGTAATACTGTCCGCCATACCTCGTAAAGTCTCAGAGAAGCTCGATCGGTTTCGGGTCCGTCAGGGTCCGATATTCAAGAGCAACTAACCCTTGAGATTGAGGAGTTAGTTGCTCTTGAAGATGGGATCCAGACGGACCCGAAACCGATCGAGCTTTTCTGAGACTTTACGAGGTATGACGGACAGTATTACTACTAATTCTAATATTACTAACCTCAGTGGAATTAACCCATTAACTATATAAATTAATAATTGTCATAATTCATTAGAACATTATAAACTTATTCAATATATGACAACTAGTTAAGTCGAAAAAATTAAGCTTCTTATTTCTTCTAAATCCTACTCCTAAGGAGTACGAGTATATTAGACACCAAACACTGGTATATCATGATATAAATATCATTTAGAAGTAAAAATATTTATTTAAATTTTATTTGTCATAAAAGACATAGATACTAATTTTTCACGGTGCCCTTTAAGTGACGTCATACGAATCGATAATAATTTTCAACTTAGCTATGAAGCCCTCACTGTAAATAATGCACAAAGAAAAAATGAGCAAAAAAAACAAATAATTGTTTTGTTGATATTCAATGAAATATAGTTAATTTATATTTGGTAATTATAACTGTTACCAGGTGAAAAAATGTATAGTATCTTTTTATATAAAAGTCAATCTCAGTTTGTAAGTTCACTCATTTTTAAAAAAGGGGTCACGTTGTCTAAATAAACTGTACGTATTTCCCAAAAATGTGTAAAATTTTCCGAAGAGGACAATGGAAGTTGTTAGGCGTATCAAGGTGCTCTCATCAGGCTGTATCAAGACAGCCAGGGTGCAGAAGGCTCTTTTTACACCAAGTTCATACTTACCAGTTACTTTCAGTGACTGCAGGGATATTTGGCTCAATTTGTTTTGTTGATACCCTGTCACCATAACAATGTTTAGTTGTTTACCTTGTTTTCGTTTCTTTAAAGCAGATTTGTTCTACTTGACTGATATTTTTGATATATTAACTTCTTGCAAAATTTGCGTAAAAAATTATATCCAAATACAGGAGGTCCTTTTTCAAGTAATCCGAGGAAGGCAAATCATTAAAAATAAAAAAAGTCAACAGGAATCAACGTATATGTGTGACCTTTGAAAAACAAACAAAGAAATAATTATAATTAAATTATTGAATTCGTTAAGCATTCAAATTTTCTGTTTATAAGCTTGAACAAAATTTGAAAAAACAAAGAATATCATAATAAAAAATAAAATAATTAATAAAAAAATAGATAATCTACCCAGCTTTGTTTCTTAGAGTTGTATCTAAAAGTATTAGTTCCTTTGCATACGTAGTTTTATCTCTCCTGGGGCAACATATATGAGAAAAAGCTATACACATTGGGGACTGCCTACGCAGACCCAAGTGTCCAGATATGTGGCCGTTTCCCCTCTTGACTTCCAAATTTACTCATTTTTTTATTATCTAAACTATAATTCTATATTCTTTGTTTTTTTAACTATATAAATTTTAGAAAATTTAAATGTTGATATTAATATGTAATTTAATTGTAAAATTGATCTGTATTTGGTTTATACATCGCCAGATTGTACACAAGCTAGTGTATAGTAATAATTATTGAATGGTGGATTCTTAAAAGCCCTTCTGTTAAAAGTCAAATGACATGAGAAATCATTGAAGAAGGAAATCGTGTCTAGCATTTATTTGTCAGCCAACCAAAACCTCAATACAGTTATGATCTGTTTAGGGTAGTTACGCTTTAAACCAAATGAAATAAATGTATACGGAGCAAATAATAAAGACATAAAAAAACTAATCTGAAATAGTGGTTTCAAATAAAAAAAAATTGACCACACGAGTGGTATATCGTCACGCTGTGAGTGAACTAACAGCGCATATATAGCCAGGTCTCTTGAGTCATTACAGAAAGAACCGCAAAGGACGAAGACAATTTCGGTCTCTGCTTTGAAAGACAGTGTTCTACAGTGTGGTGTCTATCGCCAAAGACGTAATCGTTCTACAAGCCACCTGTGTCTCAACAACTCAAAAGAGTGATCAGAAACTCACTGATTTAATAGTAACTGCTTTTCACGAAATTACAATCATGATGTGTTGACGTTAAATCCGATTAGGTTGAGGTGCAAGAGAGTGTGGATAGCGCGCGGTCGCCGAGTCTCTGGTCTCAAACATACGTGATCTTAGACCTTTCGTGGCGAGGAAAGCAAAAACATGTCACTATATTTCAATACAGAACCCAACTGAAAATAAACTAAAACAAGGCAAAATTTAGAACTCCTGACAGACATAATTCCATTGTGTGGTACATACTGATATAACAAGAATGATATATTGCTGCCGGCCTGTTAACTTCTCTAACTTACTTCTATTAGGTTAAGACTGACTATTAATTACAGAGGATAAGGCGCACTTGACTGTTTCTGTTCATAACTTTATATTATCACCTTTAAATCAAATAAATCTATTTATATATCAAATAAATCTGTTATGCCTGCATAATATATAACAAAGAGAATTCATAGAAAAAAAGAAATAAACATTCCTTTGACTACATACGAAATAAAAGTTTAATTATTCTAAAAATGTTTAAACAATTTTTTGTTTATGCAAATTTAGTTACTCGAAATGAAAACAAAGACAACTAGCAATTCATATTATAAATTGTTTGACTGCCTCATTTCTATATCTTCTAGAAGAAGCAGATCATTTACAAAAAGAGGCAAGTCAGATTTCTCCCAAGATAATAATCAGCTGTCCTATTAACAATATTATTTTCATTACTGACAATTGTAGTCTACATATTTTTTTGTTAAAATTATATTAAACAACAGTTTTTCTATTACTCATTGATGGCAACTCTTACCAATTTTCTATCAATTGCACAAATAATTTTTAATTTTCACCAAATATCAGATAGAAGTACAGAAATTAAAATAGATCCAAGTTAGTACTAATATATGAAATTTTCGTTAAATTTCTAAATTAGTTAACAAGAATAAATGAGGTTTGTTTGTTATTGTACAAAGCGACAGTAAAGAAGTAATGGAGTATATGGAATATATAAACAGTGTATTTGAAAATATTGAATACCGTAATGCTATAAGGTATAATCATTATTCTTTCTTCTGTAAGAGCAGTACCATGAGGACTTGTCGGGGTGACGCTTTCTATTCCAATAGCATCTGTATTTCTATAAATTTCTAATATTAATATTTTTAATGATAATTAAATACAATATGGACAAATTTCAATATTCTTGGTATGAATTTATAATATTAATCTTTATAAATAAAATAATGATTTTGTCTGTACATTGCTTAGAACTGACTCATTTCAAGTTTTCTTTACGTTTCATACACTGGAGAAACCGAATCCACCCTTAGAAAACTTTCTGTGAGTTTGTCGGTTTGTCTGTTTGTCCGCAAAACTTTTTCACAAGTAAACTCAGCTACCATAAGAAATATAAAGCTGAAACTTTTACAGTAGATTTGTGTAGGTCTAACTTAAAATATAGGCTCTAAATTGATTCGAAATTCAACGTAGAAGTGAAGTTATGGACGTTTAACGCAAAAATGTTTGTCACAAGTAAACTCAGCCACCATAAGACATAGCGAGCTGAAACATTGACACTCGATTTGTGTATGCCTAACTTAAAATATGGGCTCTAAATAGATTGATAATTCAGTACAGAAGCGAAGTTATGGGGCTTTTAGTTGTATTTTCCTAACTTCGCAGACAAGTTTGTTTTGAAAATACACAGTTGTGGCAAGTAGGTATTGTTAGTTGATTTTAATTTCAATTGAGCTTATGAATATATTGCGTATTTGACATCATTGAAATGGTGTTTCACAGAGTTGAGGATGTACTATCTTTTGAGAATAAATGTTTTGTAAACGTGCAATTCTCAGCCCTTAATATGAACAGGCAGGAGAAATCAACAAACAAGTTCTTACGCTATATGAAGCCGAGGAAAGAACTTACAAGTCAGTAAAGAGATTGGATTAGTGATGAAGAAGCAGTTCATTATCTAATTGAATTTCTTGACTCTGAATTTATTTCTCCTGGACTGCCTGCTCATGAGTAAAAACTTAAAATAGGAGCACCAATCATGCTGCAATTTAGTAGCAGTAACAAATTTCATTTTACGAAACATGAGTGCCCCAAAACTGTGCAACGGGACACGACTCTGAGTTTGTACTCTACAAAGATATGCCATAGAGGCGGACATAATGACTGGATGTGGTATTTTGGAGTCTGTGTGTACACCACGTATACCATTGATTCCGAGCCACTGTCTGTTTCCGTTGAAATGATTGCAAAGTCCCGTCAGAGTCTATTTCGCAATGACGTTAACTAAGTCGCAAAGGGAGACTTTATCTAACGCAGGAATTCAAGTTAGCGAGACCAAGTTTTTCTCACATGGTCAACTGTAGTTCACTTGCTCAGGAGTCAGAGGTTTCAACTGTTTGTACTTCCATGAACCTGAAGGACAGACAGCTAATGTAGTGTATACAGAGGCATTTGTTTAACACTGTACTAATAATGGTATTTTCTACTATTCTATCATTTCTAATTATAGTATTAGTAATGTACTATAATTGATATTTTGGAATACCAAGTATAATAGAATTTTTGATTCCGTCAAAGACGGGTACATTTGCTAGTATTCAATAAATGTAAAAATTACAATGATTTCTACATCACTGCTAACAAGTACAGTGATAATATGAAAAATCTTTTTACTTTACTATAAGTAAAGTATAGTGATCGTGAAAAAATTCGATCTCGAGATTTTGACGGAATTACATGTTTTGAGGTACCAGAAGTCGTTTTATGACGTTTTTACGATGATGTCTGTGTGTGTGTGGGTGGGTGCGTGGGTGGGTGCGTGTGTTAGCATTGCTTGTTACCACGCTACGGTCCAGAATCTTTGATGGATCAAGTTGATATTTTACACAAAAATGGGCCCCATTTAGACGCAGATCCCTATTGTTTGGGAAGAATTATGCATGACGGGAAAGTCACTTTTTTTGCCAAAAACCGTTTGTTTTAAAACATTTATTTCTCCTAAACTGATAACCCTAGAGTTTTGAAATTTGGACATTATCTTTGGAGTTACAAATGCAACAAACGAAAAATATATTCAGAATTTTAAGACAACAGGAAATATTTTTTTTTCAATAAAATGTAAAAATGTTGACTTATAATTCAATCTCAAACCTTGTGAGAGCGATACAAGCCATACTGTTTGACGGACAAGAATGAAACTATGCCTACAAATAGAACATTATATGGCGAATGAGTTGAGATATTTTTTTTTTGAAATTACTTTCGCTAAAGGGGCGTTACAGTACGATTTGTGTTTTCAGAAAATGATTTTTTGACGCTAAACGGCTCGTTAAAAAATAATGAAAATTTGACCAAAATGGAACAAAAAATTAGCAATTCACAAAAAAAAATTCATGAAGTTTCAATTACGGGAAAGAGCAATAACGATATAAAAACTGTTTGTTTATTCTAGACTAAGAGATCACCTGCTATACTTGTCGATTTTTTTGTATTTTTTTACATTGTTTACATTGACTTAGAAATTTTTTGAGCGAATCTACTGAGATAAAATTGATGTTTCTAATGGAAAAATGAAAATATATTATTGACCTATAAGAGATGTAATAGGAATAATATTGTGCAGGTAAATGATAACACTCATTAAAAAAAAATTCGTATATATGTTATTTGACAAAGGGGAAGGAAAATGATCTAATTAAATACTAAGAAGCCATAAAATTCCCAGTATAATAATTCTGTAAAAACCAAAAATGGAAAAGATACTCAAAATTGAAATCTTTCGTTTAGAGATTAATAACTGTAATTATCGTACATCTTTAATTAACAAATCACCTTAAAACAACATTTTCTTCGCTGTTTAAGAAGTTTTTCAGAGAAAAAAAGAGTATTTTACTGTTTCAAATTTGAAAATTTTACATTAATATTCAATGTAGAAGGATGTCAAGTAAACGATGTAAGAAATCTACTGGCTATATGAACAATAGCCATGTTCTCTTGTAGGATACTATTTCGTTTCAAGAAATGTTCACTTTGGTTTTTCAAAAATGTTATTACTGCTGTAGTTATACTAATGAAATTATTTGCAAATAATAAATTATTTGTGATGTACAAAAATAAGCTTATAAATTGATATGTCCTTCAATCACTATTTGTACTACCTCAGGAATGACAGGCTAATAATTATATCCCATTTAGATGTTTACGTTATGCTTAAATGAGACGTTATGTTTTGTATACTCAAGAAATTTGACATTAAGTTACTTATAGTAAAGTAGAGTGTAGGCCACTCCAGATTTTTTGACTTCCTTTTGAAGTCCTTGAATCCGATTTTCAATTTTTTTTTGTTATACCTTTCCATGCGCGGGTCCAATATCAAAAATTTTGTTAACCACTACAAGGTAGATTAATTAGGCGAATAATGAAGAATCAATTGAAATAATTTCTGATTAATCCAAAATTAAATATAACAAATTACACATCCATGGAATCATTTAGAAACACGTTCTAATGAATAATAATAACAATAATATTATTTAAAATTAAATATTTAGTTAAACATTATTAAAGATTTACTTAATAAAAAAATCTAAATAAAAACGTATTAATAAATATTTAGAACAAATAATATTTATAATTCTGCAATTCTCAATAAAAATTAGAAAAATATAAACCTCTCTAACCTACTAATATCAGGTTAAGATTGTCTATTAATTGCATGGAATAATACGTACTTAAAGATGTCTTATTCTTCATTATACCTTCTTCATTATTGACTTTATTTATTTAATTATTTTTTTATAAACGCCCAAACCACAGTAAAACATGAACAATAATACTAAGATGTTTCCATTGTAACAAACAGTCTTTGTCAGAGTTGAATCTCGACTGACTTGACCACTCATTTTATTAATGCTACTAATTGAAGACCGCTTGTTATGATTGAAACATTTTAGTATTTTTGCTCTTTTCTCACTGTGGTTTGGAAGTCGATTTTTATTCCACGTGTTTATTATGAAAACCTTGTTATATTTTTACAAATTCTCTTAAAATATAACATTATTGCCAATATAATGAACTTAAAATGTGCCATTCTAACGATAATGCATATACCACTTGTCGATTTCATTTCCTTTAATGATTTACACAATAAAATTGTTCAATGATTGTTGCTAAATAGTTTTTAGTTTTACGATTAAGCATAAATTATTAGTAGTAGGTAGAAAAATCATTGAGTTAGTTAACAGGTACGCACCCACCAATGAAATATTCTTGTTTTATCAGAATGAAGCAAACAATCATATTATATCTACACAGGGAGTCTCTTTTGCATTGTTCCAGTAAATAAATATTAATTAACTGTTTACTTATTTAATGTAAATTGTAAAAATATGTTATATTGTAGCATCCGATAAAATAAAGTTGCAACGTGTTGCAACAAGTCCTGTCTGTGTGTATGTTTGTTATTAAACCACTAGATTTTTAGAGCACTCATTATTATAAATATATAATAGAACATTATATAATCTGAAATTACATGAACGAGGCTAGTTAAAAATGTTTATTTATTTATTATACGTGTACGCCAATTAGACAATTTCTTATAAAAATTTTCATGTTTGATACTTTTTCAATCACTTTAACGGACTCCTATGTATACGTAACTATTGAGCCAAATTTTTGTAGTGAACTATATGCTACATTAATATAATTATTAATTAACTAATTAATTTTTAACGAATCCTAAGAACTCTATGTAGACGTACGCTTTTTAGATTATATCTACATCTGAATATATAAGATAAAGGTGAGTCTAGTAATTAAGAGCAAGAGAATATCAGGTAAAAAAGTTTACTGTCTCTTCAAAGTAGAGCCGTCCGACTTGAAGAGAAATACTGGAAAGTAATAATTAGCAAAACACAATTAAACATAAAAAACTGAAACAGTCGGGCTTTTTTTCAAAACTCACCGTCAAAGCAATCAGTGTGCAAAATGCGGTTAATTTATCATTGAAAGTTATAAAACCATTCTAACAAAGCAAAACCGGGTTTAGTACTCAGTCAGTTAAATAATGCGTAATCTAATTATGAGTAAAGTAAATCACATAAACTATAATTACAACAAAACGATAAAATTACATCCTTAATTCTAATTTATATCTGGGAAGACGTCTATGGTCCACCGTATAAATAAACATTTGGAGTTGACTACACTCAACTTTGTTATAAGTGGCCGTTTGTTATGAGTATCATATGTATATCATAAGTGACTCATAACACTATCACACTCATTTACAATCAAACTTGTATTAATTATTTTTTAATGTGGCCGTTAAAATTATATGAATTGTAAGGAAAATATTAATTACCATTCCGATTTTTAAATTTTAGAAGTGACTTCACATAAAACTGAATAATTGTCCTTTTTTGTGTGACATGTACTCACCCGGTATTCCAGATTTCTGAAAATAATCAAAAAAATACTCTCATTAAGAAAATAATTGATAGGAATTATAAAGCTCTAAATTCACGAAAAGTTTGTGTTAAAGTTAGTACCTATATTGACTTTAAATACAATAATTCTCATTTTCCATGTTTTAATATTATCTGAATGAATACTCATACTCAAATGTATGAGTATTTGTGGTATAATCATCACTATACTTTTTAAAAACAAACTAATGTATCTGGAGTCGTATACCTCACTTTATTGGTAATATATTAGTGAATGATGAATGAGGTCTCACTTTATTAATGAAGGAATAAAGAGGCTCACCGACAGCCAATTTAATTAATTGGCTCATTTATGTCTGGATATCGAATAGATGTACTATCAAAATCTGTGGTATAAGTATAATCAAACTCATAACATCAACAAATGACTTTATGTAATGATTAAATATGAATATAAATTGGTCAATAGTGAATAACCAATGGATATGGTTTTATCCATTTGTGAACTGCAACGAAAACTTAATAATTGATACGGTTCAATACGGCAAGTTCCTGCCAAAGAACTTAATATTTGTTCTTTTATTGTAATATTTCCCAAACAATAATTTTGAAATTCATACAAATTAACATTATGACTAAATTTAGTATGTTATTTAAAGTTCTGGAGTGAAAATGAGAGTGAGTTGAAATTAGTACCCCTTTTGGCGAGCAATAAAACTTATATACTCATTTTCTTGTCATACTCTTTTCCTTGTTTCAATATTGCTAAAAATAATAAGGAAATTTTATATGTTTGTTAAATGTCAATAGGCTGATTTACATTTTTCAAAAAAAGATTTAGGAGCCTTCTTAACGAGTAAAACCATAAAAACCTAAAAAAAAACATGACAGCTACTACCTATACCATGCATGGGGATATGGCTGCAATATCAGAGAAGAAATGCTTCGTCGTCAGACAAAAGTCACTATTACCAGTTAGGATATTTTTCAAGAATTGAAAAATGTCAATGGGTAAATAAAATCTCAATTTTGAAAAATTTTATAGCTTATCAGTTGGTACACCTGAAATGAGCATACATGCAAAAAAAATGTCACTGCATAATTCACCAATAAAATTTATATAGTAAGTCCATCAACTTTGATAACGTCATATCTAGAGCAGTTTCTACTATCATTTTTACAATAACCTTTTATTATACAATTCCCAGTTTAAAAAATGTTTTCAAAATAAAATCGAACGGTGGGGAAAACTGTTGAGAAATAGTAATTTCCATGATAATTCCAATGGTACTTTCCATTTCCTAACATTGGCAAACCATTACAAAACCGACTGCACTTTCTATGCGATGAACTTATACTTCACAACGAATTCGTCATTAGATTTCAAGATCACAAGAAACTAATCTAAGCATTTTGTTTTCACCATTTGTTATCGATTTCGGGGAAGCTTCTAAGAATTTTTAAATCGAATTGAACTTCAAGGAATGAAGATTTAAAACGCAAAATTAGAGATTGTTCATTACTAGAATATTAATAGATATTTCTTGTTTCTCCAGGATCCAGATTTCGCATGAATGAAAATTTTTCTATTTCGAAGTACTTGGATATGTGATCAGATAAATATTGGATATTGCTTACGAAAATAAAATACTCAAAATCAAAAACAAAATCAACCTGCCAAATAATAACCCTCAAAACAGGCTAAGAGTAGTACCCTCCAGCATTTTACAAAACATTGAGACACCAATATGTAAACGCAAATCCAAATTCAGAGTAGAATCAGGTTTTGTAACAATTTTTCTCATATGTAATTCCAAGTTTATTGAACAACGTGTTTCAATATTTTTTTTCTCATATTCAATAATAATTTTAAAATTATGTTCTTAAAAAAAATTGTTTTATAAATATTTTCAGATTTTACTATTTTTGTTTCAAACCAAACTATTAAAAATTACTCATAAATATATAAAATCATAATAATATAAATCAATAGTTCAATCAATGTTTTATATGTGTAGTACAGTGGACGCCGCTTAATGTAATCACGGATAATGCTATCAGTCGGTTAATATTATCTGAATTCCCGATCCCTCCCCCCAACATTCAATATGCATTACAAATATACCGCTTATTGTGATCAAAACATCAGTTATTGTTTTCACTTTTTGTCCAAACCTTGGTACTTTTTTCGTTGAGTTTCATTGAGCTGCGCAAATGCCCAGCGAGAAGTCATTGTTCTAAGAATCCCGATTTTATCTCTGGCAAAGCAAGCGGTAGGATTTCTTATTTCGTCTTTAGTTTTCTGCTTTGATAACTGTTGCCTATATCTTTCAGGTTCAGTTACAAATAAGGAATAAATGCGAAATTTTTCGCATGATACGGCTTGGAGTGCAAAATAGATATTCTGTATTTGAACTTCATTATTAGTACGAGTCCTTTATAAATGATTTGCTGCGAAAAGACTTGAAACTGAAAAATCTGCACGATTTCCTAAATAAACAACTTATTGTATTTTATTTGTAGTAACTTTTACTATTTATTACATATTTCATTTATTTGAGTTTATTTTTGCTGCACCTGCAGCTTTAGTCCCATGAACGGTAAAATGGCAATTTATATTTCTTCGGTTAATGTTATCAGTCGATTATTGTTATCATTTTTGGTGTTTACAAAATTGATAAAATTAATGGATGTCCACTGTTACAATAAGTATAACCATGTATGTATAGTATTTTCAAAATCTATAATTAAGGCTCCTGGCTCATAGTCAACTTAGAAAAACATAGTCTGGTCCCTAAGTGAACAATGTTGCCTATGCATGATCTATAAAAAGAGACGATCTATAAGAAATTATTTCAATTATTTTCTACTTTTTACATTGACAAATTGTTTGTTGAAAAACCTAAAATATTTTTACATATAATAAATCTATTTGGATTGAGTCTGTTGAAAAGTCAAGTTAAACATATCCGACAGAGGGCAGGAAGGAATTATTCTAAGTTGAGTTCCAAGACTTTTGGACCATCATCTCCCTTCTAACAGTCACAAATCCTTGAAGTTTTGTTGATATTACACTAATTTTATGTAGATGACAAATTTAAAATATAAATAATCTGACTTAAGTGGTTTAGTCTAAAAAAAATTTCCTTACACATTAGCTGTACAATAATCCCGCTTTCCTTTAGATTAATTCCATCAAAAGACTGTGTCATTTACTCTCCTATAAAGAGCTATATATCTGTTCAATTGTAGTTGATTTGTTTAACAATGTAACCAGCATCATGGCAAAAATACGTAATTGACAATAAAATGGACTTCTCATTAGTCCATACTGCCCTAAAACTACACAGCTCATTTACATCATAACGGCTGCTTTTAGTGTAACATCACAATGGTCTATTCTACGCTGTGACTTTTGTCGAGTCCACAGACTTTTGGGTACATGCCTACACACCAAAAACAGGCACACACACACACACACGCACACACACACACACACACACACACACACAAATCATCATCATCAAAAATTTAAAAAAAACTTAAACTTAAAATAAGTAAAGTTAAGTAAAATAAATAAGTTTTAGGGAACTTTAAAATAAGTAAATATTTCAAAATTTTGACAGTGTCTTTGTAAATACTATATTTCCATTCGTAAAACAAAACTTCAAAATTTAAACTATCATTTTTGTAAATACCTCTATATACAATTACTTGTTTGAGTGAACAAACAAAAAAAAAACAGTATTTGGGCATTGTAAATAAGTCTTTAATTTATATTTGTTCAAATTTTGTAAAAAATTTTAAAAAAATATTTTACCTTTATTGTATTAATTTTAAAACAAAATCAAAATTTTTGTCAACAATATTCTAACTCAATAGAGTGACGAAATTTAACCGTTTTTCTTTTTCATGCACAAATGAATTATAATTTAAGAATGAGTAACAGTATAAAATATGTTTTTATAGAGTCTGTACTTAAATAAATGTAGATTCGGGTTCACTGGAGGTATAATGGTGTATTACTATCAATAAAAGATGTTTGTAATGTATAATGTAATATTTTAGAAATATGTATCAAATATTAGTTTTCGACGATGTAAGAATAATTTTTTTGTGATTTAACGATGTAACTTAAAGTTTTGATGCAACCATGTAATTTATCTTGTATTTTGTAGTTACTTTCCATGACCTAAATCAACAAAGTAAAGAAAGTGTTCAAACTTTGAAGAGGTTAGTATTCTGTAAAATATTAAGTGGTGAGATGAAGGTTAGCAATCATGAAGGATGCAGAGGATAGGAAAGACGGAAACTAAATTGGTACGGAGAGACAAGTTGTAGGCAGACTTTCTCTTGAGGGCCAGAGAGAAAGAACAACAAAGAAGATGGAAGAGCAGAGCCCAGACACAGTTCTCAGGTCTATTGTGTGCACTCTCTCCTTTTCGTTGGCATAAGCCTTTAGCACTGGTGTTCGCTGTGGAGAGAGCCACATTATATCCATGACAATGGTCACATTTCCACAACACCATTGGTCCTACATAATGCGCTATGCCTATTTTTCTCACTTACTATTTCCGCTTCAACTACAATCCAAGTTGTGCATAACAGAAAATGTCACACTTCCTTATAAGATTTGTTTTGACTGTCAAAAGGACCACGTGCATAAAGAAACCACTTTCATACCTTTTCAAACCTTTCACCCGCTAGTGCAATACTATCGTATTGGTTTACGATTATTGCATAGGGAATTATTTTACTAAATCGGTTTTTCTTCCCTACAATTACAAACATATTAAGTTAAAAAGACTTAGGAATGAGTAATTATATATTTCCTTTTACTGCGTGTAAATAAAATGAACATGACAACAAAAATAAAACTGAATATCAAGAGAATATTGTTTAGCCTGCTTATGATAATAAATATACGTTATGAAACATCAAGCAACAAATGACTGTCCTCAAATAATTCTGAAAACTTAGAAATATCTCAGAAAATGATGTGAAAAATTTAGGTGTACCCAACGCATCTTTTGAAGAAGAGATAAAGTCATTCCTTTATGGTCATATTTATGATCTGACCAAGGTTATGTAATCACTACATGATGCAATCTTAACAAGATAATTAAAAGAAATTATAATCTCACAACCAAAATGTTCCTTAAAATTTTTGTCTAACACCTAATACGGCTTATATAGCTCACCACTCTGAAAAAATTTCAGAATCATTTTAACACTTATGAATTGAGTATTTCAGATATACTGCTTAACTTCAACCTTTCAGTTTTAACCAATCTTTCACTCACATTAAGGGTAGATAGCAGTCGACTTGTTACCTCACGTTTGTAGATACAATAATATCATTCATCCTTGTTACAAAATAACAGTGACAAATTACAGTTATGACATAATTCAACATTCAGACTAAAATTATGTTATTTTATTTTACTCTGATTTGTTCAAAACATCTTGAAAACTCCTTAACGAATTTAAAATCCATGTAAAAGCGGTTGCTATTATTAGCAATCAGTTTATTATTTCGTAACGCTGAAAATGGAAATGTATTGAAAAGAATGTTATATCATGGATTTTTTTTTTTTTTTTTTTTTTTGGTTCATTCTATAGAACCGCTTTGAAGATAAATAAGGATCAATTTTATTTCCAATATAGCAGATTAATTTTCCGTTCAAGAATTTCTATTTTAGGCGAAAGTTGGAAACGAATTACCATTATGGAGGATAGTTAAAAGAGTATTTAAGCAATCATTTTCTGAACTGCTCTTGTACGAAGGGTGGTTTAATCCTAATTGAGCAGAAAAGAAATAGAGTTCAGTTCGTGGTCTACTGACAGGACACTTCCTCTCTTGAAGGAAATTATTTTCCTCACCACAGGTCTCTTCCGTTTAAATGTAATAATTCGGCTTCAACGTATGCCTCATTAGACACATGGCGAAAACGATTTCGCCTCGTGCTTAAAAACCGGTGTGAAAAAAATTTTTTTACTCTCCAACTATTAATTTAATTATTAAAAATTTCACTTATATTAGGTGGAAAATCATGTTAGGAGAAAGTGTTTTCTTTTTGGTGTTTTATAACATTCATCGTAGGTAAACAAGGTTAATGTACTTCAAGATGTTAAGAACAGACTGATACTACTAACTCCAAAGACACACAAATAAAATAAAGAAAAAAGAATCACTTATTATTGAATTTTAAGTGATTTGAAGATAAGGTGTTCACCCCAAAATGCAACTCAAAGAAAGGTTAACCAGGACTATTTCATTAGTTCAGGAGTCCATGATCAAATCTAGAGACATAATTTGCCATTTATACCAATTTTTCGATGAAAAAAAAAAAGAAAAGGAACTATTATTTTGCCATTTTAAAAATACATGTATCATAGAAATAATTTGTGCATTGAAAATGATTAAAAGCATTTTCCTACTAATAATACAATTTAGTACAGAATGAAAAATGGAGTCAGTTATCAAAAAATATGTAAGTTTTGAATGTTATTACTTAACTAAGTTTACTGATAACAATAATATATATTCTTGGTGGGAAGATTTGAACGTTTTAATCTTATTTTGCTGATAACTATCTCATAGTGGTGGGAATTTATCTAATATTTTGTCAACATGCAAGTTGTGAGTGTAGCGTTTGACAAATATCAATGAGCATTAGCGGAGAATAGTTCTTGGTATGGAAAAGAACCCCAGTATATTTGGACAACATTGAATCTTGAAAAAGGTACTTTCATATCAAAATGGGTTAAAAAATGTTCTCTATATTTTGGCCATTATTGAAACTTAAATTCCATATTTACTGTTACTTTAATAATGATTACTAAACCATACAAATTTAATGAATTTAAATACGAATATAACACTAAGAATTAAAACTAATAAGTCCCCCCTAAGGTCGCTTATTGAATTAGCTTAATATAATTTTTAATAATAAAATAAAAAAAAATACATTCACAATCTAAATTTAAACTTCATCAGAATACCTCAGAATTAAGCATAAACAAGCTGCCAATACAGTATAAATGAAGATTAAATTATGAAAAAACTAGAAACGACAACTGCCACAAGCAGTAATTGTTGTTATATAGCCAATGATTTCATTTATTACGATTCGGAATCGTTTCATCATAGACTTTTAGTTATTATTTCTTGAGCTTCAGCTTCGGTAATGTTTACATCATAATTAGTAAAATGGTATTAAGCACATTGAAATATATCCATTAATGAAATCGACGTCTTTTTTTTTATGACAGACCAAACTATAGCAAAGTTAAATGCTATCACCAACGTTTATAGGCCCGCTGAGTACTCTGAATTCCGTTAGCTTACCAACATCCCTTCAAGTTAAGCAACATTTGGCATGATTGACACTTGGATGGGGGACTCTAATTGGTGCTCTCTGCAATGAAGTTGGCAATTTGTCTAATGGTGTCAAATCAAAACCAACCCACCCTCTTGCCACAACCCGCAAAGTTATTAGGGTGGACGGTGGAAAACAATAGTAAAGTTGGGTGAAGACTACTTCACATTTACCGTTTTGTTAGTACTTTTGTCTTTAAAAATGATGATATGCTCATGTTTAACGACTGGGATTCTGAAATATGTTAACGACTGAAACTCATAATTTTTCTAATATATTGAAAATATTGGTATAATCATGCATGATCTCAGTACACTTTGGAAAGTTTACTTCAACGTTGTTGTAATTCGAAGTGTTTTGAAACAGGTCGGAGCGTTTATATATGAACATTTAGCATGTCTAGTAAAACTGGTACCCGACAAGACTGAGGATATTGCATTTCGGAGAAAACTTAATTTCTCTTTATAGCTTGCTCGGCTTGAGTTACACCAAATTCTCTTGAATACTTTCCTCAAGTCACCTAATTACCTCACTATGTTTATTATCTTGTCTTTTATTTTTGTTTTATGTTTTAACATGACAATGTTTTTTAAGAAATGATCTGTAAGTTCTTGAGAACCTTGAAAAAGGCAACTCTTCAGTGGTACCTCTTCTAGTATTAAACAAAACTAAGGATACTGCTTTTAAATAAATCTAAAAAGTATCTCACAATGAATTGAAGTTTTATTTTATATTTCAATTTTAATAGCACAATTGACCAAGTTTTTTTTTTAAAAAAAAGCAAGCCTAACAAAGTTATTTCTTCTTCATTTTTAGCATTTGTTCCAATTTTTTTTCTTGTTATATTTTTTGTCTTTTTAAATGAATTAAATTTATTGAGCCACTGTAAACATTACTACGAAATACGATATTATGATTCCTCGATTTTTATTCCTCTCTCAATGCTGTTTGTAATTGGTTTAAACATAACATTTCAGTATATATAAGTTCTCAATCATAACGTATTAAGACAACACGTAAATAAAATATTAAGATAACTTAGTGAATTAATATATCGTATTCAAGCTACAGTTTAGTATAATTCGTGATTGCTTGGTATTTCAACAATAGGAAAGTATTGAATAACTTAAGTTAACAAACATGCACATTGGAAACCATTTCTGATTAATATTTCATAATATAATATCTACATATTACATTTCAAAGACATTCTTCTAGAAGTCAGTGCCTAAGAAAGGACTCTAGAGTGGCATAGCAACCCTTTGCAGTGGCGGTCGTAAATCCCCCACGACTATTGATAATCCGTTAACCGTCAAAATTTCAGCAAGTCTTCAAAATGTTTATGTTTATTGACTTACAATCAAGGATCTAAATTTAGACTACCGTTATTAGTTCCAGACTTACATCTTAATACAGTACTCGTATACAAATACAGTCAACATCAAGGAAAACCAGAGATTCTACAAAACAAAAACCTATATAATTCAAAACATAAAAAAAATTGTTAAATTAAGTCAACTCGAAAACAAATATAATACAATTTCAACCATTTTAAAGAAATAGTTTTGAAAAATTTAAAATACATTTATTTTTAATTTTTAATACGTATTCAGTTGAAAAATCCTTTTAAAAACAGTATTACAAACATAAAACATAAAAACAATTACCACCTTAAAAAATCATTTTTGTATAAAATTAATTTTTCTTAGCTTTTTATGATTTTAATTGTTTTGTTAATTTCTATTTCTACACACCTTCAAAATGCTGCCCACGGTACGTGAACACCCCTCCCCCCCGAGACTACAGCATATCTATTGTTCCGGGACCCCAAGATAGGAGGGCTCCATAATTTTCCTTAAGATCCCCTCTATCTCGACAATTCTCAGATGATACTCTACTCGAATAAAACCCATTCCCTCATGCACATATATCCGAACACTTAACACCTCAATCTTATCACACCAGACTTATTTTTGCTTTAGTAATAATTAATCATTAATATAGTTTTATAACATATAAACTATAATAAATTATTTATTATAAATATGATTGTAAATCATATTTATTTGATTTAAATAAATCATATTTATGATTGTAAATCATAAATTTAATATAATAAATTAATGTTCTATCAGCCAAGTATTATTTTTTTAAAGTATAAATGCTTGATAATTGATAATACCGAGAAACATTATCCACCTGTTATATGAACTGAACTATTAAACTATTATTTGTATCTTCAATTATTTTACTATAAGTAAAGTATAGTATTATGTAAAAATTCTATTTCAAGATTTCAACTGATTTGCATGTTTCGAGTTCAATTACATCTATATTTCGAGAGATTTTTTTATGATTTCGGTGTATATGTGGGTGGGTGGTGGGATTGGGTGTACTCAGAAAGTTTTTATTGTTGCTCGTAAACATGCTACAGGGTAAATAGTTCGGTTGATTATTTTGATATTTTTGTTCAAAGTAAACGTTATAAGTAAATGAGTTATACTTCTTGTCATTATTACCTAGCAAAAAGTCTATTTTATTGTCACTATATTAAATTAGCCACAAATTTTTTCACTAAAGTACAAATTTTAACGAGTTAATAATTTTTCAATTATTGTAGAACTACATTATTATAAAGCATAACTCATATATTGATATTAGCATTAACTCAAACAAGTTTCAGAATTTTTCATGAAAGAAAGGTAATTTATTTTACATAAATAAGACAATGTTAACATATGATTCATTCTGACGGGAACAGAAC
Source organism: Hermatobates lingyangjiaoensis (assembly GCA_026182355.1). Lineage (NCBI taxonomy): Eukaryota > Metazoa > Arthropoda > Insecta > Hemiptera > Hermatobatidae > Hermatobates > Hermatobates lingyangjiaoensis. Next base: position 6,379,632 of record JAPFBL010000254.1, read on the forward strand.
TTGATGTGGTCACATTCTGACAAACCATAATTAAATTCAACAAATAGTTCTTATTGGAGAATAGCCTCTATAGTTATTGGCAAAACTACATCATACAAACAGTACATTGTGCACATTTCGTGAATTCAGAAAATATTTGTGGCTAACAACAAGCACTGAAATATTCAAGCTTTTAACGTAGCACCTACAAATACTCTACATTTTTTTTTATTAAAATTACAAATAACCCTAAATGTGTCAAACTATACTTAAAAAGCCGATCTACTCTACCTGTCGGATTTGTTTATATTACAAATATAAATTCAAATATATTTTCAAAAATTTTTATCATAATCCAATCTAACAAAATTATTAAACTTTAAAGTTAATTGGAAAGAAATGTCGAGAGCTAAAATGAAATTAGCATATTATCAAGCAAGTATTAATTTTTCAAACTATTAATGCAAATAATCTGCAGAAATATAAATTTCTACGAACAATACTTGATTTATATGTTCTTTGGAGAGAGGTATTTCAACTGTGGTATATTATTATATACAGTATATTATTTACTGTGGTATACATATTCCATCAAATAGGAGTAGAACTATTAGAATGCAAGCGGAATCCTTGTAAAGTACACGGATAGTGAGATATACAAATAAGTGGCGGCATGTGTGCCTTGCCATTGGAAAAACAGTTGAACTAAATAAATTGTAGAATCTAAAAAATCTCGTATGAAATACACATGTCACCAACACAGAAAGCTTGGACTGACAAAGCAATGTCTTGCTTCAAGAAGACTATTTGAGGACCACGTACCGTCTTGCCTTGCCTTTCTCTCTCTCAAATACTGTCATTTTCAAAATTTTAAATGCAAACTCCTAATATGTCGCTTTCTTTAATTAAGTACTGTTATTTTGGCTAATTATTAATGTTTTTTTCGTCTATTATAGAGAATGTTTTTTTCGTCTATTATAGAGAATGTTTTTTTACTATTCCAAATACTCTGCTCTTTGCTTGTTATTCATATGCCCTCTCTTCAGTTGAACATTACCTCTCTGTAAAAATGTTGATGCTCATCTTCTTGCATCTTCTCTTCAAGATTGAACAATCCTTTGCTTCATTATTTCCTGCTTTTCGATTTCTCATTCGTTGACTCTTTGACTTCTTATTCTTTGACTCTCTCGTTCTGAAAAGCCGTGCTCCTGTTCTCCTTGCACTCTCCGCTTGTATCTTTTCATTCTTATTCTTAAAGCTTCTAATCTCCTTTCATGGTCCATTTAAAATTTTTTAGTGAGAATATTTCATAAATGAAGCCATTTTATGTGCACAGCAAAAATTATTTATGCTGTAAACATGCTACAGGGTAAATAGTTCGGTTGATTATTTTGATATTTTTGTTCAAAGTAAACGTTATAAGTAAATGATTTATACTTCTTGCCATTATTACCTAGCAAAAAGTCTATTTTATTGTCACTATATTAAATTAGCCACAAATTTTTTCACTAAACTACGTCTTTATGAAGAGGGACAAATCCGTAATCGACAATTATTTTGAATTGATTTTTATCTATTAATTAATAAAATGATCTGGAATAAGTTAAAACTAATAAATATGGCAATTAACCATAATAAATCCGTTGTCAGACCGTCTAGCGAGTAAGAAGATGGAGATTATCATTGACGAAAAAACAGCATCTCAATACGCATGCTTATATTTTTTTACAACAAAAGTTCTAGAGAATAAAATTTCTAATCGACTGTCTCTTCAGATTTATGAATTATAAAATGTATAAATGTTATAGCATTGACCGAAAATTAAGAAGTTGCAAGGAAAATATTAACAATTTCAGAGCATAAGAAAAGAGTCGATATGCAAAACTCAACCTGCAACCCTTCTAGTTGGACTAACTAATTTGTTGCTGACACTACAGATATTCTTTTTCTTCAGAATTGCACAAAACAGATTTAACAGATTTTATATGCATGTGAAGTAGATTTTAAATGATTTTAAAATATGTTTAAAAAGTTATGATATTTTTAAAATGAGTTTTAATATTTTATGTAAAAAGAAAAAATTATTGGAAACTGTCAACGCGAATATATAAGGGACAATAAATTACTGTCCTTTTATGTGATTGTATGTAATTATATGTAAACATTAAACCCTTCCGTTGCTTTGTTATACTGATTAGATAAAAAAAATTACAGAATAATCAGAAATATGTATCCTATAACAGTTAGAAGTTTTTAATATAAAAATGGTATGAAATATAATTACAGTACATGCTATATTTTCTAAAACAATTCATTTAAAGATTAAAGTTTCTTCCCTTTCCATTCACCAGATCATTTCATTATTTGGTTACTATAAAGTATTGTTACCACGAAGAAAAAATTTGTCTGTGTGTTAACAGATTTACATGTTTAACACACATGTGTGACCCCCTTGCATAGAGTTTTCACGATGTCTGGCTGCATGTAGCAGAAAGTGTATTAAAAGTATTTTAAAGACTTCAAAATTGAAAACCATTTAACTTTTTAATTTAATTTAAAACTTTTTAACCATTTGAAAAATACTAATATAATCTAACAGTCATGAAGTCCCTGGAGAGGAAAATAACCCAATTGTATTTGGGTTATATTCAGAAATGGGAAACCTACATTATTGTTATTTATGCCAAAACAGGTACTAATTCAATTTGATTTTTCTGGTGATTGTACCTAAAAGTTTTGACGAAGTACTCCATATGAATAATGTACGATAAAAAATTAAATGAACTTGAAATATTGTAATAAAAAATTATAATAAAAATGTAGCTATTAATTAAAATCTCCAATAAATTCTAGATTGTTCTGCTTCTATGATTTCAATATGATCTCTCATTGAAACTGACGAAATAGATGTAACCATATTAAAATCTACGAAGTCATTAAATAGATGGTCTATGAGTTTGATATGTTTACTTATTGTAAAGTTGAGTGTAGCCCATTTCAGATTCTTTTGTAGGTTTTCCTTGTAAAAGTAAAACTACCCATTGAAGAATACATTAATGAGTATGCAACTTTACATGAATACTATTTAAACATATGTTAATGCATTACTTAAATATTGGTATATTTTTAACATGGCGTTTTATATGATCATAAAGTATACAGCGGGTTCCAATGAACAGTAGTTGGCTGCAACTTTTTTTATTTCAAAACATTGTTGTCAACTATAGGCTACAATAGAAGGAGTCTGAATAAATCTTTATAGTGAATAAATGAACTATTCTGAAAGCATTTTCTTGGAGTGCCTGATTTGGGTCAGGTTTGGTCTAGTGCAGAGGCGAGCAAATTTTTTTGCTCTTGGGCCACATTGACTTTAAAAATTTGTCAGGCGGGCTGGATTGAAAGACGGATCTCAACCCATAGACACGTTCTCTATTTTTTATATTTTACCTTCGTTTTGAATAAAATTAAGAAATAAAGAGAGCGCAGAGTCATTTCATTTTAAATTCCTTACAAGAGCAGTTTCTTTTTAATATATATATGACTTCTTACAAAAAAATACATGTAAATTTGAATCTTCGCTCTTAGGTCTGGTTGGTTGGTTGACCTGTGATTGAACAGTTAGTTGACTTGTCTTCACTTGTCAGTGTACAGTGAGAGTTTTTATTGGAAATGAGTGAAAGGACTATTAATCAATTTGTAATGTGGAAGTATTTCGAGAAAGGAGGACAAATAAAGTATTGTTAGTTTTTATTAAAACTAGTCAATTGATTAATAGTACTTTCACTCATTTCCCATAAAGACACTTACTGTACACTGACAAGTGAAGACAAGTCAACTAACTGTTGAATCACAAGTCAACCAACCCAGCCAGACCTAAGAGCGATGATTCAAATTTACATGTAGTCTTCTGTTCTTCATCTTATTAGTATTTTGATTTTATTCCACTCCAATTTCCTTTGATGGTGTTAGTATGAATACGAGTTTTGCTGTCTTTGAATAATTCACTTTTAGATGTTCGAAAAAGAGTTCATAGGCGAAATACCCTTTCCATTTATCCGATAGAATTATTATTTTATTTTTTATTGATCCTTTTATTAAGCATTTTTGTAATTTTTTTGTGTTATTTCCCATCGTAAAATGAACTCACCATTTCTGTTCGTCAGATGTCCTTTCTATTATTCTGAAAATCCATATATGGCAAATGTGGTATTTTACTTTGTAAAATTAACTTTCGGTGAGGTTAATAATAATATTCTCTTCTCTGAGTGACTCCAGACACTGATAGTATTGAACCTTGGCTAGGTCCTTGAGTGTATTCATGAACTTTTAACTGTTTTCACATTTTGTCTCATGACCTTTAATGTAACCTAAATCGAGGTACTAATATGAATTAATTGTAATATTTTTTGGAACAACGTTTCTACCTCTTTTACCAAGTATGAATAGCTAGCGAACCTCTTCGTTTATTGATTACATTTTTCACAAGTAAGATGGTGTTTTTGTCACGCAAAAGTATGATTAAGTTAGTTTAATGTATACCGAGTTCAATATTTATTCAAAAAAGCTAAAAAACAGAAAAGAATACACACCTGAAATTTAGATCGTGTCTATGGGGTATAAGTCTTGAAGAACTAGCGGGGTGGATTGAAAAGACCAAAAAGGCCGGATGTGGCCCACGGGCTGTAGTTTGCCCACCTTTGTCTAGAGGTAGTGTGCACGTCTTAGCTCTAAGAGTCGTCATCCCAATCTTAGCCATGACTCTAGATATTTTATATTGACATGGAAAACCTTGTACATGCCATCCTACAGACTCAGAGATACTGGCCCTGCATGATAGCTGGTGTTCGTTGAAGATCCCTCCTCTATAAGCTTCAGTAAGGGAAATTAGCAATGGATGTAAAGTCGACCCAAAAATGCAGCACATTGCTGAGTACTAACAACAATAAGTCATCTTGTGTGGCCCTAAAACAATGCCGATTATGAAAGCTGGTAAGTGTTGCTCTTCAAAAGAATAATCTTTTAGAAATACTAGTAGCTCAGTTTCTACTTAAGAAACTTAGTGTCTAAATTTGAACAAGTTCTGGCTAAGAAATAGTTACAACACTTAACAGAGATAAAGGAAAATGAGGATGATAGTTTTATAAAAAGAAAAAGGGTTTTAAAAATGCAGTATTGTTCTCAGACCCATCAAAAATAAATTGAATTAATCAAAATAGTTGTAATTAAATAAAGAAAGTCAGAGATTCACGAAAGAGCTGTTAACATGATGAGAAAGTTCTTTATGCTCTTTAAATTTATTTTAAATTTTAATTAATTTTACTCTTAATTTCCTTTGGTTTGGTGACGAGAATTTCTTTGAGAACTAAATACACTAAAATACTACTGCTTGTGTTTACACGTTTTACGAACTTATAAAGAACTAATAAATCTTTTTACGACACTATTAAGGAAATGAGTGAGGGAAATTTAATTATTTTACAACTCAGAATTCATTATCAAAATTAAACCTAAATGCCTGAAAAAAATATACAGACTATTTTTTTTATAAGTTTTATTTCAATAACTTACTTCAGCAATTTCATTTACGTTTTAAAAACTATCTTGTACTGAAGCCACAATTTCAACTATTTTCAACGCCATTTGCTGTAAAATTGACAACGTTGCAGGGGAACAGCAAATTTTATTGGTGGAACTGCAGTGAGATACTATCCTGAAGCAAAAATATGCAGAAGTAGGGGTTTCCGAATTCTACAAATGTCATTCACGAGAAAGGTTTCACAAGTTATTTTACGCTATTACGTGGATTATAAACGTTTGGAAATATATATGTATGTAAACAATTTTGCTGAGCCATGAAGATTAAGAAGTCTGCACTAAGATCGTGGCTTACTGATGAACATTTGCAAGCATCGCTGAAATGATTTCTGATAATAAATTGAAGCATAATACTAATGATCTTGTTTATTCAAAACGCTGCCAAATGAGCAGTCAACACATAATCTGACGATACTGTGATTAATAACCCGTTCTGAACAATAAATAGATCATGTAAAATAATAAATTTATTTTTTCTTATTATGTTAGTTACCGTTTCCATTCGATTGAGTATCACTGTCATAATGCAGCACAGGGGTGTGCAGCCCTGTACAACTTCTCAATTGGTCCCCGGAGGAATTCGTGTTTGAGACGCCTGCTGTAATTAATAACCGTGATGGCAGTATCAGTCAGATTTTGTTTTGACTTATTATCTGACAGCGTTTTGAATCAATAAGGTCATTAATACTTCATTTCAATTTATTATAAGAAATTAATGTCTTGCAAATGTTCATCAGTAAGCCCGATCTCAGTGCAGACTTGTTAATCTTCATGGCTGAGAAAAATTTTCCGCATACCTAAATCCTCGCAGTAGCTACCAAAACTGTAGAGGCAACAGTGCCATAAAAACATGTTTGCATTTTTTACTAACTAATGTTAGTAAAACATGTAAATACTACCAGTGGCATTTTATTGAATTCAGGTAGTAAAAACTCTACTGTTCGCGAGGTACAAAAAATACATTGTGAGCAGCGTGTTTAAGACCTCTGATTTAGATGTACTGAATAAATATTTTGTTGAAATATTGAAAATTGCCACCTTCTCTTCAAATATGTTGTAACATTCGGTTAACTCGAAGTATTTTTATAATTATGCGTGGTAATTATTTTATACTAGGAACAAGTGAAAGTTGCTCTTAGCCTATCCAAGCATAAATAATAAGGTATAAATAATCTCTACCACCAGTTATCCTGAAATTAAAAGAATTTAATTATAGATTAGTTTAAAAGTGAGTTTTGAAAGCTGCTTTTGACTTGGACTGGCCACAACACTTATATACATCCGTGTCATATGGTCACAAATTGTGGTGATTATTAGGAAAAATCTGATATGACTTCATAGAAATGATACGAGAAACAAAACAAGGACTCAGAAGATTATATTCACAGTAATTAGTATTCTACGAATGTACAGTCAGAAACGAAATATGAAAAAACTATGTCGGCTATCTATTACTATTTTATTGTTAATAGATATTAAAAACACTATTGACTTCGGCATGGGGTTTTTACAAACTGGCCTGACCCGAGCAAAGTTTTGAGACGAGCCAGTTTGGTCTAGCATGACCCTGTGCGAGCCGGTGGAGCAGAACGGTACCACACAGTCGACGCCTGACCATTGTCACTACGGTCGCATTCCTCCATTCCTCACCTACTTTCATCACATTCCGCGTCCTTTTAATTTTTATTTTCAAGTAGCCTTTGTAATGCCCATATAGTCTAAAGTTTTGTAATTATTTCGAAAATGTTCATTTTCATCAATGTCTAGTAACTGTAAATAATAATACTACAATAACGATGGTTCAGAATTGCTCAAAGTTATCATTCTTTATATATATATTCCAAAATCATGATAAACTATGTATATTAAATATGTGAATCTATAATTCGACTTGTAGCTTAGCGTTAGTCAAGAGAAGTACTTCTGATATCGATGAATGTTGAATTAACAAAAATTAATTATTTTTCGCACTTTTCTGCATTCTTCTCTTTATGTCAATGTATTTCTCATTCCGTTGAACCATTTTAATTAGACATATAGATATGAACCAGGTAAAAATTCTAAAACTTAAGACATTCTGTCTGAGGTTCTAACAAGATCTAGAAAGGTCTTAAAGTCGAGCATCACACAAGAATTCTGATACAATTTAATTTCAATTGGTTGTAATATATCTATCTATATAAATAAAATAATGATTTTGTCTGTACATTGCTTAGAACTGACTCAATTCAAGTTTTCTTTATGTTTCTTACATTGGAGAAACCGAATCCACCCTTAGAAAAATTTCTGTCGGTTTGTCTGTTTGTCCGCAAAACTTTGTCACAAGTAAACTCAGCTACCATAAGACATATAAAGCTGAAACTTTTACAGTAGATTTGTGTAGGTCTAACTTAAAATATAGGCTCTGAATTATTTGGAAATTCAACATAGAAGTGAAGTTATGGACGTTTAAAACAAAAACCTTTGTCACAAGTAAACTCAGCCACCATAAGACATGGCGAGCTGAAACTTTGACACTGGATTTGTGTATGCCTAACTTAAAATATGGGCTCTAAATAGATTCATAATTAAGTACAGAAACGAAGTTATAGGGCATTAAACGTATTTTCCTAACTTCACAGACAAGTTTGTTTTGAAAATACACAGGTGCGGCAAGTAGGTATTGTTAGTTGATTTTAATTTCATTGGAGCATATGAATATATTGCGTATTTGACATCTTTGAAAAAGTGTTTCCCAGAGTTGAGGATGTACAATCTATTACGAATAAATAGTTTTGTAAACGAGCAATTCTCAACTCTTAATACGAACAGGCAGGAAAAATCAACAAACAAGTTCTTACGCTATATCATACCGAGGAAAGACCTTACAAGTCAGTAAAGAGATTGGAATAGTAATGAAGAAGCAGTTCATTATCTAATTGAATTTCTTTACCTGAATTCATTTCTCCTGGACTGCCTGCTCATGAGTAAAAACTTAAAGTAGGAGAACCAATCATGCTGCAATTTAGTAGCAGTAACTAAATTTCATAAGTTTCGTAATTTTATGTTACGAAACATGAGTGCCCCAAAACTGTGCAACGGGACACGACTCTGAGTTCGTGCTCTACACAGATATGCCATAGAGGCGGACATAATGACTGGATGTGGTATTGGGGAGTCTGTGTGTATACCACACATACCATTGATTCCGAGCCACTATCTGTTTACGTTGAAATGATTGCAAAGTCCGGTCAGAGTCTATTTCGCAATGACGTTAACTAAGTCGCAAAGGGAGATTTCATCTAACGCAGGAATACAAGGTAGCGAAACCAAGTTTTTCTCACATGGTCAAATGTAGTTTACTTGCTCAAGGGTTAGAGGTTTCAACTCTTTCTTCTACCATGAACCTGAAGGACAGACAGCTAATGCAGTGTATTTAGAGGCATTTGTTTAACACTGTAGTAATAATGGTATTTTCTACTGTTCTATAATTTCTAATGACATTTTGGAATACCAAAAATGACGGAACTTCTGATTCCGTCAAAGACGGTACGTTTGCTATGTATTATATATAACTATAAACTTTTTTTTAATTTAATATTTGCTTAATAAATACACTGGTAATAATGTAAGGTATGGGACCACAGTAGCCCAGTGGCTTGCGTGATCGCCGATGACAGTAGTGCAAATGTAATTATAAATAAATGTAACAAACAAATATTTATTTGAATTTAAAATGTGGATAATATAAAAAATGGTAATAAAGTAAAGGGATCTAGCCAGGGTAGCCAGTAGCTTGCTTGCTCGCCGATGACAGTAGTGCAATTGTATTATAAATAAATACAACAAAAATATTTTTTTTAATTTATTATTTGCAATATATAAACACTGGTAATAAAGTAAGGCATGGAACCAGAGTATTCCAGTGGCTTGCGTGCTAGCTTTTGACTGGGAGCACGTTAATTAGAACTAACTCATTTCAAGTTTTCTTTACGTTTCATACTTCACTGTAGCCACATGTACCCTTAGAATAATTTCTGTCTGTCGGTTTGTCCACAAAATATTGCCACCATAAGACATATAAAGCTGAAACATTGATTGTAGATTTGTGTATGTCTAACTTAAAATCTAATCTTTGTATACAGAGGCATTTGTTTAGCACTGTACTAATAATGGTATTTTCTACTATTCTATAACTTCTAATTGTAGTATTAGTACAATACTATAATTGATATTTTGGAATACCAAGTATAATAGAATTTTTGATTCCGTCAAAGACGGGTACGTTTGCTAGTATACTTATAAAACTCTATTGCTCATGATTGTTTGTTTGCACACGCTCTGAACTGAATAAATAATAAACATTTAAAGACTTTGTGGACATCCTCGACCACAATTCGTTCCAGAATTTTGGTCGATAACAAAAACTAATTTTTAATAAGGACATAATGGGATATGGGATAATCCGTTCGGTCTGAATACATATAGGTGTTATTTTTTTAAACATAATAGGTTTCTCTATATAAAAACTTATATATAAACTACAAAAAGTTTGGACGGCTGTTCGAGTTCCAAAATTATGTTCGAATTCTGAGGGCATAATTTTCTCCAAATCTCTGTTCGAACTCCAATCTGTTAGAGTTCCAAGTCGTTCGAATACCAAAGACTACTGTATTTTATGTGATAAAAGAGTTTAAGATGATTAAATTAATTTAAAATGTACAACATTTTGAAACATTTTAAAAATAATTAAGTTATTAAGATAATTTAAGTCATGTATTAGGGTTTTATTTGTTTTATTAAGTGAACTTTGGATACAATACAAATTCACTAAAAAAATAGACGATTGATGAACCTTGAAGTTTGTTTAGAATATATATGAGGAAAAGTGATGAAAGACTGTAGCAACCCGTCTTCCTTCAGGACTGAACTGAGACATGAAGCGAATTGAGATCCCTCTCAAGTACGAGTACTCATCCAAGATCAATACTTCGTAAGGTATCTTAAAAGCAAAGATTTTTATGACAACTCAAGATTGCAACCGTTTTCATGATCTAACGTGTTAAAGTTAATTGTGCTGCTCAGGCTCTGCACTACAGACCACCTTTGCTAAGGTTTCAAATCCTGCCCATCCTGATAAAGAACATAGTAACCTCCGATGACTGTAGATAGGATAGTTCGTTCTTTACTATAAGGAAACTTAATATCAAACTTACTAGGTATATAATATATAATGGCCCATTTAGGCATAATATAAATGTCTAAATGGGAAATGTTTATTAGTCTTTCATTCCTGAGATAGTACAGATAGTGATTGATCCACTTATCAATATAAGCTTATTTTTGTATATCACAGCACTGATGCAAATAATCTCATTAGTTTAACTACAGGAGTAATAAGATTTTTGAAAAGCCCAAGTGAAAATTTCCTGATACGAAATAATCACCCACAAGAGAATGTGGCTTTTGTTCCAATAGCCAGTGAAACTCTTACATAGTTTATTTGACCTAATTCTACATTGAATACTTAAGACAAATTTTCCCTCTTAAAACTTTAAAATATTCCTATTTCGTTTGAAAAATGTTAGAAACATCTAAGAAAAACTGCCGTTTTAAGATAATTTTTAATTTAAGTGTTTTTTAAAATATCACTTTTCTTTCCTTTGGTCAAAAATCATAAAAATTCAATTTACTCTGAGTAATGTTTACGTTATCTTTTTCCTGCGTACTGTACTCTGTTATAAGGTTGCTGTAAATGTATACTGTGGAAAAATATATTTGTAATTAGCCACTTTTAATCAAATTTAATACAGCTTTTCAATATAAATTAAAACTTTTAAAGCTGATAGCCTGAAATTTTTTAACATAATAGATATGAACTATTAGACTAGAATAGTAAAAAACAGGATATTTGTCAACAACATATTGGGAAAGGGTCCATTCCTAATACTTCAATATTACCCAAAGTTAATATAATTCATAAACAAAATTTACATCTGATATTAAGTTTCGTTCAGGGGCTCAACATATAGATTGATTAGAGAATTTTAGTAGACAACACTATCATACCATGGAAAGCATCAGAAATTATATGTTTAATTAACGTTGATTTTTTACATGTAAGATTTTTATTCTTTAACATCTCATAATAAGTTCTTAAATTATTTAAAAACTTTTCAATAAACCTCTTTACATCAATTTTATTTCAGTGGATACACTCAAAAAAATGTCTAAGTCTGTAAACAATGTAAATAATTGTAAAAAAGTACAAGCATAGCAATTAAACCATTAGTCCCGGATCAATATTCAGATTTTTAGCTATATTGCTCTTTGCCGCAATTGAAATTTCATGAATTTTTGTATTTAAATTGCTAATTTTCTGTTCAATTTTTTTTCAAAATGTCATGGTTTTTTTAATGAGCTATACTTTTTTAACATAATATCATACTTCTTAGGTATACAATATATAATCTATTTAGATATCATATGAAAGTCTAAACGGGAGATATTTATTAGTCTCTCATTCCTGAAGGGAGTACAGATAGTGATTGATCCACTTATCAATATATATATATACACTTATTTTTGTGTACCACACCACTGATTCAAATAATATCATTAGTATAACTACAGTAGTAATTTACATTTTTCAAAAGCGAAAAGGTAGATTTCGTGTTACGAAGTAATCTCTTACAGGAGAACATGGCTTTGATTCAATAGCCAGTAGATCTCTCACATAATATACCTGACCTCCTTCTATATTGAATACTTAAGACAAATTTTCCCATTTAAAACTTGAAAATATTCCTACTTTGTCTGAAAAATGTCAGAAACATTGAAAAAAAAATGTTTTAAAATAATTTTTATTTCAAGATGTAGGACAATTACATTTATTAATTTTGACGAAAGTTTTCAATTTCGAATTGTTCAACATTTTTTATCATTCCTAGAATTATTATACCCGGAATTTTATGCCTTTCTAGTATTTAATAAAAATAATTTTTTTCCCTTTGTCAAAAATCATATATACCAATTTTCTCTGAGCGAATGTCATCTTTTTTCTGCATACTGCACGTACAGCGTTACTATACTGTAAAGCCTCTTTGGTGAATGTAATTTTGAAAAAAAATATCTCATCTCATCCTCCATATAATGTTCTGTTTTTAGCTGTAGTTTCTCTTTGATCCGTTAAACGGTGTGGCTTCTATCGCTCTCACAAGCTTTCAGATTGAATTATAAGTCAAATTGTTTACATTTTATTGAAAAAAAAATATATTTTCCCTTGTTTTAAAAGTCTAAATATATTTTTCGTTGATTGCACTTGTAACGTCAAAGGTAATGCGAAAATTTCAAATCTCTAGAGTTGGTAGTTTAGAAGAAAAAAAATGTAGTCTAAAAACAGGTTTTTGGCAAAAAAAAGTGACTTTCCCGTCATGAATAATTCCTCCCAAACAGTAAGGATCATTTACACTATGGAACCCATTTTTAGTGTAAAGATTCAACTTTATCCATCAAAGATTCTGGACAGTAGCGTGGTTACAAACTTTGGATACATACTCACCCACCCACAGACATCATCGAAAAAACTTCATAAGACGACTTCTGGGACCTCAATATATATAATTGTGTGAAAATTTCGAGATCGAATTTTCACGATCACTATACTTTACTTATAAGTATCACTTATAAGTAAAGTAAAAATCTGGAGTAGCATAAACTTAACTTTACTATAAGTAAACATAATATCAAACTCGTTAACAACCAACTTATGTTTTATTAGTCTAACACTTGTTCGACAACTATCCATCACACCAAGGAATGCATCAGAAAATATATGTTTGATTGGGGTTAATTTTTTACATTTAACAATTTTATTGTTCCAACATATCATCTTAACTCATTAGAATATTCAAATTTGTTTAAATAAACCTCTAAATAACAATTTTATTTCACTTAAAAACTGTCCAAGTCAATCAAAACAATGTAAATAAATGCAAACAAATCGGACCAGTAGGGAAGATGATTCATTATTCCAAAACAAAATTTCAGTATTTATAATTTGTTCGGAAGCACCTAGAACCAGAACTCTGATTTTGAAAAAATCAGTTCTGGAATAAAGTATCATACTTGGCTTTAGTATTCAAGATTGGTGGCATCACTATTGGCCACGACTATTATGTTCAAGTGAGGATGGAAAATATTGCACACGTCTTTCTGTGACAGGGCAAAAGCTCTGAGTCCGTGGTCTGTACAATGCCAAGTACTCGTCAGAGAACTTTGCTCTAACATGAAAGAAGTAAAATATAGGACTCCCGGTATAGAATCTAACTTGGTAATACAAGTCACCTACATCTAAAATGGGTGCCAAATAACAAAAGTCATACTTTCTGGCCTTCGTGTAGTCATTGGACACAGTAATTACAGAATATTGAAAAAGTAATTTCCGATTTCCCATTAAATATTTTCGATTATCAACCTCCAGGAACTGTATAGATGATGCGTGATTATGAATATTTAAACCATATTTAACATGTAGGATTACATTAGGTTAACATGTAGTTTTATTCAAAATGAACAGAACTTAAGTTTAATTAGTTAATAGTAAATTTTAGGCCTATTTTCTTTATCCAAATGCCTCAGGATATTCAATAACACTATTATTAAGTATTATTATTCCAATAATCCTCACTGAAATTCAATAATCTGATAAATAAATACATTCATTATACAAAATGATGACGTATTAATTGTAAGTAAACCGTTATATGCCTATGCTTAACTATCCCAATTATTCAGTTTCACGTTTTATGACTATAATTTCAGAAGTGCGAAGTTCTTGAAATTTTTATCATACTATACTAACTGAAAACATAAATTGAAAATCATTAATATCCTATAGTCAGTAGATTTGTAAAAAAAATATCAAATTCAAAAAATATACTACAATGCACCTTTCCTATGATTTTATCAATTCCTATATTTTATTAAAAAATTATATAACTAATTCCTCCCATAAGGAGTTACACCGCTGTTCGATCTCACTATGATCTATCATACGATATGACCACTGTCGTGTTCACAATCTTATAAGATTCAATCATAAGTCAAAATTCTTACAGTTTCATGAAAAACTAACCAGATATGACATCAGAAAAATCTAACTGTTTTTTCACAGCTATTGTTGTATCAGTTTAATATAAACTGGAAAAGTAAAACTCTCTAGAAATTTTATAGAATATAACTCTTTAGAAATTGTACAGAGTACAGGCAATATTTTTAACTGGCAGAAATAATAATAGCAATAAATAACGTAAGGATATTAAATAAAAGAGTTTGAGAAATCCTTAGACCAGAATAGACTTAGATCAGCAACTAGCTGGCTTTAATTACACGCAAAAACTGAAAAGCCAGGAATTAATACTTAAAACCTATCATCAAAGAGAAACATTCAGTATGAAATAGATTTATCATAGGTTCTAAAACCAAATAATAAGATTAAAGACAACTACAGCAGCTGCCCTAGTATAAAGGATACTCATCTTATAATTACAGGAATATATTATTCTTGCATGTAGGCATCTTGAACTAAAGAACCATAAGTGTTGCTTATTCGAATGAACGCCACCACCAGATAAAAAACATACACATCCTGCCAACATTTTTATTTTTTTTAACAACTAAATACAAATCAGTATATTTGAAAGATAAAAATATGCTACACCATATATATAATCAAGTCCCTCAGAAAATTGGATAATTTAAACTTACATTTCTTTAAATTATATTCTAAATTTAAATGCATTGTTTTTAAATTATAAAATGCATTGTCTAAAATAAAATTATAAAAAAGTATAACCTAAAATAAAAAAAAGAAATGATATTACGAATTTCAAATGGATACCTAATAATTTAATTAATAAATTATTTTACTGCATTCATGTAACGATTAAAAAGTGATATCACCAACAATTTTATTTTTGGTGTCATTAATTTTAGTTATGAATGACTCAATAAAAACTGAAATTAAATCTTGAAAAAGGTTATTTTTTTGTAAGATATGCAACATGTCAGTCTAGGAAAAATAGAAATTTGAAATTACAAATCTGAAAAGTATTTACAATAGAGGGAGGTTGAAAAGGAACTATTTGTAATTATTTCTGAAATCTAATTCTTAATTTAAATTAATTCGAAAAGAAAATCTTTAAGAGGGAGTTAAATTTAAAATTCAATGTGAGCACTGTCTGTGAAGCACTTCTCCAGTCATCTGGGAACCACATTGAGAACTGATTTAATGAGAAACTCATGCGGAATCCATGGTATACCTTATCATATTCACCCTCTAAGGTCCCCAAAAGTTGTTGGTTTGATTGAGTATACTGGCTACTTTAAGCAACACTAAAAGAAATTTCGCAGCGTTTTAAGTCAAGACTCGTGGCTGACCTCTTAGCGGAATCGCCATTACCCATCCAGTTTCATATGAAATGAACATTCAAGCATTCACAAGCAAGTATAAGAAAATGTATGGAAGAGCTACAAAATAAAACCTTGACCTTAGATTTAATTCCCATACTACTTGGAACAAAAGCAGCAAAAATGAAAAATACAATATTTAAAACAAAGCTACTTCACGATCACCCAGTATATGAATCAAATTTGAAACATTATAATAACATTCTATTCATAAGGACCAGAAGATTTCATCACATTATTCACGAGTGTTTGAACAATTAATTTTTCACATACACTACCATGTTGTAATGAACATACATCAACAATCAACTATTTTCAACATTTAGTTCTGTCCTCTATGTAAAAACGTTTAAAATAGATAAAGAATAACAGAAAATGAATGAAATAAATAATTTCATGGACTATTACTGAACAATAAATGCAAATATTGTTTCAGTCTATGAATAGATTAAATTAAAAATCATTATAACAACAGTAAAATAACATTTTACTAACATTACCAAATTTAATTATATTTAAAACATGAGCAAAGTAATTAGACGACGATATTATGTTATGCTACATAACTTGTATGTATATATTGAAAATGTTATAGTTTATCAATTAAATTTCATTACGACTTCACATGAGATCACAATCCTGAATTTAAAAAAAATATATATGAAATTTCAGAGACAATGTAAAGTGTTACATTATTTCAGGAAATTTTCTGCTCTAGGAGCATGGAATAATTGTTTCTCAAAAAGAACCAGTCGCATATTTTACAGTTTGATATTTTCGGAAAAACTATTGTTAGTAATTCATATTAAGAATATACACCGATTAAGATCAATGTCTTTTTGACATTAATTTTCCAGTACTTTGAGAAATATTAAAAAAATACACTAATTACACTTAGGGTTTTTAAATCTACTAATCATGATTTCCCCCAAGAGAATATCTGATTGATCCCCTCCCAGGATGCACCCAATACTAACAATTGTTACGTTGCCTAAGCAAACAATGAATTCCCTGAAACAAAATAAAGTGTAAGGTTATTTAAGATATAAAATTGTCCAAAAGGTTATTATATAAAGAATTTTTCTCTTCCTTTCTGAAAAACATCAATAACATACATTAAGAACTTTAATTATTGTATTTTAATATAATCAGAACAATACAAAAATGATATATCACTCTTAACTGAAGAATGGTCGATCTACAGTACCAAAGAAATTGAAAATAATTGAATAACGTAAAGCTATTATAATGATTATAATAATTATTTACCTATATATTGATAAAAAAAATTAAAATGAACTAATTCATTTAAATATATCTCATAAGTTTGTCAAATACATTAATCAAAAGTAAAATATCTGATCATAAAATAAATAGTTCATATTTAGTTAAATAAATAATTCATCAGTATTTATCAAAAAAATATAAAAGATTAATATCAATTCATGATCAATGAAAGACATTCTTTCATTACAAATTGAAATTTTATTCCATATAAGCTTCAATATAACTAGCTATTTATTGCACATAAGCTTCAATTGATAACTTCTTTCCTAACTAATATTTTGTTTTTTAATTAGGTGTAGCAATTAATCAGGTTATTTGGATTATAATTTGTCCATCGTCGTTCTGCCGTCTCGTTGTACCTTTTCTCTTCAGTTGTACAGTTAACTCAAACATTTGTGGTTGCAAGTATATAATCGTACTGTGTGTGCTTATTTAGTTTACTTTTAAGAACTAGTTGTCCATGTTAGAACGATTTTACTTTACTTCAAGAGTATATATATATTACTCATTGATCAAACCACAGCATGAAATGGGAAAATAAGACTAAGATCTTTCAACCGTAACAAGAGGTCTTCGTCAGAGTCAAAAACCCAACTGAAATACTACATGCAGGACACATCTGGTGAGGGGTTGACAAGAGTGGGAGGGAAGACACATCAACCCCTCACCAGATGTTTTCTGCATCTAGTGTTTCAGTTGGGTTTTTGACTCTGACGAAGACCACTTGTTACGGTTGAAAGATCTTAGTCTTGTTTTCCCATTTCATATTGTGGTTTAATCATTGATTGTTATTTCACGTGTTTATGTGAAATCTTTTTATTTATATATGCTCATACATAACATATATATCATAACCAAACAGTTCAAACCGGACAGATAAATAAAAGAAAAAAAAACACATAAAGAACGAGAACACTTACTTTATCCAGTGTTTCTTTTTCATTTACATATATAAAATTCTATTATCATCTGTCATAACAAAACTTTTGGAAACACACCTACTACCCTTCAAACACACACAGATATTATAATAAAAATGTCATAAATAGACCAAGAAATTAAATAGTCCTAAAGAAATCTTTTTCATGATTACTATACTTAACACATAAACTAAAAGAAAAATACTTTTCAAAATTGTATGCACACCACCAGCTTAGATAATGTAATAATAATGAAAAGGTATATAAAATAAAGTTTACCTTTTAAGCCATGTAGAGAGAGTATTTTCAAACACGTCTATGGTACTGGAAGGAGGAATGAAGTCTCCAAGTGCTGTGTAGTATTTAGCCTCTTCATGGGAACAAAAGAGTTTTCTAAAAATAATAAAAATTATAAATAAATAAAAAAAGAGTACATTAAACACCAACTTGTGAACAAATATGTGCCTAACAATTTTAATTCTTATTCATTGATATTGGAGGGTTAATAGAGACGTAAGAGCTGCTTTTTATGCCGTATCAGCCTATAACACCAGGTTGATTCTATAGGAAGGTCTTACATTTTGTTTTATAATATTTTCTGAAGTCACTCAGCTCGCGTTAAATACGAATTCAATTGTACACTCGAAATAAAGTCATAAACAGGTACTAAATAATAACATGTTTTACGAGAATCGTCCCCGAGCTTCATATTAAGCACACGAGTCCTTATTGTCAAAGTATATGAAGCTACTGCAACACAGTCAATGGACTGTACATCAAAACATCTATTGAATGTATGATTGGTAGCGGTAACCACGTCATTTCCTACACTATATTGGGATTTTTAAATTCCTGTTTTTCACATATTTTACTTTTTCCAAATTCCCTGCATGTCAGCCATCTGGGCAAGGCAAACTCCTCCTCCGTGTCGTTCATCATTAATATTCTCCACACCATCTCATTGTTCCAAGTCTCGTATTAGATCTTTGGGATACAATACTTATTTTCATTCGTTAATTGAGTTTTGCGCTATTTACTCTAATTCTGCACACTAATCATGGCATGTAGACGTATACCAAGTACTGTAATTACTACTACTTGTGATTTCGTACTATCAAGTTACTGGGCTGATATTATACTGAATTATATACTTGTTTATTATATATCCAACTAGCTTATTATCTTGTTCATCAACATATAAATACGATTCATTCATTTAGTTTTCAGAATATAGTTATGTACAAACAAGCGAGATATTTGTCCTAACCTATTTTACTCTATTATTGTATGGGAATTATCAATCATCACTTGACACTAAAATCGTAATACGATAATCCCTTGTATAACCTGTCTTCCTGTAAAAACAGGCGAGTGTATTACGATTTATTCAGGGCAAACAGTTTTATATCCTATCTGGGAGACAGTGTACACAATTTTCTATCCCCAAATTGAAAAATCTAAGATTCTGGAACCTAAAAGACTATCTAATTACTAAAATCAAAGTAATAAAAGTAATTTATGGATCAACATATAAATTTATTTTATATCAATTACAATTACTAGTAATTTTGTATTTACTATTACAACTATTTAATACAACCCATAAATAAATGCAATCTCTACGAAACTACTGAATCCGAAATTTGGAACATTTACCTGCATATAGTATTATCACTATTTCTTATATTAAAAACGATACATAGAAGTGGACTGGTGAAGGCATTCAATGGGGTTGTAGCCGTACTCAACGTTAAAACGTCACTGTCAGTCAAATGAAATTCACAGAACAGTAATCTGAAAAATGAAAGATTTCATTAATATAAAATACTTTATTAAATCAATGGGGAAAAATTTTACATCCTCACATTACTATTCATTTGGTTTAGAAAAATTAAGGGTTCAATTAAAGTCTACAATGTAAAAGTGATAGCAATCCATAAAAAAATAATGATTACGGCATTGGGAACATGATTTAAATCATTTTGTTGTCATACAGTATACAGACGTTTCTAATAGATAATTAATGTTTCAGAGATTTTTAAATAACTTTTATCTTTAAATATAAACCATTTTCAATGAATATGATGGGAGTAGATAGCTGATTGAGAGTGTCAAAGTGCCAACATCTGTCATTGTCATCTATAATAGACTTCGAGAAGAAAAAATAGATTAAGAGACATCGTTTTGAATAACATAGAAGAAAAATAATTGGAATTAGTGATCTATTTAGCTGATTTGTATACCTCTCTGATTTGAATTGTTTACGTGACAGTAAAGGAAGAGGGCAGAACCTTATAAATTTCAGGGAGTTATCAGAATACTTTTTATAAAAACATATATTTGAAAAAAAAAATAACTTGATTAAGTAACAGAAAATGTAAATAGGAACAACACATATGAATGAAGTAGTTTATCGGAGTGTTAGAATTGCGTTGTAAGTTGTTTCTACCGATTAACTTAATAACACTGACTAAAGAAGTGAGTTTGTAAGAAATCATCTGTTCTTGATTTTTTAACATTCAGTAGAAATGCGACATCATCTAAACTGTCACATTTAAATAAATGTGACCAACTTATAGCCAGGTGTCCTTTATATACTATACTGTGGATAGTCAATTCGGTTTAAGGAGGAATCTAGTGATCACTACACACCACTCAGCTTATAACAAACCTGCCCATCCTAATCTCTTTTGCAGAAGGATTAATAACAGCCTCTACTCTGTCCAACGAGCTCATAGATCTCAGTTCACTTGCAGATGCCTTCCAAGACAAGAAAAATGAAATTGCGCGAAAAATGTTATGAACCAGGGGTTAGTTCTCAATTGGGGTGAAATTCACCCCCCAGAGTGTATTATGGGTTTTTAGGGGGTGAATTGCCTCCACAGTAAGTTTACCAAGTGAGGAATGTAATTATAGATTTTAACCTCTTAATTATAAATTAAAAAAATACTATTTTAATTGTATTTCCATATATTTAATAAGAATTTAATGTTTAAAACATAGCAAAGAAAAACTAAAATGATTTTTAGTAATATTTGTATACAATTTGGAATGAACTTTTTGAAAAAGACGATTTTGGAAAGGATGGGGAATGACACGGTGTCAAATGACGAAAAGGGTGCTTGGGCCAAGCAAGGCTGAGAACCCTGTTATAAACCTTGTCCTATAAGACCAGATGACGAAGCAGTTTTGTATTTGACAAGACTTACTCACTTTGCCACTTATTGTAGCACCTCAAAACCTGTGGTCTGGAATTGACAACTGCGACATTTTGCAACGGAAAAATGTTATAAGCCTAATGTGGAGGTAATTCACCCCCTGAAAACCCATAATTCACCCCTGGGGGTGAATTTTACCCCAATTGAGAAGCTAGTTTATAATATTTTGCGCGCAACGGAAATATTCCTTGGCCATTTCGTTATAGCAAAAGAATGTCACCAGAGTAAGTTCGTGCAAATAACACTACATCTTATTTGCAACTTTTTCATATTTTGATGCTTTTCTGAGTGTAAAAACCCATAAAACTGTTTAGTTTACTTTTAAATATCACCTTTGACAAAAAGAAACGTATTTTTTCGTTTACTAACGGAAAAACTTGTTACGACCTCTTCCGACAGACGGAGCTCTAAGACTAAAGTTATAATCACTTGTGTAAAAACCGTTAGATCCACTATATTGTTGGGTTGCATCACATTGTACCACACTTTTTTAAATTTAGTACAATTTTATCTCTAAATATTACCAGTGTCTGGTAATAAACTTACCAACCTGTGGACGGTAATTGAAGTTCCATTAGTTAAATTCTTGCTCTTTTTAATACGCAAACAGCCTCCACCACTATAAGCATTTTCATGAAAGTGGGTTATAAAATAGTCGGGGTCTTCAGGAGCACCTATTACATCGCAGGGTTGGTAACCTTGTTTTGACAAATTATACCAGGCTCCTTTACAAACAACCTACAAACATTGACATGAATACATTTTATAATAATCGTAACTTAATAAATACAAGTATAAAAATAAACAACTAATAGCTTACAACTCCCTCATGAAACATATTTTCTCCAAATCCAAGACAGAAGTTTGTCCTGAAAGGAAGTTCTGTTGGACCTTTTACATATAAAAACGGCGTGAGTAAGCTCCAAAATTGAGCATTACGTTTTTCAAAGGATTCATTTTCAGGGCAAGTCTCATGAATCCATCCTGGTGCAAACAGAGCTGTGGATAAGCCTTTTTGGCGAATCGCTGACATTGCCTGCAAAACAAGTCCTATCAGAATACGATCGACATAAGTGCGGCGGTTTAATTACTCTAAAACCATCAGCTAAAACATAAACTATTTATTACATAGTAAACATTAATTTAAATTCGTTCAGACAATGAAGCAAAGATCATTTTAAAATACATTTACTTAGTTGCAGTATTATAGATTTAAATCAATTGATAAACCTATTAAACTATACCACTATTTATTTCTAATAAATTACAAATCTACTCAATATGTTTTACTAGACACATTATAGAAAATATATCAGGCATATTTGATTCATTTTAAATTAGTCCCAAAATGAAAAGAAAGACAGTCCAATTTTAAAGAATTTTTTTTCCCCTAATAGCTAATACATTTTAAAGAATGATTTTTGTAACTAATTTACAGAAATAATATTAATATCCAAATAAGTCTGAACACTATTTTCAGAAATAGGATATTTATTTTCAAATGAAAAAAAAAAAGCTTTTTACAACTGAGAGGAAAGATTTGTTACTACCGGGAAATACAATGTAATTCAGTATTGCTTATCACTCCATGAGACAAACTGGTGATAGTCAATACTTCTAGTTGAAATAATATAAACACCTCTGATGATGGTTTTAAGCGCATATATGATCAATTAGAGAAGCCTTTGAACTGGAGTCGTTTAGAAAAACACTTCCAATATTGGACTAGGAATACTTTGTGATACCTATATCACAAAATTAAAACTTTATAGTTTATTCATTAATGTATGTATGTAAAACTTCATATTAGTATTCAACACACTAAGTAATTAGCATAAAAGAATGATCATTAATAAACTATAAATTATTTGAGATTGAATGTTACCAAATTACAGTTAAAGCCTCCACCTCCGAAACATCCTCTGCCAAAGACATCTACTCCAACAAAAACATCTCTGTTCCGTTCTTTTGCATTCCTCAAACTTAAAGCCAGATCATCCTCTTCCCAATTGTAGTTAAGGAATATACCAGAGCAATTATCAAAAAAATCACTAAAATAAAATTTTCTAATGAAATGTCAAAAAGAGTTTCCGAATTATTGTTTAATGGTTCGTAAGAAAACTTACTAATTAAAACCATTTAATTTGTTCTGATATTTCAAATTTCCAGCAGGTAAATTTACCGAGTCGTACCAAATTAAAGTGGCATCAACCATGCACGACTGTAAAATTTTAATAAAATCAAGAAATAGAAACACTTGATCGGGATTAATTTCGTTTTCAATATTAAGAAGATATCCATCAAAGTCATAATGAGAGGCTATCATAGTGAGCTTTTCACATAATGAATTTGTTTTCTCTGGATCACTTAAAACCTCATGCCATATTTTCTTTCCTTGTTCTCCCTCAGTTATTACTGTCCCTGAAAAAGAGAAAATATACCGCTAATAAATTTTCTAGAAATCATTTAGGAAATATCTGCCATATTGACAACTGCAATTGACAAATAACTAAGCATAATTAAGATACACTTAAAGTTAACAAATACTACCTAAAATCGGTACTCCATGTTTATGGCTGGCATTGATCCAACCCAATGGAGGTATAGTTACAAATTTGTGACTAAAATAAACAAAGTAGTCTATAACAGACCAGTAATTGAACCAAAAATTTCCTCTAGTAGAACTACCAGACACCAATCTAAAAATTAAGAAACAGAATGCTCTCATATTTTCCCTTATATTCGATATCCTTTTAAAATAAATTTAGAAACTTTAAAATACCTATCCTCCAGATAACCACCCTTCATGTCATGGCAAAAAAGAGTTTTAGGAACCGAATTCGATGGAAAAAAACTGTTGGATGTGTCATCAGTAGATGATGCTGGAACACAAATTTGACTTCTGGACGTCTTTTTAATAACCTGATGAGCCCATGTGTTATCAGGTATGGTCCATTCTAAAACTTCTTCTAAACTAGTTAAAGGAAGACAAACATTGCTTTCACACATGACAAACAATATGAAACATGACTAGATAGAACGGAAAGTGCCAATGGCTGTTTCAATGATAACATAAAAGTAAACAGAGCCGTCTCTTATCATTTGAAAATGTGAACTCGTTGCATTTGACTGCGCATGTGAATATTCAAATTTGAAATCGTAAAACAGTATACCATGTTGAAATTAAATAAATGTTAATATTCCTTTTGGTACTTATCGGTCTACGGGAGGCTACTCATTTACAGAAGGTTGTTAAATCAAAGCAAATAGAATCGCTTTATTATACGAAATAATACTCTAGAATCTACAAATAATAAAATATTACTTTTTTGTTATTTATATTTTTATATTATATATCTTTATGTTTATATTATATTTTGCTATTTTGTATGTTAAAGCCTCCCATTAACCGATAAGTACATCTTTTTTCTTTAAATTGTTCGAAATGAAACAGATACATAAATCCTATTATTTAATTAAAATAATTTTTTTTTTAATACATAGACAGACAACAATTGAACAGAAACAGACAGGGCAAAATTAACAATTGACATTTATAGCTTTACACAATATCTAAGTAAGCATGCGATTGCTGATAGTTGCTATTTTACCATTTACGTCAGAACCAGACCTACTCCATAACAGGCTAAGACTCAGAGCTACTGTACTTTAGACGTCATAAATTTTAAACAAACTGCAGCTACAAACGACTATGTATTGTGTCGTTCGTAGACATGACTACGATGTAGGACCGTTGTCAATGAAGATAGAAGTTTACCTATGAGTGCGAGAGATAAAACACAGCCGTCATACAACAGGTCTGTTTCTCGGAGCCATCCGTTTGTGTCTGGAGCTAGCATTATTTCCAGAAACATCTCGAGAAAATAGATTTGCTTGCTCGTGCTAGTACCGACTTATAGAAAATTAAGATAGAGGTTTTTACATAAGAAATGAGATACACATAAAAAAGAGTTCCAGCAGGTAATGGTCATACGGAGACGGAAGACGTTCAGGCTACAGAGTAGCATCGGTCGGCTAGAGTTTGAAGAAAACGAATCAAACTTACGGATTACGTTACAAAGCATTAAAAGGGGAAAGATGTTTTGTTTGAGTACAAAAAGAAATATATATTTGTGTATAGCATGGTGTAATTAAAGATTATGTGATCGTGTTTATTTAATTTATGTTGTTTATTAGTTTTTTTTTATAAAGTCCTAACAAATCTTTTTTACTACTTATCGATTAATAGATTTCTCTGTTGTCACTCAATTTAGCAGAAATAGTCAATTCAGTCATTCAAATTCTAACCAATTGGAGATCTCACACCGTTTTTCGGTAGAGGGCACAAACTTCTACTACAAGTACAGATAGTTTACACGAGGTTATAACTACAGTATACGGTCCTTGTCCAGTTCATGACTCCATGCAAACCCTTCTTTTTATATATACTACAGATAAAATACAGTTATTTTTATAACTATACTTACAATAAATATGTTTGTTTATGAAATCCATTTTATTTTCTAAGAAGGGGAATTTGATGGAGGAAATATAAGAACTGTAGTCATATTATATTGAACAGACAGAAAGGGCTTTAAGGACGGATTTATTTATACCTTTAAGTAATATAAAATTAATTCCAATTTTGCATATCATTTAATGACATGGACAAGAACCAGACAATATGGAGAACTCTGTTGACTTAATGACATAAAGCACTAAAAATGATCATAACAGAAGGGTTGTCTTAGGACATAAAGCACTAAAAATGATCATAACAGAAGGTTAAAAAACATTAACATAAACAATTCATAAAAGCAAGGTTAACTAAAAGCATTATAACAAAGAAACAGATGACTCTTTAAACCATTGACGGATAAACAGATATACGAAAAAAGACAAAGAGTTCACAAGAAACGGAGGCAGACAACAAAGACAGTAAACATTCAAATGAAATAAACATGTTTTGTAAGTAGAGGAAAAGTAAAGTAATCGAACGTATAATACTGCAATAGGTAATTTTAAAGACTACTATCTTTTAAGTTGAAAGAATCGTTACAGAGTTATAATGATAGGAAAACTCACTGACAACTTACAGTTTAACGCTGAAAGGTGGACCAAATCTGAAACGATCGACTGAGTAAAGAAATTCACCAGGTAAAATGGTAAACTCTTCTTAATTGCTAAATATTTATCAATTTAGTAGTAAATTCCTTTGACTTCTTATGAGGCACCCGCATTAAGGGGGAAAAAATAATTCTTCGTTCTCAAATTATTGTAGGGTTAGAAGTTTCAGACATGTTTATTCGACAAACTTGTAACTGAAATTTAGAATAGAGTAACTTTAACTGTACGATAACTAAAGCCTAAATTAAATCAAATGAAGCTTAAATTAAATTAAATCTCATTAATCTAAGTCGTCTATAGGACGGTTTTTCTCTTCAGTACTTATGAACTTCTGTATAAAGTTCAAACTAGAATTGTTTGATGTTTAATATTTCTAGTGCTTTTGTCATTGTTAGTCTTTGCGCTTTATGTAGTAATTCCATCAATTTTTCTGTGTTAACTGGTTTATATCCATGTATCTTTAAGCTATTTGAAAAATTAGAGGAAGCTTTGTTATATTTCCAAGTGTAAATATATACTTCTCATATCTTAGTTTCAAAGTCTGTACGTCGGACAGGATGTATACGTTACCATTGAAGAGCAGTAAAGTACTTTTCTTCAGTTCATATCATTACTTGGCTTTCCTTCAGTGCTTTGTTAGATAGCAAAGATAAGCTCCTTATAGGAAGATTTCTGCACTTGGAAAAGCAAAAACAGTGAATACATTTGAACAATTTTCGTGAAATCACTTTTTCTATAATTAAAGTTCAAAAGTCAAGTCACTGACTTAAATATCTGGTATAAAATCGGAACAATATAAGCTCTACTGTTTACTTGTTTGTTTTGTATATAAATAATAATAATTACTTTATCATATAAACATGACCCTTTAAAAATGTAATTTGTTACTGTGGCCTTTGCTCTGAAAGCTTACACACCAGAATTTAATTAACATTTAAACGCTAGCAATTTAAATTTACATGGGAATTACTACTTCCAGATTATTTGAATCAATGATCAAATTGAATGAGTTTTTTTTTTTGTTTATTTGGATTAAAGTCGATGTTAATATTGATAATGGGATAACATCTTGATTCATTCCTGTTTCACTGTTTATACTATGACCTTGAACACTGTCGGCTTCCTTGTCTACTCTATAAATGTATGTAATATGTTGTATTTTATGATGTACAATAAATGTTCATTGATTCAATTCCTGTACTAGATTTCCATTCTCTCTATAATTTGACTCTGAATATTTTTGAACTATGGCAACCCTGCATTGAATTATTATTGTTATCAGCTGACAGTTGAAGTCTCTATGTATTGGGGTTCGGGGTGTATTTAAGGCTGTGACTCAGTAGGGTTTTATAAATCATTTAAAATCTATAAAATATGTTATTGTTGATTTAATTGTTCTTCCAGTATGGTTTCGTCATTTGCGATCAATGACTATCTAATGTTCTTCAATGACTTGTTACGTAAAACTACTCTAATTTTACGAATGGTGGTAAGTGTTTTGTTTAATTAATATATACAATTTGTTGGTTATATTTCTAATGATATTTCGTTATAAGGAGCCTTGAGAGAATGAGGTTTAATAAGCAAGAGCTTGTCACCCTTGCCACACAACCCTCAAATAAGTTCGACAAGGAAGGTGTGTTGTACATTAGAGAACGTCAAGAAGGTTTCTTCAGGAAAACAGACAGTATGTGAATTTTCTTCATTGTTTTTTTTTTTTATTTAACGAAGGTGGATATTTTAAGGAAAGAATGTATAGTTTACATGTAGAGTGGGTAGGTTGAACTTGTTTGCATAGAGTTATGTTTACAGGCAGATCCAGAAAGAGTGAAAGAAGTGGTTCTTTAAGGGGGCACCTTAGCTGCTATTCTGGAAAAGGTAGTAAATACAAAACCGAAATAAGCAATGCCTTTAAGAGCTTCTGGTTTACTGGACACTTCAGTTATTCTTGTGTGCTTAGTTTCGTTCTTATTTTGATTGCTACCTTTAAGAATGGACTTATTGAAAAAACTTGCTTAATTTTCTGAGTTGGCTCTGATTTGAACTAACCTTTAACACCATATAAACATTTAACAATTAGTTTGAATTTTTTTCTGGAATTTTATTGAATTGCTACATTTTTGTGTTTTGACTTGAACCGTCTGGCTGCTTCTAACCAGTTGGAACTGTTCCATTATTAAAGCAATCATAAATGAAGATTAGAGAGTTATATATTTATCTTACCGATTTATTCATTTAATGAAGTGAAACTGATTATGGTATTTGGGAGACGTTGATGTTTATTAGGTTATATTTAACTTACTGTTTTAATAACTAATGTAGATCGTCTACATGTGCTTGGATGATTATAAAATCACAGGGGATTTTCTTAATGAAAACAAAATTTTAGGAAAAGAAATGTTAAAAAAGTTCTTTAGTATTTCATGTATATTTTTTTTCTACATTATTTGTTTTGGGTTTGTTATCTGATTGAGACTTTAAAGATAATTTTCCGATGGAGAAGTATATATATTATAAAAATTAAACGTTACTAAACGACGAGGTTAAATTTAAACTGTTCTCATCAAGACAACAGAAGCTTCGTTGCTTAGAAAGCGGTTTCTATCGAATAACATAAACAGGACCATGATATTAGCCAATAAAGGACCAATGGAGTCTCCACTTAGAGAAGCTAATGTTTGATGTCAACTCTTTGATGATAACTGACTTCATCAAAGTTCATCTGGACCACACCACTGTATAATGCAAAAAGAAAATCATTTACTCACCAGAAAACGAATCAGATATATATATTTTGAAAACAGAAAGAAACACGAATGAAAAACAGATACTAGGAGTTATATTCAATATTTCCTCATTTTAACGGTCGTCCTCAAGAAAAGAATTGGAGTGGTAAGAAGACGGAAAACAAACTGGAAAGTTGACGGAATATGTGTAGGCTGTCTACAACAAAAATGAAAACAACAGTGGGAAAAATAATAAATGAGACCCTTTATAAATATAAAATTTAATTGACAAATTAATACAAATAACGCAATACTACTTAACTGTTCAGATTGATACTAGGAAGAGAACTAACTCCTAGGTGCCATATAATGGCCTTTTTCAGAAGATCTTAAAGTGATTAATCTGTTGCCTCGAGGGGCTGTTTTTAGTATTTGAACTCTGAAACATTCATTAAAACTCAGACTATGGAATTGGCATGAATGCAAGTGGCAGTTTATAGACCTGAGGACCTATGATTATTCATGCCTAGATTTAACATAGTGGTTGCAAAACCCACATAGAATACGTCACTGTGAGTACAGTCTAGACATCATTCACATCACTGCATACCTGAATGCCTCACCTCGTTCGGAGAGTATTTAACGGCTCTATGGGAGTATAAGTTGCCAACATTGGGAGGTCTTCGATAATAGATTTGAGAGAGTTTATTAAATGCTCTCATAAGTGAATGAGGAGGATGACAGGATATGATAAAGTTTCTTTATTAGTTTACCCAACCTATGATATCCCGCAGTCATGAGAGATACTAAATCACTACGGGCTCTCTGTATCCGGGAAGAGTAGGGAACATGTACTGGGGCAATATGGTTCTCTATCATGCGAGAAGCATAACTAAGCTCCTTGAATTTAATTTTTAAACTGTGTATTTTGATTTTGCGGTCAGATGGAGCAGAGATCTTCAACCTTTTTTACATCGCGACCCATTTTTGACGCCAAAATTTATTCGTAACCCTTTAGTGAGAATAAAAATAAAATTAACAACAAATACAAAAGGGAAAATTAAAATAAATCTGATCAATAGTAACTTTAATGAGATTGCTGTGCCGCATTAATAATAAATAAATTATTAATTAATTTAGTCCTTTATTTTCTATTTAAAAATAAACAATTTCAAACATTTCGCGACCCCCGTTTTAACCCTTTCGCGACCTCCTTGGGTGTCGCACCCACCGGTTGAAGACCCTTGAGATGGAGTATTGCATAGGTGGTGTAACCGGATAGACAGTGAATGTTGAATAGCTTTTCTTACATCTGTATGAAACAGTCATACAACAAATAGAAAAAAACCCTTACTAATGCTTTATATTAAATATGATCTAAACCTCCATTGATTATAAAAATGAAAGCCAATTTGAGTAGTATATAAGTGCATTAAATTGATTACTCAAGAAGTCTATTAAAATATAGCTAATTTATAATAATAATTTTTTTTTGAGGATTCAGTTAAAATTAATTTTGTGGTTTAATGTTCATTGCCTATATAACAACTTCTTATCATCTGTGTACTTAAGATTCTGTTGGGTAAACACACTTATTCCCATTTTCATATTTATTACTTTTGTAATGTAAAATCAATAGTTTTTACTTCTGCAAGTTTGTGTATTTGTTTACAATTTTAAATAAGTAAGACATGATTATATCTTTAAACGCGAAGTCATTATCTTTTTGTTTACGCTGTATTGTAGACCTTTTAATAGAATTGAAATGTCGACTTTGAGAGTTTGATTTGAACCTGGAAGACTGACCAAACCTTGATTCATTTGGGCAATATTGCAATAGATGCTCTATACATCATTCAATTTGTTTTTATAAAGTCTTCTATAAGTTGAACAGAGGAAGATATATGATTAGTTGCGTTTTTGGCCAATAAAAATGGAGTTTTTGTGCGTCAAGATGAATTGGAGAATGCGACTGTTGAAAAAGACCCTATACTCCCTACCATTGTCTTGCCAATAGATATAGAGGTTGCAAATAATTAATAGAGCAATTATTTAATAGAGCCCCTCTTTAAAACAAAAATATTGGCAGAAAATTTCAGCACCTTGCGTAGCGACGTAGTGAATCTGACATTTCAATTTTATCAATAGGTCTACAATACCGAATAAATAAAAGATAATTACTTTGTGTTTAAAGATATAATCAGGTGAAATTTATTTGAAATTGTAAACAAGTACCCAAACTTGCAAAGTAAGAACTTCTGCAAATGAAAACCTATTGATTTTACATTACAAAATAATAAATATGAATGTGGGAATAGGTTGTTTACACAACAGAATCTAAAGTACACAGATGATAAGAAGTTGTTATATGCATATTAACCCAAGGGACGAATTTTAACTGAACACTTCAAAAACATTTTTTATATTTTAGTAGACCTCTTGAGGAAATAACTGAATGTACACTACTCAAACTGGCTTTCATTTCTATAGTTAATGGTGGTTTGATCATAATTAATGTAAGGCATTTGTAACTTTGTTTTTTGTTTGTTCATTCTGTTCTTAGTCTATAATTATTGTATCCTGGAAATTAAAAGTGCGACTTCAACCTGTATCAATTATCCAATGGTTGTTATTGTGGATGGCGATGGGTGGTTTGGGATGGTTATGACGGAAGGTCTATGGCCGTTCATACGGAGGCTAAGCATGGTGGACGCCAGACTTATGTAGACGAATCACACTTGGTATACTCCAAAACAGTAAACACAATTTTTTGAGGTACAAGAACAGCGCCAGGAACAGGGTAATGTTATAGAGAATTATTGGTGAAAAGTAACTGCCCCTGTACCTATGAAAATTTTGTTCAGTTTGCAGTGTACCAAGTGTGATTCGTCTACATAAGTCTGATATCCACCATACTAAGCCTCTATCTACGTCGTCTGTTCTTCTACTGTGTGTGCTTTGTAATTTCGAGTATTTATTGCATCGAGGTGGGTATCCATTCAGTATATTAGATACGATCTAAATATACATTTACAAAAAAAAAACACGAATGAAAACAATACACTATGACTCACTTCCAATTCTTTGACCTGACCTTAATACCCAGGAGAAGAAGTGACAAATGAGGAAAGGACATTCAACTCGAGTTTAACAAAATCTAGACCGGTGCAGATTAGTCTCCATGAAAATGAAAAAAAGTAGTAGGACTAACTAAAGAAGAACATAATTAACTAAATAAATGCAAAATAAATAATGAATATTAAGAATATGAATTGCTGTTAATTTCTATTTAATAATACTAATATTTATTATTAGTATTTATTTATTATATTATAATTTATTTAATATTATAATACTAAATTAAAATTGTTAACTCTGTCAGTTTTCTCAGTTCAAATCAAATTCCAAAAAGCCGATGTTTTATTTACTTTTCTACAGGTAGAAGTTAGAGTATATTGAATAAAAAAACTATGAACTTTTATATTTCTGAAGATCTAAAATGTTAACAAAATACGTACGCGGTATTTGAGAATTTCATTTGAACTTGGAAAATTGACCGAGTCCGGATTTTATTTTAGTATTATTCTGCAGACGATTAATGTATTTCAATTAATTAGATATTTGAGATATCTTAGAAGATCTGGGTTTTTATGAAGATACAAGTAGAACGTAGAAGATATGAGTAAATGCTGGAATTACTGTTAATATTTTTTTATTCTGTGTTTTGGATCGTTTTCTTTTCGTCCAATATATGTATATATATATAACATTCAAAAACGAATAAAGTAGTTTAATCAGACGTAATAAAACTAAAATTAGACAAAAAACTTATTGTGATCGATTCTATTTTGAACAAGTCATCAGGAGGAGATCAGAAGAGGAAATGGATCGAGAGAAAGTTATTTAGGCTGCTTAATGAACACCAGTGAGATTTAGGTGTGTAAAACTTGCGTAGCGATTTCGTTATGGGGATTCTTATCTCGTTTCTTTTCGATTATGTTTGTATTACTTCCAAGAATATCGGTTCCATGTTGATTTACTTAGGGAAAAGTTTCTCCAACGGGGCAGTCCTCAAACGAAAACTGAATCCTTCTCCTTTCTTAGCAACCATCTTCTTTTATAGAGTTCTCCAGTTGTGCCTGCTTTAGAAAAGATCGAACTTCCTGATTTGTTTTCCCGAAGGACCTCAATAGTCCTGAACTTGGTAAGGGCGGTGGAGGTATGGAGTAACGTGACAAGTAAGTTGGGTGGAGAGCTTTCCCCAAACCCTTAGGCTACCGATGGGCATATCGTAAATGGTAGTGAGATACCCAGTGTTGAGTAACATAATATTTTAGGTGAATGAAAACTGCTTCTGATTTCAAGGGTAATTGTTTTGAAAATAAAATAATGCATTTGTTAAGATTACACTAAGTTTGTATTTAATTTTTCTACGAACTTATAGTGTGTTTACATTTGGAATTAGGCAATGTGTTTTATAAACTATGATATAGAATATGCATATCCATCGAGGTCTGTTTATTTATTGATGTTAGAAACGATAAGTGACAACCATCCACAAGTTAAATACTGACTTATAAAATCTAAGTTTTGTGTTTATTGTTACTCGGCTGTACGGCGTAGATTCCTTTATAATCTCATGCCAACAGATCAAATCTTCTTCCTTTCTTTCTGCCTTGAGAATCCGAGTTTTTCATATCCTCATATTGAAGCCATGTCCTTTGGGGTGTTACGACTCTACTTTTCAACGTTCTTAATAATAACGTCTTTGGATCTTAAAAGGCATCCTAGTGCTGGACATTATTATTTCGTAACCGTATCAATCAGTGCAACGTGCTTTGAAAATCATACCACCTCTGCATCCTTGTTTAGGGAATATAGAGCAACGTTAATCCGTAGCTGCCAATCACGAGTATTGCTATGCACAGGTGAGAAATTTTCGTTTCACCTGTTACGTTCCGTAACTGATTAATCTTCGTGCCAAGTAAATGTCCACGTTTCGACGCTGTATGTCAAGACTTGTCCAACCAATGTTTCTTAGTTATTATAGGAAGTATTAATTAAAATCATTGTATTAGATAATATCATTACCATGTAATATTTCTGATCAGCTGAACTAACAGGTGGAGATTTCCTTGCAGGAATCAATTACAACTCCTTGTGGAAGAGAATTTGTTTTTAACAAATTGGTTTAACTAATAATATAGAACAATGAATATCTCTTGTATTATAGTTGTATACTCAGGATAAAGTTGTTAATTGTTTGATTTATTTCGTGTTTTTGGCCCGACCGTCTCTTTGAAAATGGATGATTGGATGATTAACCAAAAAAAAAAAAAAAGCGGACAAGTGTAAAAATAAAAAAATGGTTCGAGATTCATGTTGGTGTTTCTAGTTCTTTGAATTATTATTACTAGATCTGTATTTGTGATGTTACTAGGCCTTCATATTAGTTTAAAGTTAAATATTCTGTATTATAATTCTCAGATTTTTAAATAACATGTTATTTATAGTTATCATATTTAAATTATTTTTAGATTTTTCTATACTGCCTATTAGCAACTTGAAATATGATAACTTTTAATCAATTTTAATCATCTTTCTTCATCACTAGATTCATTGCTTCCTGCTTTCTGATTGATTGGGAGGTAGATTTATTTTTAATTTAAAGCTAAGCTCAACATTTATTCAGGAATGTGTAATATATATCAATCGAGGATCATGTTGATATGCTTTTAAGATAATAAGGAAATGCATGTATCTTTTAGAATATGGTTCTCTGAATTTTCATATCATGTTGCTTGGTTCTGCTTAGGAGTTGATGCTCACGCTCATCTTGGGCTGACTATATAGTCTATTTATCTCAGATTGGTTTTACATGAAAACAACTGATTTCTTTATATTCTCAGTATTTTTAGAAATAACTAAATTTGAGGAGAAAAATTGGTGGAGGGAAAATTTGATTTTTTTCAGGTGCATGAGTATTAGGTGATTGGTTGGTTCAATTCGGGCAAAGTTTTACAATTAATTTATATTATCTGTAATTATTGTTTGTCTAATTTTAAAGAAGGAAAATATATTAATAATATAGCTAACTATAATTTTAATCATGCCAATTTGAAAATATTCTTTACAGTGTTGATTTAGCTTTGTATTTCCCTATGAGTAACAATTACATCGCTAAACAATTTACCACTAAACTTCTGATTATTTATTTTACTCTCCATTTTTATTGTGTGAATTACACTTTTCTATTTAGGTAATCATTGGTTTTTGTAGAGTATGTGTTACTTTTTGTAATATTCCATAAGTTGGAAGTGGTAGTGTAAATTGAAAGTTACTCATTGCTTCCTGCTTTCTGATTGATGAAATGGTCAAATATTGTAATCTATTTAATTGATTGAGAAAATTAAATTTAATTAATTTGTTTAATTAATTAAATTAAAATATTCTTTATATTTTTAAGACGTAACAATGTAATCGGTGTACAAAGTACAAAGGGGTGAAAGGTTCCTATCCTAAAATCAAAGGAATAAGAAATGAATAATTAGCTCATTTAGAGCTACTTAATTGTATTTATTATTTATAATTGTAATAAAAATAAAACTCCATACTAATAATAATCATTAGAGATCTCTCAGTGGATTGTCGAGACATATTGATTTATTTTTATTACGGCTAAGTCTATCTTATTTCCAACTACAGTATTTCCACTTTCTCCAGGATTAGTCCAGTAAGAAATAATTCTCTAAATCATAATTTTGTTATGACTAAATTTTACATATGTACATATGCATTTATATTTACATATATGTTATCACTTATTTTTGTATTATTTATTTTACTTTATGATGAATATTGGTCTTAGTATTACATTTGTGATTCGGGAGGAAAATTAATTTTTCTCTATTTATTTTTAGTAGTTTTGAAAGTGGATCACGGCTTAATTGTAATATTCTTTTTAGTGATCCGTTAAAGGGTTAAATGATTAAAAATTGTTCTGTATATATAAAACATATAATCCACTTTTTACGTCTCTAGTTTATTAAACTTTTCTTAATGTACTAGTCACATTTTAGTGTTTTGTAATGTAATTTCACAAACTTATTCTTTATGAAAAATTCCAACCGATAGTAGATTAAAGCAAGTATTTCTCGTATGATGACATGATATGAACTTTCATGAGATGAGATTTTTCTCAACATTATTTTCCTATATAATTAAATATTATTTGTTTTCATTTTAAAAGAAGTATTTTGTTATTGTTTTATACACTACAACTAAATAGTACTTAGACCTTATATATATTTTTTTTCGGTCTTTAAATATAAATATATATTTATAGATATATGTTGAAAGTTCGATAAACTTTTAATTGAGGCTATTGGTAAACAAATTGAACCTCTTAGTAATGTGCAGTTGAATAATTTGAACTCTGAGGCAATCGAAATATAGTAGTGAGTTTTTGCAATCTCTTTTCTGTGAAATTTAGTTTACATATATGTATATGACAAGATTTCACATAAACACGTGGAATAACAATCAATAATCAAACCACACTATGAAATGGGAAAAAAAGACTAAGATCTTTCAACCGTAATAAGCGGACTTCGTCAGAGTCAAAAACCCAACTGAAACACTAGATGCAGAAACATCTGGTGAAGGGTTGAGAAGAATGGAGGGAAGAGTAGTATTTTAAAAGGGTGTAAAGTGCAGGAAAGGACAAATAAACTGTACTCCTTTGTTTCCCCAAACATCCCTCTCTGGACATTGGTTCCTTCCTGCACTTTACACTCCTTTAAAATACCACGCTTCTCAACCCCTCACCAGATGTTTCTGCATCTAGTGTATCAGTTGGATTTTTGACTCTGACGAAGACCGATTGTTACGGTTGAAAGATCTTAGTCTTTTTTCCCATTTCATATTGAGGTTTGGTCATTGATCAAACATATATATGATATATATATATATATATATATATATATAAACAAGAATTCACAAGAAACACGTGAAACAACAATCAATGTTCAAACCATTTTTCCCATTCCTTATTGTGGTTTGAACACTGTTTGTTTGATGTATAAATATATAGAAGTCGTCACCTGTAGTGCGGAGCGACTTGCATCTATCTTACTGATAGATGTATCAATCAAACCTTAAGGTTTGTTTGTGGTTTGTTTTTCGGACAATTCCTTTCTCTTTGTCGTATATGACGATTGTTTATTAAAATTAAAAGAATCAAAGTAGTATGTGTTTAGTATAATTTGAAAAGTACAGTGGTGCCTCAGATTTCGAAATTAATCTGTTCCAGGTTGGTGGTCGAGGTCTGAATTCATTTTTCCCCATAAGAAAAAACATATAAATATATACAACATTGGTTTATGAATTTGTTAAAAAAAATAATAATAATACCTTTATATAAACACTTTTTTTTACAATTTACATATCTTAGGAGTAACGTGTGGTGGCTTGCAGGAATGGCTTGACGCGGGCCGTTCGAAAGCTGAAATTCGGTCGAAAGTAAAAGTAATTTTTTCTCGAAAATTTTGGTCAAGTTGGTCGAGGGCTGATTCGTTTGAAAGCCGAGGAACCACTGTATTTAGATACATTATTTCTTTCAATTTCAACGTGACATCTGAAGGTGGTCTTGGTAATAACAACAGTTTGAAGATGAGAGTCCTGCCTGAAGTTTAATTACATCACTAGTGGTTTGCAGAGTGAATCTGTAATCTCAATCTTGCTTCAGTTTGAAATTTGATTTCAAATTAATTCGATTTCACTCCATCCCCACCCAAAGAAAATTCAGCTACTTCCAATTTCGATTAAATTTAAACTGTAGGTAGATTGCAATCTACCTATAGTATCAAAATGCATACTTCCCTTGAATTATAAAATCGTCCGATAGATGGCTTAATCTGTAGACGATTTTCTAGAACCGATACAATTCAAAAGGTTTTCATAAGCATTGTAAAGACTCTATCTATGAACCAGAGAAACTTGAGTTTAAATATCTTGATTATTACATATTTTATTGAAGAGTAACTAAAACTCGTCAAAATACATGCACAGATTTTCATTAAATTGAAAACTAGATACACATATAATGTTAATACACATATAGCAACTAGATTTAGTTAGTTAGTTTTAAAGAGAAGTTTGTGTTGTTTTTATTCTGATACATCATGTTGATTAGATACTGGTATCATTTGTGAAAATATAACTAATTCTTTAAACCACTGATACCTGTGTTATTTTTGGTGCCAGTATTGACATTTTATTTCTAAATTTAATCGGAAAATTTTTATCGAAAAAAGACATAGTTAATTCAGGCGGATTGTAGTTATTTTTATATGTAAATAAATTATTTTTTTCTAATTAAATAATAAATTAACATTTATTTATTTGATAATAACCAAATAAATATTTCTCTCCTAAAAAAATATTAATATGTTGAGAATTTGTCATAGTTTCGTGTTTTAATTTTTTAATTGAACGTTTATAATTAAAGAATTATAAAGAATAAAATTCTTTAGGACTGCTATATTCTTTCATATAATGCTACTTATACATTAAGGTATTTCTGACTTAGCTGTTAAATTAGTAAACAATCCAACACGCTCTCAATTTATCTTACTTTTTGTCATTTTATGTAAGATATATTTCAGTAGATTAAAACAGTTTTTATATGTGCTAGTTTAATTGTTTTTAAAATTATTAGTGGGACAAGACTTACATGTATTCTATTGTTACCGCTATTAAGTTATCTTATGGAACGAAAAATTTCTATCTATATAAGTATTTATTATTTGCAAAAAGCATACATATTGCCTGGTATTAATCGCTATTAATTTATACTAATAATTGAAAGTTACTATAACGTTAAGTTTCACATTCGTTGAATAATTGTTATAATTAATTGGATGGTATTAAGTTTGTTGTCTGGTCTTTTAAATTTTGCAGTTTGAACAATTGAAAAATGAAAATTTGAGTTATGCTTATAAAAAAACGTGCGCCAGTAGAGCAGTTTTTAATATCGATTGCAAATAAGCATTTTTTAGAATGGAAGGTACAATCTTACTGCCTTGAACTTAGTTTTAATCTTTTTTTTTTCTCATTCATCGGTTAGAACGTCAAGTTTGGGTCTTTTATTTTCAAATAACTGAGAATATAACTTCTGTTTTTTTTAGTTTTAGTTTTTCTTATACTCTGCATCCACTAATTTATAGAAAACTGACCTACCACCTGTTTTAATGTTTATAATTATTTGTTTGATGAATATTTAGTAATTTATATATAAAGAATTACATCTCTCTCTAAATGCACAGTTATTTCGATTGATATTTATTATATATTTAATAAGAATATTTTTGTTAG
The DNA here is from genome assembly GCA_026182355.1 of Hermatobates lingyangjiaoensis. NCBI lineage: Eukaryota > Metazoa > Arthropoda > Insecta > Hemiptera > Hermatobatidae > Hermatobates > Hermatobates lingyangjiaoensis. Next base: position 6,419,307 of record JAPFBL010000254.1, read on the forward strand.
TTTTACTGGAACGATGGTGTCGACTGCGTGGAAATCTGTTGTTCTACTTCAAAGGTCGGAATGCCCTCTCCGAGCCTGTGGGAGTTATTGTTTTGGAGCACTGTACGATTAAGCTAGATACGTCGGATTCAACTTCACCTCCTTATGGCTTCACTCTTGGTAAGAGAAGTTTTTTTCTCAAAATAGGTTTTTGTATATTAATTGTGTTGTTTTCGTATAATTGTATCAATAGTAAATATGGTTTGAAATGCCCATTTCTCTACATATTCATCAGTTATTTCTTGCATTTATTTTCATTTACTCTCTCTATGAAATACAGAGTAATTAATGATATTTTTAACTGCATTCGGACCAAAATTGCATAACAAACATTTCAACAGAAAATTATGTATCTGCTGTTTTAGACAGAATACACAAGCCAACCGACCCGTGAACATCCAGAGATACTAACAAACGACCAGATAAGTTCATTTTCAATCGATTCACTTCTATCATAAGATCCAAGCGTCAGTTCTATCTAATGATATATTCGAGAAATAAAAATTGTATGCCTACATTTTTTTATTACCATTTTTTTGGGCATGTTGCAAAAATGTATAATATGCTTTAAGGTGTAATATTGTTAAATATCTAAGAAAAAATTATGTTCTAAGAAAGTAGAAATTTTCATAATTGCCGTATCATGTTATTGTGTCATGTTTATTCACCTAGAAGGCTGATCTGTGAAAGTGTATAGTATACGGGACAGGTCCGTGCAGCAAAAATTTGCCACCACTGTTTGGACAAAATCTATGGTACTACAGGCTTCCCTTATTTTATTGTTACTGTTGTATATCGGCTCTTTAACTCTATATTGGTGTATGTGGTTAACATATTGGTGTATTTTTGAAGTCTTCTGAGATCACAACATAGGTTTCGCATATCAGTTTGTCTATACTCCTAGATGTCTGTGTGATTGAGGAAGTTATCAAAACAGAACACTCGTAATCACTCAATTCCATATTCAAGTTATGGAATTCAGGTCATATTAAAATTTCATATTGATTATTCTAATAGTGCACCTTTCTAGTAGGTACTTTATATGAAACAATATCAATTTTGTGTTGTTTGATTACAAATATAACCGTATGATTATGATAAAAATAATTGAATTTTTAAAGGAGTGATCCTCATAGTATTGTCCTTTGGACTGAAACGTCTAAAATTCTTTTCTGCAATATTTTGATAAAGGAATTTTTAAATAACTCTGATTACATTAATATAAATATTAAAAAAAAAGGCAGTAAAATGAGTAGCGTTCAAACAATATCTGTTTAGGTTTAAATTTCCCGATTAAGTCAATTGAAATGCGCATTTAAACAGTAAAGAGGAGAACACGTGTGGTATGACCCAGTAGGTCCATGTTAACAGATAAATCACTCTCTCCGTGTAAAGTGTTCTCCCAAACTAATAGTCCCAGCTAATTAATAACATTTCTTCTGATGTTGTTACAAAATACATATATACCGTATTTTCCGCACTATAAGGTGCACCGCATTATAAGGCGCACCTTCAATGAATGACGTATTTTAAAACTTTTTCCATATACAAGGCGCACCGCATTATAAGGCGCTACAGTAGAGGCTGGGGTTACGTTATGCATTCATTAGACGGTGCTGCGCTAAAGGGAATGTCAACAAAACAGTCAGATCGGTCAGTCACACTTTATTAAGAGATTTACAAATCAGCTTTCTGACAACTCCATTCACTCCCAAAATGAATAAACAACTGTTTTATTTTCTCCGAGGTAAAGCATTAGTATTTTCGTGACACAGTTTATCTTTTAACAACAGCAAGGTATAACATGTAGAGCAACATTTATATCACATAGTGGAGGGGAACTTTTCCTCCATTCAGTAAACACGTAAAAAACATTCTGATGCTGTTACGGTAAATTAAACGTTAGTGCAATCGTAACACTCGTAATAGTGCATAGTAATAACAATAACAATAATAACGCTAAAGCAATAGCATAATAACTCAATGTTGTTCACGCGTTAATGTCCATATTCACAATATGACCAACCTTGTTCAACTGTAAACACATCAGTTCATTCCTCGTCTACGAATCCCTCGAACTCTTCTTCTTCAGTGTCCGAATGGAACAGCTGGGCGAATGTGGCATCCAACACGCCCGGCTCCGTCTCATCAAAGTCGTCATTAATCGAGTCAGTGTCGCTGTTGTTGTCTGGCAGTTCAGTGACAATTCCTGCCTTCCCGAAAGCTCGGACCACAGTTGAGACTGATATATCAGCCCAGGCATTTACGATCCACTGGCAGATAGTGGCGTATGTCGTCCGGCGCTGTCTCCCCGTCTTGGTGAACGTGTGTTCGCCTTCTGTCATCCACTGCTCCCACGCAGTTCGCAGCCTAGCTTTGAATGCTCTGTTGACGCCAACATCTAGCGGCTGGAGTTCTTTAGTCAGTCCACCCGGAATGACGGCGAGCACTGTATTAGTGTGCTTCACTTGTTTTTTGACATCATCGGTGATATGTGAGCGCATGGAGTCGTAGATCAGTAGGGACGGAGCTGTGTGAAAAAAGCCACCCGGTCTCTTCACATAAATTTCTCTCAACCACTCACTCATCTTTTCTTCATCCATCCATCCCTTCGAGTTAGCTTTGATGACGACGCCGGCTGAAAAGTTTTCTTTTGGCAAAGTATTCCTCTTGAAAATAACCATGGGTGGAAGTTTCTGGCCATTAGCCTGGCAGGCGAGAACTACAGTGAAGGATGATTTCTCATTCCCTGTGGTGCGAACATTCACCGTACGTGCTCCCGTTTTATCCACAGTGCGGTTCACAGGTATATCAAAGGTGAGTGGAACCTCGTCCATATTGATGGTATGCTCTGGCCGGATCTTTTTTTCAGTAATCTTGTTTCTGCAGTATGTGCGGAAAGTGGCCAGCTTTTCTTGGTAGTCAGATGACAGTTGCTGTGAAACAGTAGTTCGTGTGCGGATGGAGAGATTACGTCTTTTCATAAACCGAAAGCACCAAGAAGGACCGCCTCTAAATTCATTGATGTTAAGTTCGCGTGCTAGCGCCGTTGCCTTCATTCGAATAGTGATTGTACTGACACTTCTACTTGCAGCTCTCTGTTCAACAACCCACTGTTCAAGTTTGTCCTCTAACTGTGGCCATCTCGCTTTGTTCCCCCGGAAACTCTGTTTAGTCTTCTTTACTTGGCGCAGCTCATCCTCTTGCTTCCTCCACTTCCGCACCATTGATTCGTTAATGTTAAACTCTCTCGCTGCTGCTCTATTCCCGTGTTCTACTGCATGACTGATCGCCTTGAGTTTAAACTCTGCGTTGTAAGCGTGTCTCTTAATAGGAGCCATTTCAGGGTCTTTACTGAAATACACAAATGGAAATGAAGCGCCGTTATATAAGTAATGTCCAGCCGAGAGACACTCTGGGCTCAGATTACGGAGAAGTCCTTATCAACATTGCCTCCCCAAGTAATACGAGAGCCTGTGAATAAAAGCCTTCAATTTTTTCAAAAGCTGACCATGCGCCTTATAATCCGATGCGCCTTATATATGGATCAATATTGAGCCGCAACAGTCTCGCAACTACGGTAAGCAGCCGCCGACTCCATTTTCCCCCGTAGAAGAAGTAGTGCGCGGTGCATGCTGGGATATATAAGTCACGTGGTTCCAAGGAATGAAAGGGTTTTTAAAGAAAAGGAATATTACAAGTCTTGTTCGCACGGCGGTCAAACAAGAAATGGTGAACACCACTTCTTGTTTGACCGCCGTGCGAACAAGACTTGTAATATTCCTTTTCTTTAAAAACCCTTTCATTCCTTGGAACCACGTGACTTATATAATCCCAGCATGCACCGCGCACTACTTCTTCTACGGGGGAAAATGGAGTCGGCGGCTGCTTACCGTAGTTGCGAGACTGTTGCGGCTCAATATTGATCCATATATAAGGCGCATCGGATTATAAGGCGCATGGTCAGCTTTTGAAAAAATTGAAGGCTTTTAGGTGCGCCTTATAGTGCGGAAAATACGGTATTTGTGACATAATTTTCTTCAGTGAAATTATAAAATGATTTTTTTTATTGCTGAAACTTATTTTAATTATAATTACGTTAACTATTAAACTTTTATTAAAATGCCATTTTATATAGCTTTTTACTTGTCTCTTGTATTTTTTAATTAATTTTGATTAATGTAATTTTGAATTAATTTTAATTTAAATTTAATTAAATTTTAGTTTAAAATTATTTTGTATTTTACATAATTAAACTTAGAATCTTAATTTTAGCTACTGTACTTTAAAGCATATACTACATTGTTGCAACATGTTTGTTGGTATCTCCGGATGTTCATGAACTCGGTTGGTGTCTATATCCTCTCTTTGCTTTATTCATTATTCTGATTATGACTCATTCACAATTTTGCCTCAAACATTCTTTAAAAGGATTTGCAGTTTAACGAAGTTGAAATCTGTTTGTTGTGCAGTGTTTGAAGGTGGTTTGGGTCAGCATATTGGAGCAAATACGGAACATGAACGAGATTCTTGGCTGGAGGCTATCCAGACTGCAGGCTACAGCTGCATGAGAGCGCGACTACTCTCTCTCCAGCAGAAGTTGGAGATCAAACGGGGTCACGATCCAGATCTCGATATCAACATGTACAGAATTAGCAGAGGACATTCCCTTGGTATCTATTTTGTTTTTATTTTATCAATTTTTAACCTCTAATATCTTTCGTGTGTGCTTTTTTCTATAAACACACTAAAACTTATTTAATGTAAAGGTTAAATTTTTATTGATACTTCATGATTTACATAAATCATCCTCAATTAATTTTAAGTTCTAAGAATACATAAATAGTTGTTTCTTACTAACAATGGGTTTTGTTATTAACGAATAATGAAGTTTCATTAAACTACTATTGACTAATATATTATTTACTTAACCAGTAACATTGTCTTCTTGTGGCTTAAGCGATTTTGTGGTATACACCCTTTTCATAAGGAAAAAATATAATATTTTCTAATACAGAGTATGCAATATACGGGTGGATTGAAGTGCGGTTACTCTGTAATAGTAATTTCTATTTCAGTTAAACATTTTGGTTAGTTTCATCCAATAAAATCTTTTTTCGATGATTTAAAAGGTTTTTAATTCGGTTAAGAATAAAATTACATGATGTTATATACTATTTTCTGGGTTTCGACTGAACTTATATGAAACATGCGAATTTATAAAATTAATTACAATTCATATTAATACTTCTTTCAGAGGAGTGTAGTCGAACTATAGCAGTAGTTCTCTATGCTATAATAATTTTATAAATTTATAATCTTTAAAGGAATAGATTTCTAAAAGGATGTTTACTTCGGTCAAGGTTTTTTTATGCTTTTGCGCAGAATTTATATTGATGAAATAGTTTTACTAAATTAAATGTCATAGAATCTAATGGGAAAATAAAGGAACTAGTCTCCATACAAAGATATTTTATGACAAAAACTTTTTTCTCCGTAAAACTTCCTTTCTTGGAGGTATTTTATTAATTACTACTCATTATGAGTATATACTGTATAATAACTTATTGTACAACTATTAAATCATACAAACAATTGTTCACTTTGAATTGTTTTTTTGAAAAAGTAGTGTTTACATTTACACTGAAATATCTAAAGTGATTTTCTTTTCGTTTTGTTCAGTATTAAACTGAAAAATGTGTACATACGTTTGAAAATTTTTTTATATTTTTATTGACATTTTTAGTGATTCTTGTTTCTGAATCTTAAGTCATTTATTTTATATCTCCAACAGAAAAGCGATTTTTATTTGTTACTATTCCACAAACAAATCTTTCATTTTCTCAGTTCTCAGTTTTTTCCAATTTGTTGAACATGCAATGTCAGTAATTATTATTATGGATAAGAATTAGTGACTCATTATGCTCCAGAGTTGCCTACATATTATTTTATTTCTTCAAAAAAAAAAAAAAAAAAGAATTATTTTATTTTGAGTGGTTGAATTTTTGTTACAGAACAAATGCCCTATCTTTATGGAAGAAGTATTTTCTATAGTAGTGTGAATAATTCGGATTTTAATGAATAATATCATAAACAGGAAATTTGGAAGATGTTTTTGTTTTCAGTTATTTAACTTTATTAAAATTTAAATATTTATTTGATTATATTATTGTAATGATATTCCTCTATAAATAAAGTTTTATTTTCTTAGAATTTTGTTTAATTAAGTTAAAATCCTTTCCTTTGTTTGATTAATCTAATATTCGTTAATTCTTAGTCGTCCGTTATTGGTTTATTTTAAAAGTGTATCAAATTTCATTTAATTTCTCTTTGTAAAGAGAGAAGTAAGATCATGGCATCTCTGGAGATCTAGGAAATCAAATATAGGTGTATGTAAATATTAGTTCTTTTTATTTCATTACTCTTGTGCTAAGAGTATTTATTTTTCTGGAATATAAATATATTAAAGTGAACATTAAGTTACCGTCTTTTAAGTGGGTCATATTTTAATAAGAGTTATAAACCTAACATTAAATAAATTGGGAAATTGAAAGCATACTGTTTATTCATACATTTTTATTTATTGCCTACCTCGTTATATTATTGATATCTATATATAAGAAAACACTTGCAAATCTCAGCAACAACTGAGGATATTTTATATATCCGTACGACCGTATCCGTTGACTGTCGTCCCTCCGTCAATTCACTTCTTCTCCTGAGGACGACCGCCATTACGGTCGAAATATTGAAAAGTGAGTCTTTGTTGTGTTTCTGTTTATGTGTCACTGTGTATATATATATATATATATATATACTTACTATATATATATATATATATATATATATATATACTTACTATATATATATATATATAATATCAGTTGTTGCTGAGATTTGGAAGTGTTTTCTTTGTAAGAAAATGTCTAATTAATTAGTCTAAAATTTCATACTGCTGCCTATTAAAAAGGTTTTAAATAAAAACTGAATCATTGGCAATGAGAGTTAAATTTGAATCTGAAGAACTTACTGAATCCTGATTAAAAATGTTTTTTTATATATATATATATATATATATATATATGAGAATAAAGATACAGAGTTATTAGAATATTCGAGGTACATTATTGTTAAAGATATTATACTTCTTTCATTTTTCTATTGATTTTGTGTTTACTTTCTATGTATATAGGAATTACCACAAAAACAGTGTAAACATGTATAAATGTAAAACAAATGAAACGGTCCATAGGACTTTGCATAAAAATTGTTACGCTAGAAACATAAAGTCCTCAGGGAGGTAGGTGGCGACTGAAAGCCCTGTGGGACTCTTCACCTCCTCATGACGACAATTATCATAATATAGAATTCATTCATATCTGTGTCTTGTTTCATTTATTATAATTTATATTAGCATTTGTATAAAATGGTTTAACAGACTAAAAAACTAAATTCACAGAAAGAAAATATATAGAAGAGATTACATAAACTTACTATTATATTTCGACATCGTCAAAGGGAGGAGTCGCTTGTCTTGGGAGTGACTCATATCTTTTTACCAGATAACTACGCTGTCAAAATACAGTAGTGAGTTTTTGTGACTTCTTTGTATAAACATTGAATTAAACATCGCAGCAGTTTCTATAGTGCTTATTTTCTTACTGATAGTCTGCAATTTCTATACTACTTTTTGCTAGGGTTGGCAAGAAATTTCAAACTGAGTTGACCCGTGACATACACTTTACATTTTAGTTTGTAGGTAATACATTCTTACAGAAGACAGATCAGATCTTGCCATATACTATACAAAATAAAAATACCCTGGAGCTATTGATATCTTATAAACCCCGGAGTTCTAACGTCATCGAATTTACATTATGCATGCAAACTGTATCTATGCACGTAGTATCGGTGCATAGTAGTCGAGGTACATTGGATTATGTTCAACTTAGCCATTTAGGCGTTTGACATTCAATATTGCTGAGTCATATAAATATATTAAAATTTCTATGGGCACCTATAAATATGTTAAAGAGTTCCACAGAATAAAATCTATGGACGGATGCCTGCTGAAGATCTACAGTGTTACACTATAGGTGTGAGAAAAAAGGAAAGCCCTATTAAGGTGAAAGTCTAAATCGAAATGATCAAAATAGTCGCATAAATATAGTCTTAGCTATAAGAATCTTGGTATTGATATTAACTTAGTTCGATAACTGGAAATATATTAGCACCAGAGCTAAAAGAGAGAGATTGTCGCTCAAGAGATCGTTACTCTAAGGAGTTCTATCAAAGACACCAGGACGTCACTTTATCACCACCAGTTTGTTAGAAATGCCAAAACTTTAGGGCAGAGGTCTTAAACTTTTTTTATATCGCGACCTATTTTTAACGCCCGAAGTTATTTGCGATCCCTTAGTGAGAAGAAAAAATTAACCACTAATAAGAAAGGGGACATTACCAAAAAAAAAAAAAAAAAAAATTACGACAGTAACTTTAATGAAATAGTTGCGCCTGCATATTTTGACATAAAGATTGAATCTTGGTTCTACTTTAGTAATGGCAGGTCTCAATACCATTTCAATATCTTTCAGTTTTTATTGATTTTAATGATTTTGTAGAGTTAATATCGAAAAAACTTTTTCACACAAATAGGGAGGCAAAGAGAAGAAGAGCATCCCTGGTTGGTTCTTATAATACTCTGTTTTGACACTAATCCAGAAAGAGTTTCATGAGAATTCCATTTTTAAAGTAGAATGTTATAAAAGTTTGGCAAACTCCTCTTGTGTTTTCAATGAAAGTTCGCTTATTTTTTTTTGAACTCCAAATGGATTTGGACACAGTGAGTTCGGTTAGCATCCAATTCTGGAATAACATATTTTTCAAAATTATCTTTTAGGCTTACCAGGTGGTCAGTGATAAGTTTGATTGTATCAAATTCATATTTATCGATGCATGAAAATATCTCATATGAGCTATTCGTTACCTTCTGCAACCATAAATTTATTTTTTTCATTAAGACTTCTATTTTAGACATCATTTTAAACACATTGGAGATTTCCCCTTGCAAAGACAAATTGAGTGCTTTAACGTTTTCAAATATATCTTAGCTTATATCTTTGAAAATAGCATAGGTTATAAATATAAAGTCCGTTTTTATTTCAAAAATATTTTACCAAATCTGAGTTATGTTCCGAGAGAAATAGCGTTACTTCACCTTGCAACAACGCAGCCTTTTTAAAGCCTTACTCCTTGAGAGCCATCTTACTTCTGCATGGAGTAAAAGATAAGTAAAATTAGAATCCATCTGTTCGCATAATCTTTAAAAAAGACTATTCTGAGCATGGCTTTTAATATAATTAATAATTTTCACTGCATCTTATAGTACTCATATAATTCTGCAAACATTTTCTTTGCTGCAAGTTCTATCGATGACTCATGCAATAAGTAAAAGTAATAGGTTCATTGTTTACAGATTTAACCTTAGCAATACAAAAAGTCAACATTTTGTCCTAACATTACTGCTGTCCCATGAGTACAATCAATCCCCAATGCAATGTTTCCATTTTAACCCAACTCCGAAAATGTTACTAACTTTAAGAAAAATAGCTTCACCTATTGTGTGTCCTTTTAGCGGCCTGCAAAAGAATAGGTCTTCATAAACATTTGTATTGAAGCAATATCTGACAAACACCAATAATTGTGCCATACTTACAACATCCGTAGCTCTATCTAACTGGTTTGAACATTTTAAATTCTCTTTTATGCTTTCAATTAGTTATGCAAATTGGCTTTTACTAATTTCTGAAATTCGTCTATTCACAGTTGTGCCTGACAAAGGATACATTTTTTTTATTCACCTGCATATTTTTGACAATGGATAATTTCAGTCTTCCTGACAGCTATTGGCAGAGCAAGTTCTTCACCTATTGTAATTTTTTTTTTGTTTTTTACAATTAGGTAGGAGGCCTTATGATGCCTATATGTGTTTAAAAGAAGCAGTTAAAGCTTTTTACTTTTTACCACAATATAAGAACCTTTTAGAATACTCCAATGGTTTATCAGCATAGATAGAAAGCATGCTTTATTCCCAAACAGTTATTAATTTTAAAGTTCCTTTCATGTTGTAAGTTTCGTGCTCTCACTTGACAAACACTTCTAACAAATCAAGCCTATTGGTCGATATATATTATTTACAGAGGTGTATCTATATCCTGTGGTGTGGTAGTGGTAAATAACCAACCCTCACTGTATTTTCTATGTCTTATGCAAGAAGAGTACCATCTGTTTTTTCATGTTGTCTCATACTTTTTGAAATACTTTTGAATTCACGTCTTTGAATCTCCTGGGACAATAATCGGTTAATATGCAGAACAAGTGGCCTCTGTCATCGCGTCTGAGTGGTGATATCTACTAGTATCGTAACTGTAGATATAAGATAGGTATTATGAATACATAATATATTATATTATAACTGAGCAGTTAATATGGCAAGATGGTGAAGGGACCCTTGTTCTGCATATTAACCAACCCAATAATCTATGATTTTAACCACTTACCAATTTGGAAAGGGTAGTAGGGGAGTAATAATTAATTTCAAAAACCAATATTGTTAAAAAAATTACTTAATCACAAAAGTACTTTGAACTAAACAATATTTTTATCGTTATATATGAAAATGTAATATATTTAATAGCCCTACTATTTAAATAGGACTACTATTTAGTAGTGCTCCCTTCTAAGTATCTGATATCTAAAGTTTCTGAGCTCCCATTGTGTTTTTACCTCCTTGAGCCAAGAACCTTATCATTTTTGCCGACTTGAGCCAACTATCTTGTAAACTGTTCTTTATTTTTTACATTATGTACAAATCTCATTTTTGTTTATGTACTGTAATTTACTTCTAGCATGGATTTATTGCAGTTTTGATGCATTTTTATATTTTATAAAAATTTATCCGAATTAATAGGGGGATTAAAAATATATTTAAATATATATTGGGGGGGGGGGGGGGGTGGTCTGTTAACCGATTAGGGATTTTACATCGAAAAAGCATCTGTGTGTACAAAATTTTCACATTACAAAAAGACCAAGAACGTTTTAATTTCGTATGTAGAGGTACCCTGTATCGAATTACATATGTATTTCATAAATTTGTTCTCGACACGTTTGAAGATTTATTTTTAAGGCATTATTTATTTGATTTAGTTCTTTATGTTATATTTAAAAATACACAATTTAAAACTTTTCGTCACCCACTTGGAGGTCGAGGCCCTTTGGTTGAGACCTCACCTTAGGGTGCTGGGTGCTAATCCCTGTCTTCTGATCAGCAGCTGGCCACCTGTTGATGGGAGCAGTCTCAGTTCTCGACTTAGCATCCTTGTAACTTATGCCGCACATGAGAAAGCATTATTGGAAAGAACCCACTCTCTAATGTACGCAAAGCTCCAAACCAATTATTAATTTATAGTAGGAAAGTATGGTGTTTACAGAAAAGTCGCTTTTCAGATTTGCCTTATTTCCCATTTTGTAGTCCCTTGAGTCAAATTTTTTAATGATGTCTAAATATGTATTTATGTTTCCAAAATGTTGTAATCGCTCTACAAGTGGTATTTTACAAATCCCAGCGTAGCTTTCAGAAACAATAGCCCTTTGTGTGGACGAAATGTGTTTTATTGTGTTTTGGGTAATATTACAAGATCAAAAAGGTACTTCATATCAAGAAATTACATTTCCCCACTCTTTTGATTATTATAGAGACTTAAAATTTGGCATTATTATTATCATTAGGCAAGTAAATCCAAATTTCAAAAAGGGCAATATTATACCATGAACTATGAAGTTCCACCGGTAGGTATTTTACAGATTTGTTTACCGTAATAGAATTTGATTAAAATTTATTATGCTTTTATTATCACCTGAGATGATAACTTCAGGAAATTAAATGTATAGTTCATGTATTGTATGATAAAGTTTAAATTAATACTGGTGTAACCTTTATCATTTCGTTGTAGCTATAGCCATTCAATAGGAACGTACATTCCAAGCGTTTATCTAAGTGTTCTGAACAACACAACAAGCATGCTTAATGTAATTTTAAGTGTAGACATAAAAAAATTGGCATTTTGTAAAGATTCTTCATATAAAAAAAAATCTAAACATCTGTTAACACAGTTTTGACTAAAATCCCTTTGATTCTGGATTTTTAGTTAAGATTTAGTATGCATGGGATGTTATGGCACAGTGCTTGTCTTTCAGTGTAAGAAGTTCCAAAAATTGTTTTCGAGTGGTGATAAATGAACTTTCAAAGACTTTTCCAGTGATAGAGAAATTAAATAACAGACAGTAAACTGTACATGTATTTAAATGTAATTAAAAAAAAAAAAAAAGAGAGAAAAAGAGAGAAAAGGTCGGTTATACGGTAGAAATGTAAAATTTTTAAGCCTTGATTGAATCTGAAATCTTGTGAACACGATGATGGTTACACTGTTTATCGGATCGTAATGAAATTGAACACAGAAATAAACAGGTCATTATAAGGGATTGAGTTCTATATTTTTTGGTGAAATTACTTTGAAAAATAGACGTTTTTATTAATTTAGAAAATATTTTTTCATCGCTAAAAAATCATAAAACAATCAAATTTAAATAATGAAATATATCTGAGAATGGTGTGTTTGTAAAATAATTCAAGAACTGTAGAATATCATTAGTTCAAATGGTAATATAGCCCTAAAAGTGCGAAACTGAGCTTGGAATTATGTCAGCCTGCTGTATTTGTGTGGTATGAGTTACATTGTCTTGAAAAATATATAACATGGTTATGGAGGCTCTGTCTCTAAAACCCTAGAATATGGTGCTACAACAAACAAGCGGATGTTGCACTTTATTATATTGGATAATATATAGCATGAAGTAATCAAATACCTTAACAAGAAATTACGAAAAAATCTTGTAGCTGTATCCCTCATATCATAGTTGTTTAATGAATAATAGTTTATCATGGGGATGATACATTCAGTGGTTTTTAACGATATATAACGCTATATAAATTCGAATTTTCATTTACCTTGTTTTGTTTATAGTAGCATTAAGTTATTTTATGTTGTCTTTAATACTACTAACACTTATTACTTTTCATTGCAATATCTATACCTACAGTAAAGTCTTGTTGTTTAGATCCAGGGGAAATTCCTCTGTGTGAAGTTTCCCTTTCCTGTGATAACCTCCTGTGTGACGGCCATGGTAGACCCCCTAACCCTCTGATTGTTGTCTATATCTTTCAACCCTCTGAAGGCCTATGGCTCAAGTATGCCAATACTGAAGTTATTCAGGTATCTTACTTTCATCTTCAATGAATCATTTCAAATTTTTACGATATGTGATTGAGTTATGTATATAGTATATTTTTTAGACTTTGGTAAGTATAATTTTATATGCAAATGACACATATTGTACTGATATCTTATAGAATTTTAGCCAACCTCATGGATTAAATCTTATACGGTTATTGCTATATTTTGAATCAATTTAGAATTGTCCAACTTTGAATGAAGGTTTAACAAATGAAAACAATTTTTTCCTATGAGTGAACCCTGCAAGTGTTCTGACGGCCGTATCCAGGTGTCTGTGGTTTTAGAATTAGAGAGACCAGATCCCTGATGAAGGCTCCACCGAAAGAGGCAATGCACTTCACAGAAAACGAGATTACCGACCGAGTAGCAAAAAATATACGGTGCCAGTAGCAAAACCATTATTTGCTCTTTCGCTGTAAGAGAGCTACTGAGATGAATTTTATTGACGTGTGTGAGAAATGACCATAGTTGGATGGAATGGACCATATTACTATAAACCAATACTTGCGTTTGTTTCACCCCATGCAGATTCTCCATCATGTTGATCCTTAATGCAGAAATAGGCGTCTAAACCCATGGAGAAAGTAGATACTGGTTAGACACGATGTCGAGGAAGCTGGTATGTAGAAGATACTCAAGGGTCACTGGCAAAAAGTAACTTTGAAAGGTGTGGCAGTTGGTATCATGTGAAACAGGAAGCCGAGCCCAGTAATAAGAAAACAAATGAAGCAGTGTTATCTGTTAACAGGCCTTGAACTTTGAAATAAAGAAAAAGATGTGTGGATGCTCGCATTGTGCCACCTCACAGTCATGCGAAGCAATCCTTCTTTGTAATATTCATCTTTAAGAGACTAACTGATTTTTTTTTAAATTCTTTTGAAATTGGACATTATGTGGTATTTACTCATTGGCACTAGTAAAAAAAATGTTCCTATTATTTGGAGAGCCAATAAAATAATATGTATAATCAATTGTTGGACTTCATTCATGTGATATTACATGCGTCTTTTTTAAATATTTTAGCAAAGTTGTATTATGTCTTGCTAACATGTCATGTTCTTCATGGTTATGAAATTTTATAAAACGAGTTTTCAGGTCTTCTTGTTCAGGTTAATCTATCTAACTGTCAGAGAAAATACGACGAAGAACATTGAATTTTTTGAAACTTTTCATAAAGCGTGTTTTTATCAATTCATACTTCATACTTTTCATACTGTTATCAATTCTTATTAATATCATCTTTTCATTATTATTGTTATATTCACTGCGATTTATATATTCACTTGTTTGTAATTACTAAAATCATTATTATATATATTATTTAATGTTTCAGAGAAGTAGTAACCCCACCTTCTTGTGCACTGTATGCTTTCGCGGAAGTGACGGTCTTACTGGAGACACTAAAGTCAAGTTTACGGCCTTTGATGTAAGAGAAACTGTTTCCCGAACATCCACCCCTATAGGTAAGGTTTATGTTGAGAGTTTTATTGCTCATGATGGAATGTTTATGCAATCCAAAAATTATATCCTGTTATCTCCTAAGTTCCAAACTTTGCTTCGGGGTGCATTTCCATTTTTCTGGCTGTGGTTCTTTGTTAGGGTTTGATGAAGAACTGTTACTAGTTTTTACTTTAATACATTAAAATACGTTCAGTGTATTAGAGTCAATTATAAAATGAATAATGATAGGGACTTTGTAATACTTCACCGAAGAGGAATAATTTAAGGTTTAGTTAAACACATAGAAATAGGAGGTTTTACTAGTGTGTTGTCAGTTGGTATTGTGATTGTCCACAAACTGACCAAGAACAAAACCTGATAAACTTAATTTTTGTATATATATATATATATATATATATATATATATATATATATATGATGTGATTTTTTTGAGGTTTGAGGTCCAATGCTCAAAAAAATTCTCAAAAAAATCACATCATATAAATATTGGGTCAAGAAAACAAATCATGCTATAATATATATATATATATATATGACAATGATTGTCGTTTGAATAATTTAACCTTCCATATTGTTTTAGTAATGAATTTGTTATAGTCCGTTCATTTTCAAATATTCCTACTTTTGCCTTTGAAATAGATTTTGAATAAAATGGAAACGTCGGCAATGAGAGTTTGATTAGAAGTGGAAGAAACTGACCTCATCACGATTTATCCTTTTTAGTTATATATACATATTTCGACAACATTCTAAGACGCTAACTGGAGAATAGATTCACCTCAGACAATAAGAGCCTAAATACAAGCACAAACCACGAAATATTCTACAAGAATCAATATTCAGTATACAGATGAATATAAAACTGATGAACGTGTCTTGAAAAGTATTATAAAAAGTCAGTTAAATGTATTAAGCTTGAGGATAGTTTGACTCTGATAACCTACTACCAAAGCTCTTCAATAGGCAGTTTAATAATGAAAAATAATCCCAGCGTAAAAGAATCAAAAGAAAGAAATCCTGTATATGAGTACTCATGTAATATCGGGAGCTGCGAGGCCCGTAAAAGCTCATATATAGGAATGACCACGACTTCATTTTCAAGAAGAATTACGATGCACCTTTCTGCCGGCGTGCTAAAATGCCGTACAATAGCACTCCATAAGACAAAACTCACAAGAGAAATGATGGTCAATTCCATGAAAATTATCTCTAAAGAAAGAAACCATGTTAAATTACAAATATTAGAAGCATTAATAATTCAAGAAAAGCAGCCAGCCATAAATATCGAACTTAATAATTCTTGTGGAATTTTAAAACTATTTTCCAACAGGCCAAACCAGATTAGCCAGGTAGTAGGTGAGTCCAACCACCCTACCTTAATCCCCCATAATGCCCTGTGATCCAAGGCGATGTCCTGGGAACATTCCAATAGTAATCCACCTCACCTTTATATATATAAACTAACAATCCTACTATTATTCTCATTATTGTCCTGATGATGAATGTGGTACATTCGAAACATGTCGACTAGCAATATTGGTGATAAGCTTTATAGTTTTAATGAAGAGACGAGGAAGGAATTCCGGAAACTGGAGAAAATGTGTAAGAAACAGATACAAGTCAAATATGGGGCGTTAGTTAATAATATATATATATATAAATATTATATACTTAAAATAAACTGTGACACATAGACAAAAACATAACAAAGATTTACTTTTCAATATTTCGACCGTAATGGCGGTCGTCCTCAGGAGAAGAAGTTATTTGACGGAGGGACGACAATCAACTCAATATATATATATATATATTTTTTTCTTTCTATATAATAGGAGGTCTCAGAGCTTATTTTTCTTCATTCTGATTCTTCCTACGACGTTTTGTCTCATATACATATCTTATGTGTTGCTGGTCTGAATACTGGGCGGTGACTGAGTGTCGGCTTGGCGAGTAAGTGGTGGTTGGTCACCTAGTAGTAGTAACGCACACTGCAGCTACTAGGTGACCAACCACAGCTACTCGCCAAGCCGACACTCAGTCACCGCGTATTCAGACCAGCAACACATAAGATATGTATATGAGACAAAACGTCGTAGGAAGAATCAGAATGAAGAAAAATAAGCTCTGAGACCTCCTAGATTATATATATATATATGTATATATATATAATGTGTTTGTGCTTGTGTGTCTGAGATTGAAGCAGAATTTGTTTCCTGCACAAATATGTTCAGAAGTAGTATACTATACTAAGAACACTTGGTTTATAGGAAAAAGCATGATTCATATTTACTCTAAATTACAGGATGTTGCAAACATTGTAAAATAAGTTTAAAGAATTAGCAAGTGATATTTTTGTTATAGGAAGCGCAGCTATACCTCTGAGTAGTCTCCAGGACAACGACAGGTTGAGAATCCCTTTGAAAGGGGGGCTTGAAGATACCTGTGTAGGCTTTCTAAGTTTGAATTTATGGTCTCTGGAGAGAGAACCCAGTAACCTCAGCTCAGACAACACACCTCTTAAATCAAATCCCCAAGACCAAAACCTTGTAAGTTTGAATTTTTGAATATATCAAGTACATTAACCATTTGTGGAATACTTAAGTGATTGTATAATGTAAATAAATACTCGTGAATATTAAAATAATTAAAAGAACATTTAACTTTTTTTTTTTATCTTGTGTCTGAAGCCATATGTACAAATGCTTCAATAAAAATATTTTTTTCTGGAGTGGATGTATTCTTTTCTAAATTAAACTGGTAGAATGTAACTAATTTATATATACATTTCCAAATAGACATATTATAAACTAACATAACATGGGCTACAGAACAAAACTAAACACTTCTGAATGTCTATTGTAGTAAGTTTGACAATTTTGAGTCTTTTTTTTTTTTTTTTTGGTTAAAATTGGGAAAATAAAAAATAATCTCCACACAAAAAAAAATTTCCAAGAAAAAAAACAATGCGTTTAGAAACTTAGTTTAGAATACTTTACCTTTTAAGGCTTATGCTTATGGTAAATTGGAGACAGATAAGTGCCGACTCCTGCTCAGACCAGTCTGTTATGAAAGTTTTTTCATAAAAATTCTTTTGAGGGAAATTTATTTTTTATTTTTCCGATTTGAAGCAAATACCACATAAACTCAATGTAAAACAAATGCATTTTTAATTATTTTTGTAAATTATTATTTTTCACATATGTTTTGTACTAAAACATATATAAATCGGGACTCTGTCAGTTTTCCAGGTTCAAATCAAAATCTCAAATACCTATGTTTCGATGTTTATTTAAAACCTTTTTCACAGTCCTAGATAAGAAGAAAACAAACATTGTTCATCGATCCACAAAAATACGTATATAAAAAGTATTATTATTGGAAAATGTGTAGTGAAAAAAGTAAAAGTAAGTCAGTAACAATATAAGGACTTACAGAAGTAAGAATTTATTAAATAAAAAAAAACCTAAGAACTTGTATATTACGGGAGAATTAACAATGTTAACATTCAGAACCTTCCTACAGACTGCTGTTAATATAACCAGTGTATATTTTAAGTTAAATTGATAAAATCTATTTCAAAATCAACTAAATAGTCTTGAATAAATGTTAGTTATTCAAATTAGATGTGATTTAATCATATATGTCTTCAATTACAATCACTTCTGTAATTTAGTTGGAGTTTGACCCCTTTTAATATCCAATATTTCCTTCTTCTTTGTTCATCTAGCTCTTTATCTACGACAATAGTGTCCTCAAAAACAAAAGTGTGTTTGTCTGTTAGTGCGATGATTGTGGTTATATTATATCAGTCTACTGGAAGGTTTTATACTGCTCACATTGTTACCCTTCCAGTATTTTTGAAGTTTATAGTTTTTCTTATTCAATAAATTCTGCTTTACTTAAGTCCTTATATTGTTACTACATTATTTTTACATTATAAATGTAAAATACATAATTCATTTTACATTATGTATATTTTTGAAAAATTGTATTTCTTTTTTGTTTTTCATTAAATTGTAGTTGTAGGCTTGTGAAAAGGTTTTAAATAAAAACAGAAACTCATTTGGGAGTTTGATTTGTACCTGGAAACTGACTGAAGTGAGTAAGGAAATAGCTAATTATAATGAAATATAACAATGATTAATAAAATGAAAATATAACTAATTAAAATGAAAAAAATACGGAGTTTTGAAATAAATTCTAAATTAAAAAAGTAATTTAAGTAGTTTTAAAATTGCTTTAGACACAACAAATGTTGTGGTTTGGACGTTGATAATATATATATATATATATATATATATATATATATATATATTCACTGATAAAACGAAATACGATCCAAACTGGACACAATACGAGTTCGAGATTAACAAAGAGCAACACACAAAGTAGGGAAACACACTTACAGACTCAAATTTTCGGATAATCCGTCTTCAGGAGAAAAGAGAATGGGAGACCAAGCACGTTGTAGGCGCAACGGCAAGTAACCAACCCGGCAACCGCCAGTGCTGTCAACCGTACCCGGTCTTAAAGTATAAAATTAGGAGAAGATATAAACAGAAACTCAATAAGCAGTACTGGTTGGGTAAAACTATAAATAGGTGAAAAATTATAAACAATATAAGATAAAAACAAACTATAAGAAACAAAAATAATGATAGAGAAAAGAAGAAAAAATAAATAAATAAAAATAAATACAATACAAAAAACTTGCATCGGTTGTTTTAGTAAATAAAAGATAGAGACTGAATAAAAGGGTAAGTATGGGAAACTAGTTAAGAATAAGAATTTAGAAAAATAAAATTTTATTTTATAAAAATATAATTTTATTTTTCTAAATTCTTATTCTTAACTAGTTTCCCATACTTACCCTTTTATTCAGTCTCTATCTTTTATTTACTAAAACAACCGATGCAAGTTTTTTGTATTGTATTTATTTTTATTTATTTATTTTTTCTTCTTTTCTCTATCATTATTTTTGTTTCTTATAGTTTGTTTTTATCTTATATTGTTTATAATTTTTCACCTATTTATAGTTTTACCCAACCAGTACTGCTTATTGAGTTTCTGTTTATATCTTCTCCTAATTTTATACTTTAAGACCGGGTACGGTTGACAGCACTGGCGGTTGCCGGGTTGGTTACTTGCCGTTGCGCCTACAATGTGCTTGGTCTCCCATTCTCTTTTCTCCTGAAGACGGATTATCCGAAAATTTGAGTCTGTAAGTGTGTTTCCCTACTTTGTGTGTTGCTCTTTGTTAATCTCGAACTCGTATATATATATATAATAAGATTTCACATAAACACGTGAAATAACAATCAATGATCAAACCACAATATGAAATGAAAAAAAAAAGACTAAGATCTTCCAACCACAACAAGCAGTCTTCTTCAGAGTAAAAAACTCAACTGAAACAGAAGATGCAGGAGCATCATGGTGAGGGAATTCAAAGGAGTGGGAGGGAAGAGTGGTATTTTAAAAGGGTGTAAAGTGCAGGAAAGGACAATAGTCCAGAGGTGGATGTTTGGGAAAACAAAGGAGTACAGCAAGAAAGAGTAAAAAACTATCCGCTAGCTGTCAACCCTCTTAGAAGAGGCTATTGCCCTCGTAACGAAAGTATCAAGTTTGAAGTTACTAATGTTTCTAATATTTGATCTATTAAATTTAATCAGAGAGGATTCGATAATAAATCGATTTTTCATAGATAATAAATAAATGGTGCTGTTAAGAAATATTATGGAATCCTCTTGGTTAAATTTAATAGATAAAATATTATAAACATTAGTAACGGTCCCTTCAAACTTGATACTTTCGTTACGAGGGCAATAGCCTCTTCTAAGAGGGTTGACAGCTAGCGGATAGTTTTTTACTCTTTCTTACTGTACTCCTTTGTTTTCCCAAACATCCATCTCTGGACTATTGTCCTTTCCTGCACTTTACATCCTTTTAAAATACCACTCTTCCCTCACCCGTTTGAACCCCTCACCAGATGTTTTCTGCATCTAGTTTTCAGTTGGGTTTTTGACTCTGACGAAGACCGCTTGTTGTGGTTGAAAAATCTTATTCTTTTTTTTTTCGATTTCATATTGTAGTTTGATCATATATATATAACAGATTCAATAATATATCGACCGTTTGATAGAATAGGTGTGTTCTCTAATCGGGGTTCGGTCAATTTTCCAGGATAAAAAAATATAAACCCATTTGGGTTTATATAAGAAGAAATATGGGTTTTTATGAGGATATAAGAAGAGTATATGGAGAAGATGCCTATGAAAACGGTTTTAAATAAAACCGAAACGTTGGCAACGAGAGTTTGATTTTTTATCCTGGAATTTGGGTTTATATAAGAAGAAATATGGGTTTTTATGAGGATATAAGAAGAGTATATGGAGAAGATGCCTATGAAAAAGGTTTTAAATAAAACCGAAACGTTGGCAACGAGAGTTTGATTTTTTATCCTGGAAAATTGACCGAACCCCGATTAGAGAACACACACACACACACACACACACACACACACACACACACACTATATATATATATATATATATATATATATATATATAAGATTAAAAAAATGGAAATAGAAAGAGGAAGCAAGTACTCCATTTCTCTATGATATCGAAATCAAGCCGGGTTTATGAGAATAACAGATTGAGAAAAAGTTTAATCTGAAGATAGCTCAAGTATGAGACCTTTACACTGTGACAGTCCTCTTCAACCTGTATAGTGATTGTTACCATTTAAGGTAAACAGATTGAAAATAGTTTCAGTATATTTGAAACAGAAATTCAATCAATTAATAAAAGAATTGAAAGAAATACGTATTAAAATAATAAAAAAATATATGATTATGAATATAAAAAAAGACGGTCTAATGTATTGAATGTTTATCAAGAATATTGATGAAAAATTTAATACTTGAATGCCAAAATTTAAATAATAACCTTTGTAAAATAATACTGACCAAGGGTAGATGAAGTGCGTGCCAAATACAGGCAGCCATCTGAGATGTGGTGAGAGAATGGAACTTGGGAGTCAGTGTGAGAAATCGAAACTTGAACCAC
Source organism: Hermatobates lingyangjiaoensis (assembly GCA_026182355.1). Lineage (NCBI taxonomy): Eukaryota > Metazoa > Arthropoda > Insecta > Hemiptera > Hermatobatidae > Hermatobates > Hermatobates lingyangjiaoensis. Next base: position 6,441,232 of record JAPFBL010000254.1, read on the forward strand.
TTATTAAAAGTGTGCCTAGGGAAGTTAAAATGAAAAAGAAAATTGCGTTTCGCATTCATGTGGATCATCAGTACTTAGACTCCTAGCCTAGCTCATGACATACTCGTGTACAGTTCAAACGATAAACACAGTTACAGTTAATATATTAATTTAGGTTGCTAGTGTAAGAAGTGAAATGGCATTTGGGGTTAGTGACAATTGGGGAAGCCAGAGAATATGAAGCAGTCTGCTTTCTGCCAATACCAGCTGATTCAGCCTGAGTGGATTTGATAGTTCAATTGTGTCAAGACTTTCGGAGGCTTAGAAGATTTTGGGATAGTGAAATGCTATTCCATTGTAGTGACTTAATTTTTGACATTACAGACAAAATAGTGATAAGAAAAAGGGCCTTCTCTGCTTCAGAACATAATTGTTTTTGAATTTCAGCCGGAATCATTTGTTTTATGAATCAGACCTTGAGAAACAAGATTCACTATCTAAAACTCAAGTTTTTCAAGGTGTCTTTCCACTGAATCCACAATATTTTGATTTGTTGTTGGGATTCAGATAGAATATGTTGGAAGAATATGACCGAGGGAAGGATTTCTCTGTGCGGATTGTGGTAGCTGTTGCAGTAGCGGATTCTAAATCCTTCCTGGCTTTGAAGCATAGATTGGTCAAACTGCCCTTTTGAATTTCATATTTTTCTCGTTCAGTATATTAAGAAAATTCTGATCTTGGTTTCATCAGGTTTTAGTTGTCGTTTGACTTTAACTCGCGTTGATATTAAAATCTATGAAAGTCAATGAATTTTACGATTGGTTGAATGGCCTTAAAGAACAAAATATTTTGGAGGAACACAAGTTAACCTTGCTATAGTACCGTACAAAGAATATATCTATATCGAATAGGTGTAAAGGACAGTTATTCTACAAGTTTTTTTTTTAATTCAGTCAAAAATAGATATTATAAGAAGGATCCATTGTGTAGCCGTCTGCAGTAACTTTATTCTAAATTAAATCTGAATTTCATAACGTATAACAATTTGTAGTTGAAGTCAGAGAGTTGAATGATTAAATTAGTGGAAAGTGAAAAGTGAAATCGTCCATGGTAAGGCATAACACTCAAGGCGCTCAAATTTTTATCTAATTCAAAGTTTGTTTAATTTGTGACATTTTACACCTAGTTTGAAAATGGACTTGTTATTTCTGCACATTTAGATCATATTTCCGCCCTGGAGATGAGGCCTAGAGATGTTGACTATCTCTATATTCAATCTGTGGGTCTGGTGGTAGTCGTCAGGAGTCACAAGGAAGCTATTTCGTAACTGTTCCTTCATGGGGGCTGATGTTCGAAATCCAGCATCCATTTTAAACAGTGCAGCCACTTAAAACAGTGCATCCCTTTTAAACGAACACAGTGCAGCCACAGCTTGCACTGGGCTGTGGAGTACCGGCTTCAGCCTTGCCTTTGATCTATTATTTCTGGAATTAAAACTCAACAACGTCCATGTAGTATTTCCGTATATTATTATTTTTTGTCTTGATTATGCCAACATTTAAAAAAAACTTCAATTCTTTGGTTTTCAGTCTGCCCGATAAAGACTGTTCACAACTTAGATTATATCTTCTTTTTCAATTCCTCAATGGTCACAATTTTCTCAATCGGGTACAAGTACATAATCAGTGCAGTATTTCCTTGAATCAGCATCGCCTGACCTCCTAAAAAACATGTAATTTCTATGTATACACTATATATTTTTTAGTGTATATATATGATAAAAGATACATAAATGAAGAGAATAATAGATTAGGCTTAAAACAGATGAAGATGGTCTTGTCAGATTCAAGAGAATGATATTAATCTGATTGTTCAAAAAATTGTTCTAAGGTTGGATGATCAGAAAAAATAGAGCTCATAAAAATTCCATCATTCTGAGCAATTATGCATCACGTATTCGTTGGTATATATACAGAATATGATTGTTTTATATTCTTATTTATAATCGTTGAAAGAAACAGCGAGTTTGTAGTCATGCGTTATGAACATTTGCTAAGTAGATAAGTGACATACTCTGTGTATGTACAAAAAATATATGTTTAAGGTGACTTTTAATCCTATCGCTTAAAGTTATTCCTCAGTTTACTTTCACTTCGTGTTTTATAATTTAAATACATAACTATTGTTTTACAATTTAAATTAATAACTTCTAACCTTGTTAAGCATGTCTTTCGGCATATTTTTTTATATCTACTTATCGCTTTAGTCCACTGCTCATTTCATTTCTAGATGTGGTGTCATCGACGGTCGCAGTCACTTCCCCCAAAATTAGGAATCAAGTTGAAAATCCCCAACCAAGGAGCTTTCAAGTTTTTCTTTGGGAATGCTACCATTACTACCTACCGGTTTCATTCAGGCCTTGGTGGGGATATCAGTGAGCATGAGATAATGGCTGAATCAAAACTCTGCTTTGTAGTCCCCCAACAGTTACTGTAGGTATTAGTGTTACTATTCATTGATATATTTTTTAAAATAAATGATTGTTCTGGCAGTTTCATTTTAACAGAGTTTTATTCCACTACCTGTATTTGACGAAATATTAAAGGTGTATTAACTACATTAATTGAACTGTTTTTTTTTTGACTACCTCTTTGTTGAACTTCTATCAATTTTTTCGATTGTGAAATCGCTTCGGTTAAGACCTTATAAGCTAATTTCGTGTTTTAGGTTTTTCGGTGGAGATATAAAATTATATTGATTAGTATTTTTTTAAACTCAAATAAATTACTATAGCATAAAGACTGATTAATCTATCGTTTGATCAAAACATTAAAGTTTTCATTATTGACATTCTTAATTACAATTGTCTTTTCTTTACAATTTTAGAATTGTAATCTTTAAAATAAAATTTTTTTTGTATTTCTGTGAGTACAAAAAATATAGTTTGAAACCAGATAAGTAGTCATTCTTTTGAGTAGTATAAGAAAGATTTTCTTACACTACCAATGTGTTGCAGTGGTTTGTGGATAAATGAAGAAAAAGAGTTACTACAAGAAGTATCTGGTCTCGGGGAACTTGAAGAACCTTGGCGAACTCTACAGGAACAGTTACTGGACCGCCATTTGTACCTTCTTCATTTGTATTCACAAGCTAAAGAGAATCTTCAGGCTCATAAAGGTAAGCTTTAACAACTGACAATAACCTATTCATCCAATCTTGTGAATAAGATAATTTGATTTTTCATAAAATATCATTCTTATTAGCAATAATCAAATGTCATTATTACTTATAATTTTAATAGTATAAAAGTCACTTGCTGATTTTAGGAAGTTTCTTCAAGGCTTCTTCAAGAAAATTCGACAAATCACTTGAATTTGCTCCTGTAAATTTGCATTTGCAACGAATATGGGTTCAAAACGAAACTCTGAAGAAGTGTGACTTCTATGACACTATAACGGTTGGCGCTTTTACCGCCCACTCACACAAAACCAAGAATGGAGGACTGATAAAGTCAGTGATTTCATGTTTGAGGTTCAGTGTTTCTTCTATGATTGCGTGGCTAAAGATTTTTAACAGAGCACTCATGATAAATGTTCGTACGTACGAATAATTCTTGAATATAGACGCTTCAATAATTATAATGATGTATTATTGATGAGAGAGGTGGACATCCTGATTCTAACACTGGACAAATATCTCATTACCAGTAATTTGTTTAATGGGTTTATTTTTATTTGATAATTTGCTACTGGTACCGAAGTCTTAATAATTAGAGGGAACACTGTAATAATTTTTAATTTTGTGCTATCACTTAGGTTTTATGTGTGTTTCCATTGTTCTCTGATTTTAGGGTAAAGAATTTATTCTATATATTTTTAAGAGAAATGCATATATCATACTATAGAGAACTCTCTGATGTAATTGTATTGTTTTAAGTTAATGCCTGAAGAAGAAGAACACTGTGTTCAAAATGCGTTGTTTATATTATTAAATTTCTATATGTAAAGACTATTTCGTTAAGTTTTTTACCCTACAATGTGTAAATATCACTGAATAACTGATTGCACTACCTTAGAATTATATTCTTATATTCCTAATTTTTTTAAGTCCTTTTGTAAGTAAATTAACTTTATAAGTAATTTTAAAGTACAATTACTTTTTTTTATTCCTAAAGGAAAGAGTTCTAGAATCTATCTTTTAATTACCTTATTATGTTTGTAAAGTATTACAAACCAACTTCTTAGTTTCTAGAATCTGTGTTTTGCACACAGTCATACAAACGAGAACAAAATTTAGAAATTGTACAAGAAAACTCTAAGAGAATTTTAACAATAATGTACTGCTGAAATTGTTGAAAAAAGCGATTTTGTACTGATTTTTGTTCTTTTTGAGATCAAATGGTAATTTTAGTAATATTACTTAATGGAATCAGCATTAAACTATATGTATTCTTCTGAAATATTAGTTTTCTTAATAGATTGCTTTTTTCCTCATTGTAGATTACTGCAACAATTAAAGGAAAGTGCCCTTGGTGGGGAAAATGGGTCACCTGGAGTTGATAAAATAGCTATGGCTAATGACGCTATCCAGGCCATAAAACAACTACGAAGGGAAGTTGTGGATGGCATGAGAACGCTGATGAAACTAGCGAAAGAGAAAAAGACTTCGGGCATGTTGTCTATCTGCGATGAAATGATCGCAAAGGTAAAGCTGCCTTCCAAAGATTACATGTTTTTATGTATTATTACAGCTTTTTGTATTGTGTACCTTGAGTAAAAGTTGATAACTATGTACATTAAAATATGAAATCAGGGTTTCTTAAACTTTTCAAGGCAAATTTTCCTGAACACTTAATACATCGAGAAATCTTAATATTGATTTTTTTATGCAGCTTTTATTTTTTTGGGCAGTATATATAAAAAAATCTTATGCCAAGTATTTTGAGATTTTTTCATCATTGTTATAAATCGTAATCTATAATTTTTCTAAGTTGCATCTCAAATTCTTTAGACAAGGTTCACTTTGGTCAACTGAATTTTCGTGTATTCCACTTCTCGAGTAGGTTAGGTTGGAGTTGCAGACCCACAAGGGAACACACATAGACCGAAAATTGGCCCTTTGGGATACCACACAGTGAAGATGGATTCTATATTGGGAGTCCTAAATTTTGCCTAACTCAAGTGTATTTAGAGTAGAGATCTCTTTAACGATACCTGACATCGTACAGGCTCGGGGCTGACGGCGTAACGTCCTCTCAGAAAGACGACGTGCCCAGATTTATTCCCCCCCCCCCCCCCCCAAATGAATAAATCGAGGGCCTGAGTGGGTATTGAACTCCGGATCCACCATTCCAGAGGTGAGAACGTTGCCACTGGGATAACTTCACTCCCTAATTTCTCGAGTAACTAAATCTTAATTTTCTTAGTCATTATGATAAACCTCTCTCATGACTAAGCCGATATAAAATAATTACAGGTTTTCGGAGATTTTCAATTGGCTTTTTTTAGGTTCAAATATTGGACGGAAAATATAAGATATTGTTCTAATCAATTTATTAATGAAAGTTAATAAACTTTGACTTAACTATTCGTTCTTAATATATCTATAAAGTCACTGTTTGTGATGGCTGTCACTATGTATTTTCAATTAAAATGTAAAAACTAAAGTGACAGTTATTTTTTTTGTAAATATGGGCTTTTTACTAAAGCATATGTTATACGTAATATATTTATATATGTGATATTTTAATATATAATTCCAGATATTGTGTACATGTATAAACATTTGGAATGACTTTAATAAATTTTTAGCTTGTATTGATGTGTTTTTCTATTCATTATTAAATAATATCCATGTTTGCCAGACGAGAGCGCTCTTAACGCTGTGGGACCCTGGACTCGTAGAGGAAGCGTTGACATTTGTAGACAAACACAAGGTGGCCCGAGGTTCGCAGGATTCTTCCAATGAATCTCCATTTAGAAGGATCATTTCTCGTCAAATAAAATTTGATAGTGATCCTTCGAATGAAGATGAACTTTCTACTCCAGACAGTCCAAAGTAATTATTACTATTTCTTGGGTTTTTACTTATTTTTATTTACCATTTTTTTGGGTATTTTATTATATTTTTCAGATGCTTTAAAGAATTTTGGACTGCATCAAATTCGTCATCAGCTGTTAGTAGAAGTGATAAATTTTCTTTCTTTCCTGATTCTGAGGACTCAGAATTACAGTTTAAGAAAGCAATGGACGAGAACTCGAATCTCAGTGGAGTAAGTAAAATGTTCAATACTAATAATCCAAGGGAAGTTTGATGTCAGCAGGTCCATTCACAGAGTAATAGTCTTATTATTACTAATAATACAGAATACTTTGACCTGAATTTTGACTCAAATCGATTACATTTTAAAATCATCCTAGTTACCAAGAGGTCCATTTTTATGTGTAGTAGATAACGAGAAATATTTAAAAACAAATGAGTATATTGCAAAATTTGACAACATTGACAAGGAGAACTCTAAAAGAATGTGAAATACTTCTATTAAGGTTGTGTTATTTTTTGTGTTCACAATTCTTTTCAATTGACATGTTGCTGAAGCTAATTGCTTTATATGGAATCAGGAACTTCATGCTCTTAAATTTACTCTATTAGGTGAACGTATTGACTTTTTAAAATATTAGTATAATTAAACATGATAAATCTTCTCCACGTCTTGTGTCTTAATGCAACCATACATTCGACTGATTTTTTTACTAGTATGTATCATGTGTTTTTAATGTTATTCTATTATATTTTAATTGTATTCTAGTTCTAAGTTTAATTAAAAATATGTATAGATGTAGTTCTAGTTTTGAGATTTCAATTCAATATAGGCTTCATTCATGACTTTCTTCTTCTTCGAGTGTCAAGAGTTAAGGGACCGAATGGGTCGATATCTGTGGTATACTGTTGCTATATAAGACCAGTGGTTCTTCTTTTGAATGTTACTTATTGGGTTCAGACTGTTTTCGAAGAGGACTATAGTTGAGTTCTTGGAAATTTTCTATAATAATCAGGCTTTTAGATATCTTCTTCTTAGTATATGGCCACATGTTTTTAATTTAAAATTAGTCCTTTTTACATTTCCACAAGTAAGTATAATGAACATGAACAAAATCTATTTTGAACCGTTTAGTGATTTTCGCATGAATATCCTGAGTTCATGGTTACGTTTTAAGATGATGTCTGGATGAATGGGGTAAGTAGGAGTGTATGTAAAATTTTGTGGGCACGGTATAAGTCATGTTTGCAGCACTGTTTGACGGTTTTAAAGGAAATTTTATGATTATATAATTTTGCTGTTGAAAAGATCTTCATAAACTTTTAGTTATGTTGCACCTTGGGAACGTACTTTATCTCCCTTTTGTCAAAGTGAGTACTAATTTTTTCCCACCCTTCTGGTATTCAAGTTACTGGTATCTACTTTGACTTCATCATTTACCCTTTAATGATTTATTTATTCATATTTTTGAATGAGCCTTACTAATCTTACTTGTTGGCTGTCGTTCGTTACTCGTCTGACTTTATGATTCCCTATTTATTTTTTTATAGTGAGTTTATTCACAGTATGGTGGGTTTATTAATATAAAGTAGAAACCTTTCCACATTTGCTTATTTATAAGTTGTCGTTAATTTTTTAATTTTGATAATAAAAATAAGGGATTAAATTTTTAAAAATTGAAAGATACCAGGTTGGTTTTTTGTTATGTATAATTGTTTTTGTAGATGGAGGATGAGGAGAGGAAGAGGTTACTGGAAGGTGAAGATTGTGCGAATGTGAGTAAAAAATTCTTGGACACGCATGCCATGTGCAGCTCCCCCAGTGCCAACTATTACAAACCGACAGAGGAACCCGAGCCCTGGGACCTGACCCAACTCAATATAGAGGCCTCTGTCATGTGTCTAGTCAGCAAAGTTAAGTTCCTATGCGGTCGCTGCACTTCACCAGCCATTAGACTAAGGTCACCTTCTTAGCTTATCCTTACAAATAAATGCAATAATATTCACTCGGTCTCTTTTTCGTAATTTTTGTATTTGGTTTGTATTAATTTGGCTTAATGTATACAATTAGTTTGATAATACATCATTAACTGTAATATTAAATCATTTAATAGTGTTATTATTATTTTATTTAATATTAATTAAACATTGTAATTACCACAAAGGTATTTAACGTTGAATTTTTGTAGATGGTAATTGAGAATTTTTTATCCTTTTCATATAAAAGTAATTTTTATTTAGCAAAACTGTCATATTCATTAATTCTGAAATTAATGTTTTATGAAATTATATACATTATATATATATATCAATGATCAAACCACAATAAGAAATGGCAAAACAAGACTTTGTTTTCTTATTACTTCTTATTGTGGTTTGATCATTGATTGTTGTTTCACGTGTTTATGTGAAATCTTTTTATTATATATATATATATATATACACTTGAAAATCTAAGAGGCACCTTCAGAAATTTACACTATCGCCAATGCAGATACAATCCGAAGGTACTCAGGTCACATCAACAGTGCACCTGATCGTATTCGTACTTCAGTTCTTCAATCAAATTACTTGGTTAATTAATCAAATTAACCTTCTTTTGAAGATACATGAATTTGAACCCTTTGATAATACTCAAGAACTTAAGTAAAATTATGATGTACAGTATATTAATCTTCTGTAGTACTAACAACCTTCATTGGCTTCATCTATTTGTCTCTTTAAGTAAAGTATATATAAGTTTCATAAAAAAAAATGTATTTTTAGATTTAATGGATATGGACATTTTGATGAGGTCCTTAAAGTTCTTTTTGATATTTTTAGCATGTGGAGGGCAAAGGGCTCCTATTGTTTTTAGGTAATGTTGTATAAAGGGAAATGTACTGTAGGTCAACTAGGATATGTTTTTATTGGGGCTATGCATAATAAAAATGTCATGTATTTTGAATATTTGAAAAGAATAGTACCGAATATGGGAGGATGGAAAGCAACAGTACAACCACTAGTATTCCCTCTTAAAATGAAGTGGTTAGAGAATAGTCGAGAAACATTATAACGAGGAAGAGAAAAAGGAAGTCAGAAAACACTGAACTAAATCAACTTCTGCAGTGTCTGATTGATATCATAACAATTATTTCAGATAAAGAATTTATCACAGTAAACTTGAGCATACTACGATTTTTTAATTCTAAGTTATTTTTTTAGGTTAATATCTAAATTTTTCATTTAGTGAATGATTATTGTTACAGTTAAAGAGTAGTAGTTTGATTTCAAAGTTAATTTGTATGTAGGAACAAAGGGTCTAAGCTGGGGCGGTCACAAAGTTTCCGCAGTGAGTTGGGTGCGGTCACGTGTCAACCCTCGTCTCAGAATGGTGCTGGAGGACGTCTGCAGTCCAGCTCGGATGACTGTCTTAGTCAGGCTGTTGCTTCTGCCACTGCAGTCCGCAATAAATTTACTGAAGGTTTGTTCATAATACTACTTCATATGTTGTTTAATTAATCAGTATTGGTAACAATGAATTAAACTGAATATGATGATCAAGAATTTCCGTAAAATTATTATGTGCAATATACTTACCTTCTGCAGAACCAACAACCTTTATTAGTTTCATCTATTTTGTTTTGTCATTTAGGTGTAGATATTTCGTTATTATCTTTCTATTAATCATGTTTAGGATTCAACTTCAGTCGCAAAATGTGCCTCACAATAATATATAACCTGATTTATTTAGAACTCTCGACGCCGTCAAGGATTGTATGGCTGTTAGTGCGCTTGCTCTGTGTGTTAGTTTCTATGGGGAAGATTAAAAATCTTGTGTATCTTACACCATTAATTAAATATCCACCTTTACTGCAATATTCTTAGATATAACAATATTAATATTCATCAACACTCGGTATGATATTACTCAATGGTGGTTGTGCTATATCACAAATGGAAAAATATACAAAAGCAATTTAAATATTTCTATAGGAATTATTTGTGGGTTTGTAATAATCTGTTGTTTTACATTCAGTTTGTGATGGAAACTCTAATTTTGACAAACTTTTTTAAAAGCAATGTAAAATAAAAAATCAACGTTTGAAACATAATACGCAATTTTGATATCGGCTAAGATCTATTGACCAAATTGTAGTCCTCATTAGAGTGACGAACTCTTGTAATAGATTGTGACTCTCTATTAGTGGGAGATGCATCTTATTTGATAATACTTGTACAATTTAGTTTGTAACTAAATGACGAAGACTTACAAGTTCTAAAGATCTTAGTCCAAACCACATTTAGAAATTCAGAAATAGGACTAAGATCTTTCCACCAAAACAACTGCTCTTCGTCAGGGTTCGGGTGTAACTCTGACCAAGACCAGTTGTTTTTGTTGGAAGATCTCAGTCTCATTTCTGATTTTCTTACTGTGGTTTAGATGTTGATATATATGAAATTACCAAAGGTCATTTCTGGAATGGTGAACGCCTATTTTATGAATGTAGAATGAAACTGGAAGTAGTGAAAGGTTCACCTTCTCGTATTGATATATAGAATTTTAACTATTTTTTTGAAAAGTTCATATGTAACCTAGGGAACCTCAAGAGATTTATTATTACTGAAAGTAGCCGGTAATAATTACTGAATTACCAATTTATCCAGGCGAACTCTTGAAAAACTTAACACTATGAAATTGGCAAAAAATGATATAATTTCAATGTAAGGGGAAGATTTATCTTCCTATTTTCTTCAGTCTACAGTTCATGTTCTTGCAAAGAAAAGCTTTTTGATGTTTTTAAAATGGAGTTTTTGTGTTGTTAGGGCTGGATTTGAGTACTTTAATTGATTGGACAAGTGAATTGAAACCAAGCATGCGAAAATTACGGCAGGCGATGGATGGACTTCTGAAGACAGCTCGCCTCACCCACTCAGTATTCCGCCTACAACAGGATCATAAGTCTGCCCAGAGAGCTTGCAAAATCAGATATCGGAGACACGTTGCCTTTTCCCATGCTGTAATACATTACTCTTTTAAATTTTCCTTTAATTGCAAAATCTAGCTTTCTTCAAAATCAAATGCTTGGGTTTGAGTAAAACTTTAATATTTTAATTTAAAAAAAAATCTGTTGTATGATTTGATATGCATTTTTAAGCATATCTTCACGTCTGAATACTATACAACTTTTCCACCAGGGACATATAATACTCATTATATAATTCTTCATTTTTCAAATGATGTAGGTTTTTTTTGTTGTTGATAACCTTTTATATAATTTATTTTCAATTATTAAATTGTTCTAATTATTGGGGTATATTATTATTATCAATAGACGGAAGGGCATCCATTTTATAACTTAATTTTAAATAATAGTGATGAATTCATTTCATTTAATATATTTCTCATTATAAATGTATTAATGTACAAATAATTTCAAAAACAAATTTAATTTTCTAGTTGTTGGTTATTTCACAAAATTATTTTGACCGCTTCTATCTTATAATATGATGTTAATTCCTAACTTTTATTCTGAGGTAAAATGGATAAACCAACAAAAGTCTCCACATAAATGAAGTTTTATTCAACGCGTTTCGAACACTTTGTGTTCAACATCAGGAAGACACTATAATACAAATTATATCTAATTAGTTACAAAAATTAGAGTGAAATAATAAAAAATAAAAATTCAATTAAGAGAATTCAAGACATACCCAAGGATGTGGTACTGACGGGTTGGTCAAGTGAAAACAACTAGTAGGAAACTGATCCCTTGCGAAAGAGTGGGGATAGGCAGGCATATGGCATATAGGAGATAAGCCACTCTTTCGCAAGGGATCAGTTTCCTACTAGTTGTTTTCACTTGACCAACCCGTCAGTACCACATTCTTGGGTATGTCTTGAATTCTCTTAATTGAATTTTTATTTTTTATTATTTCACTCTAATTTTTGTAACTAATTAGATATAATTTGTATTATAGTGTCTTCCTGATGATGAACACAAAGTGTTCGAAACGCGTTGAATAAAACTTCATTTGTATGGAGACTTCTGTTGGTTTATCCATTTCACCTCAGAATGAGTAAATACCACACAATTACGGATTGCACAACTAATGATCCTAACTTTTAATAAATTGTAATTCATAAATGTAATTACATTTACATTGTAAATATAATTCAGTCTTTTATTTTGTATATTTTAATTAATTTGATGTAATAATTAAACTGTGTTGTTTATTTGGTATAATTATGTGGTTTCAGCTGACGTCTGTAGTGACGGGACTCGTGGCAAGGCTGTGGTGCACCAAACCAGACCCCACCTTTTGCTTCATCCTCACTACTATCGGGCCCTTGGCCTGCTTTGAGTCTCTATTAAGTTACCACGGAGATGAAATTGACATGTGGGGTGATATGGTTGTTGCTGTAGAAGATCTTAGAACTGTAACTTTCACCCTTGTTCCTCCTACTTCTTCAAAGTAAATATTTAAAATAATTTTGAAACAATAGTCACCTTAATTGTGCATTAATTAATAATTTCCATTACCTTACTCTGTAAATAATGATTTAATAATCATGGGGGGATTCAAGTTTTTATCGGATTTCTATGTTCTGAGGTCCACATTTTTTATATTTAGTAATAAAGTCTTTTTGTGTATGCCATCTTTTTTTGGCTTGGCGTTGTTAATGGAATTTGAACCCGGACCCTCTTGAGTGCCTTAATGGCTTCGTTTTCAAGTCATTTACCACTGTCATAAAGAATAAAAAGAGAAATCTTGAACAACTTTTCTAAACTGAAAGTTGAGCAGGTGGTCATTTACTATGTCAACACTCTCGTCATTGTACTTTATTAAGGCTAATTTGGTAATCTTTTTTTAGTTTACTACCTATACATTTTATACCATTTGTAAGTTACAGTAATAGTAATTTAGTAGCAACAAAATTTAGATTTGGGGTTAAGCCTCCATGTTCTACCAAATAATCTCTTATGCTTAACATTGTTTTTGTGGCCTCAGGCAATGTATGTGATACATCAGCTTTTACAAATATAGTTATTCTTCTAAGTAGACTACAATGCTGTTGCATGCTTCTGTTTTTCTATGTTAGTATTTCTAATGGAGAGGTCTTTTAGAACTATTTTCTTTCTACTTGAGAAAGGTATAAGAAATGCTTTATCTGTATTGATATCCAGACCATTCTCCTTTATCCATCTTTCACTAATTTAAACAACATGATGCATAAGCTTTAAATCAGTATCATCAAGCATTGCTGTTCTTTATATTAACAAGGTTATCTGCATACCTTGCCTTTTGTAACCTTGATTACTTAAAGTATCCAGTCGGCTCTCAACAAGGAAATATCCCAACGCTTAAGGATAGGCAGCACCCCTGCTAACGTTATCTATCTAATTTTCAGTTGAGCTAGATTCTATGCTTACACTAATTATTCTTGTCTCAGCTTGTAATCATTTCCATAATTCTTTAAAACATCTATGTATTTGTTCTGATTGGCTGGGATGGGGGATCTTTCTTTGGATTAAAGGCACATTACCATCAACTTTCCCATAATAGTTATATTGCTGCAATTAAATTGCAAAATCCTTGAATCTATCTTTACATTCCCCGAACACTGAATCTAAAAGTTCTTTGCATCTTTGAAAAGATTCAATGGTGTTTTCCCTTCTTTTATTGTCTTTGTTAACTCAAGAAAATTATTTTTTAAAAGCATCGACCAAATAATACATACATATTACAACTTTTTGTTAAATGTAAATGCAAAAATTTTTTTCTATACTGTCACCAAATATAATGAAAATAATCATATGTTTTGTTGTATATATTATTAATTTTAACGATAATATGGTTGTCATTTATTAGAATATTAAGTTGAGGATGGTTATGTTTATTAATTTAATTGAAAATTAATCAAATAAATCAGAGTATAAATTAATGCATGTACCAAAGTGTTTAAAATTATTGGTAAATATGTTATTTTGAGTTTCAATGTTCCGATTATAGGGAAAATATAATGTTTTGTTATGTATTTTGATAGATGGTTGTGTTTGTTTTTCGGAAGATGCCCCTGTTTTGCAGGTTGCCACAAGTTGTGGGGGGCTGGAGATCAATTGTCAGTGTTATCATCCCAGTTCCTGAAGCAGTCTACTCTCTTCTTCCTTCAGGGTCCACTTCATTTCATTTAACTCCTGTTCTCTTCAATATCGGTATCAACGAAACAGCAACCTTGGCTGAAACTCTTGGCGCTACTGTTCCTCAAAGAAAAAGCAACGATGACAACTTAAGTCGACTCAATGAATATTTTCATAGATTCTCCAAATTGGATATCCTTAACATCCATTATTCCTCTCATCCAGGTAACCTGGTATTATTGTTATATGAAATATTTCTTTTGTTTTAAATGATACATGTAAACTTTTGTGGAACGAAATTTCAGTAAAAACAGCGTGCTTATCATTCCATCTTCTTAATAGGGAACCTCACTTTTTTAGGTGCGTCAGTTCAACCCAGAAGGAACTGACTAGTTTCTCTAAACACCCAAGTATCTTTTCATTTTTGTTTCAAAACAACTTAACAATTTATAGTTTGTCGTGAGCAGTACTCTGAATTCCGTTCTATTTGTATATTATTAAAACCCTCTGAACATGTGGATGCTTAAAGAACGATTGATATTTCTACCATATATCCTTCCTTTGGTCGAGTATGTAGTGGTTTTGTAGTACTTGGGGAATCGGGGTTCATAAAATTTCTTCAGGCTGAGGTCGGAGGTATTTTGGTTGTGATGTGATGTCAGTGTAGAAACACTCAACTATCCCCAATGGGCACCGGCCCTAGTCCGACCCATCGTAACGAGTGGCCTCAGGGGAGTCCCCCCAACCGACTGGCAGGGCCCTATCCAGGCACCACCTGACACTACTAATCTGTCGGGAATATACACATGCTGATAGGGAGGCCTCTCCTCAGGTTAGTGAGAAGTTAGGGTCCCTGTGCAAACATTCGGCCCAGGTGCTGCATTCCTGGTTTGATTCCTCGGCCTCAAGACGACCGACACCAGTCATGGCTAAACTGAACCAGAACACAATAAGTACACAAGAAGTGAGGGTATGTTTGTGTGTGTATGCGTGTGGTCGGTGAGCTCGGGGACCCGGGTTTCGCTACATCCCGTCAGCTGCCCCTGGGTGTGTTATATTGGCTATTTACTCTTCATGTAAAAAGTCAGTACCAAGAGCCTTGTCATCCGTATATAAATTATTTGTAACATTTCTCCAAGACCGCTGATCCCACCTCAACCTTTTAAAAGATAAATTTTCTGGATAGGGTTATCTTTGCCCATTTATTAAATTACCTGTCAACATTTCTCTCCGATCTAGATCTAGTAGGAGAGATTTTTCTTTTGACCTTTTTCCCTGGCGCCCATAATCTTGGAACTGTTATTA
Source organism: Hermatobates lingyangjiaoensis (assembly GCA_026182355.1). Classification (NCBI taxonomy): domain Eukaryota; kingdom Metazoa; phylum Arthropoda; class Insecta; order Hemiptera; family Hermatobatidae; genus Hermatobates; species Hermatobates lingyangjiaoensis. The sequence continues at coordinate 6,456,678 of JAPFBL010000254.1, forward strand.
AAGAGTTTCTTCCTCATTCTTCTATCTTCTATTATTCCCTTCTATTTCTTACCGAAACTTCTCAGTCTGAAAATCATTTTTTTTTTACATTTCTTCTCAATCTTCTAATACTTGTAGTGGAATGAAACGGTGTGGATATTGGGACTGTCAATGTGTTATTTGCACAGTTGATGATCTTAAAAAAAATGAATATTCAAAAAATCCTTACCTCTGTAAGTTATATTATTTATTTATCTCTGAAATATTCCACAGGTTGTAATAATCCATTTTCATTTTGTTTATTTTTTGGATGTAATAATAGTCCATTTTCTATTTATTTGTTGGGTGTTTATATATGATGTTTATACATAGGCCACAACTTTATTAGATTAGAATATGTGTTATTCATGATTTATTATTACTTACTCTTACACCCTTTATGTAGGTTGTCGAGGACATGGGGAGAATCATTTATCATTGTCTTGTCTTATGGATAAATTAAAAGCTGAAGTACATTCGAATAAAAGTAAAAATGTTGAAGTTCTACATTTATCCCAGATAATCTGCAGAAAAATGAAAGGTTGGTATATCATTTAATCTTTCCTTGTAGACGTTAGGTTAAAGAAATGTATATATTCCACTACGTTAATTCAAAATTTAATTTTCAAGTACATTAGATAATTTATTTCATATTACTAATTTTTATTGATAATGAAATCAATACTGCCAAAAGTATCTCACCATGTAGCAGAATAAAATTGGTATAGGTTTCAATACTTGGGAAAATACTTGAGGTCTTTTGAGGAGCTAAATGGTACTCCTTTTTTTTCTTAGTTATTCTTTATTATTTTCTTAGTTATTCATAGTTATTAGTTATAGTGAATGTTTGAAATTGTGTTCTCTGGAGGCTTATGGGGCACCCATTTTCAATCAGTCTGAAGATTAAGATCGATCTATTTTTAAAGTGCTTCATTTTTCTAGGATTAAGGTTCACTAGTTGTAAAAGTGCCAAAGATCGAACAGGGATGGCAGTAACTTTGGAGCAAGTCAGGATTCTCTCTTCTGAATATGACTTGGCAGAACATGAGTTTCAGAGAGCTCTAAATTGTATGAGAAGGTAGGTAAACATCTTATTGAAGGTAATCTTTTTGAAAGAATTGGACTCTATTTTATCGGATATAATAGAGAGACGGACAAAGTGAGACGTCACCTATTTCCTTGGATAAACACTACGCGGACATAAACCCCCCCCCCCCCCCCCCCAATTGTGATCAGTGATTTTTTAATCACTATAATTTTAATCATTTTCTAAGAATAATAATAAATAAATAATAACCCCTCCTCCCTTCTTGTAAATAACATCGATGGACTTAAACCACATCCAGTTAAAAAAAAAAAAACTCTTACAACATAAATAATTCCCTTGATAGAAAACAAATCAAGCTGTATTAAGATTCGTTAAGTGAAAAATATATAACGTAAAACATAAATATCAACATTTGAAAGACTAAATTATGAAAATTTAGTCTTTCAAATGTTGATATTTATGTTTTACGTTATATATTTTTCACTTAACGAATCTTAATACAGCTTGATTAACAATAGTTAATCTGTGGCATTAACAATATGCATGTATATAATACTATGTTTATAACATATGGTATATTATATGGAATATTTTTGAGCAGTTATTCCGATAAATTGTGCCCATCTATAAACACATATATTTTCGAGACGTCTTCAAAGCTGTGTGCTTTCTTGTTTGCACGCTTAAGTAGTTACCTTCATGTATTAAGTGGTAGTAGTAAATTTAATCTTGGTAAACGACTTATTTGAATTTGTTTTAAACAGTACACTTTAAATCCTTCAACGGAAATCAGTTGATGGGCAAGTCTGGCTCCAGTAGCCAGTGATGCCCGCTCTAATAGCGTATATTTTTTGGTTACACACCCACAGAAACAGGTAGACACCATCAAAAAATGGCATAAGTGAATCAGAACTGTAAATCCTTCAAAGGTTTTCATTATCACTTAATGTTCTAATATGTACGAAGTAAAAAACTGAACCACCAACCTCACATCTCTTTGACTATTAACTAAATAGAGACAGAAAAAGGAAAACGTAGTTACTTTTTGTTCGGGCTCAACTAGTTTCTTTTAGAATAAAACGATAAGTTATAATTATCTTTTGTTTTGTAACTTTGATAAGAAAATTTGTTTTTTAAAGACCTTCCTGTTATTTTTGTTTAATTGTTAGAAGTTCTGTCCTTTCTGTCTTTTGTAGAGTTTATTTTGTTTACAGTGAAGGATGTCGACGTGAAAACACTGCGAAGAATACTGGACTGCGCAAGTATGCAATAGGGAGAGCCCAAATGATAACATTCCCCAAATTATATCGACCGCCTACCGGAACCTACGGCTCAGCACAAACATAACCTTTTCACCATTAATAATAAGTACCGACTGAAAGAATTCTAACCTTAACCCCTCTTCCAAGACCAACTGATATGTTATCCCTTAAAACAGTTTATACTTAGGTAAAAATCAATCGTCAGTATTTGTTGTGCCGAATAAACTAAATGCGTATACTATTACGAAAATGAATTTATTTTAAAAGAATTTTCATGCTTACGAGTTTGCGTTTTGTCATGAAAACTATTATGGTTTATAGTTTTAATATTGTTTCATTTTTGTTTTTGTTATTTATAACATAAATGAACTAAATACTAGTCTTCCCAATAAGGCATACTCTTCCTATAATTAATTTAACTTTATAAAAAAAAAACACATTTTGTGATCTGGAGAAGATATAAGTCTTAATGACTATTAAATGGGTAAAATCGTTTCGATGTTACTTTTAAACAAAATAGAATTAATTCCGTATAGGTCATTGATTATTTCTTCAAACATTTATTATTAAAGTTTTCTTCATCCTTATTAACAAATTTACGTTTTACTAATAGAAAGAAGAATATCTTCTTCACAAATTGCCCCCTTTTTTTTGTATTATACCCAATAATCTTCAACTTAAAAATATGCCATCTTCTACAAGCTGCGCTACAAATGAAAGTGTAAATAAAAGGTAATATAACCTTTGGTCTTTTTGAGTATATTTACTAGTTCATATTTAGTTTTCTCTTTTTTTTTCTGTAATAAAATAAAGAAATTAATTTATTAAATAAATAGATGTGTAAAGTTGAATATGCATTTTTTTAGTTTCAGTCAAAATGAAATATATTTTTATGCTAAAGTAGCTCATCATTTATACTTTATGAGCTCATCCAATTCGTGTTGCAACGATTCTTTTACTGACAGAATATAACATTTATAATTCTTGGGTATTCCTTGTAATCGTGAAGATCAACCCGTCTTACTCGTCTCATTAACTGCGCTAATTATTTTGCATCATATTTCGCAGTTTATAACCTTTTTAATTCTAACAACTAACACTGTGTGTAGAATTATATTTTGATTAATAAATTTGCTGCTTATTTCTTTATTTTGAAATGTAATATAATTTATAAAGAATAACTAACTAATTATTAAAAACGTTAAATATTTGCTTTTTCAAAATTCATTATTTTTAGGAAATAATAAACTGATTAAAACTTATTTTTATTCAATTTCAATTTCTTAAGGAAGATGTATGAATAAAATAAACCATATCGATATATTTATTTTGAAATACAAATCGACAATCTAACAACAGTTTCGTCCTTAAAAAAAACTAGTGTTTTGAATAATTATTGTTTACAGAATTTTTAGTTTGACTAATCCTTAATTGAGGCAAATTTATTTAATGTTTTTTGTTTCGTCTGAGGAACTGATAATGCAGACAGCTTAGTTAATTAGCAGTTTTTTTTTTCTAAAAAGTTTACATAAAAGTCATACTATAAAGTTCATACGATTCTGTTGTAAAAGAACTGACCTTTTTGTTTAAAAACTATATTCTGCCATACATTTGTATGAAATAAAACTCAGTAATTCATCATAATAATCGTAGTTATACAGATTTTTTTTTACAAAATTATAGCCGCCATGCAAATCCATATAATTAATCGTTCTACTCTTCTATTACGATTCTTTGAATTGTAGAAGGGCAAGCCAGATCCAATTTTAAGCTAATCAAAATTCATCGGTTCATATGTATATCTTTGCACTGTTCAGTAATGTATCTGTAAAATTAATACATATCGAATAGATAGAGCATATAATGATATTTACCCTTTTAAATTTCCAATACGATATGCTCCTTCAGAGCAAGTACAATTATAAATTTTAACATACTTTTTAATGATTCATCATTCCTTAACAAATGGCCTTTAGGGCTATTTTTTTTAAGTAACCTTTTATGATTCTGAACCTGAGTAACATCAATTTTTTATACATAATTATTTTAAAAAATAAATTTATATTAAAAAAAATTTTATATATGGTAGTTCAGTAATATGTTATATCATATTATGGACCTAGAAACTTCTGCTGGGACAATTTTTATAGCTTAGTTAATATTCATTTTGATTTTTCGAAATCAATAAGACAAGTGGGGAGGAAGTACCATGAATGCTCAAGTGAGGTATGTGTGTGTGAGTGTGCGTATATGGTTTGGAAACAGATTGTATGAAATAATATATATCGTGTTATATATTTATTGTTATTTTTGTATTAGTTGTTGTACTGTAAGGATAGTTGTACATTACTTTACTTACATTAGTACTCTCTTAATAGCTACATTGGTGCAATTGTATTATGTAACACTGAAAAGGAACTGAAAAGCTTTATGTTCATTGTTTTATAAATTATTATTTTAAAGATCTTTGTTAACTTTTTTAAAAAATAATTTATTGTACTTAGCCGAGTCTTCCACTTGTGTTCTCTTGCTGAAATGTTTTTTCATTTTTCTCTATTCTAGTCTCTACGCTAACCTCATTGTATTTGTTTTCTGTGCCATTGTTTGAAAATAGTTTATCCAGGCAATGTTTTAAAATTATTAAAAACGTTAATAATGGGATGGACTTTTTTTTATTCTTACCTATTAGAAGATTATCATGTAAGTAAAATTTCATTTACCTTAGAAATTAAGCACCGAATATGTTGGTTAATCTTCGCTTATTTCTTTCAATCATCTTTTTCCAATAATTTACCCTGTAATTTACAGTTAACCTTGTTGAGAGAGCAAGAAGTCTATTTCTTGTTAAAAGAAGAATTATTGTTGAAAACTTGTATTGCATTGTCTAATAACGCATGGCATTTTGTTGTGAGAAGAAGATATATTCATAATGATATAAATAAAATAATAAAGAGATTTAAAAATTAAAACGAAAGTGCTTCTGGTATAAAAAAAAAACTTCTGGGGGTTAATCTACGTTATGATTATGAATAATGCAATCACAATAAATAAATTTAATTCTATTTATAAATTTCCTTTTATTTAATTAACTCACAATATGAAATATGCAAACACTCTGAGAATACATTACGATTTTTATTCTAATTATCACAAGAATTAGATTCAATAAATACATAAATAATGTGACTTTTGCAACAATTTTTACATTTAAACAATTAATATACACAATTAAATAAAAAAAAATCACAACAATATAGCATTTAAATATCTCAAAATTGAAAAAATTTGGAAAATGGTAAACAGTAATTCATAATAATAATAATTATTTGGATTCTTGAATTCATTTGAATCTCACAGAACCTTCATTTACACATATATTTACAATAATAATAACTTCAAGTGCATTTCCATTAACACATTTTTTATAATAACCATTTACAAATGCTCTTATAAAAATATAATAAAATTTAACAAGCTTACTCATACAAGTTTAAACAACTATCACACCGAAATAAGTGTTGATAATATTTCATGCAAGCGAATTCTGACAAAAATGGAACCGAATTGTTATTCAACTCTAGCTAATAATATAGTAAGAGTTCATTAAAGCCGCACTTGCAGGAAATTCCAAAATGGATCCGAAGAGCTCTCAGCTTAATGAAAATAAACTCTTAATAAGTAGTATAAATAAACCGACTGCAGTCCAAACTTAAACTCTTTTCTTCAATTTATTTCATCAGTAAAATATATTAAATGTTTTGAAGAGGTGAATGTTTTCTCGTTATATATGCGTATTTTAAAAAAAAAAACTAACAACTCCAGTAAGGAGTAATGAAAATAAACAGACTGATAATCACTTTTTAAACTATTCGTAAATATTTTGTCCAATTAAGCTATTAATTAATTGAGTAATAAGGAAAGCTAACTTTCTTTTTTCACAAGAGTGATATACTATTGAACAATAAAAACCAGTAAGACAAATCATAGGGAGTCTCATGCTTGCGGAGTACTGTTCTATATTTACATTTAAGCTGGAGCCAATAGTAAGGAACACTTTTAGTTTTAGACCAACTGAAATTAATAATATCCTCCAGTTAATTAGAGCTTTGGGTTCATTTTTTTTTTCAATAAATGCAAATGTTTTTAAAATAATTCAATCGATTAACTATTTATCAGAGACAAGTTTACAACAAACTCATTTAATAAAAGAATGAAGTAAAACTTTTTTTACTGTCCGTAGTTCAGAATCCTGACAAATGTATAAATTGAAAATTATTTCTTGTGATGTAAATATTTCTTCTTTTTTTTTTCTTAAAATTTCCAGTAATCTCACATATTATAGTTATTACCTCAATCATCATGTCACAATTAACTCAAAAAAATTACGCCTCTTTTTAAGGTGTAAGAAAGTTTATTTTTTAAAATAATTGACCAAACTTTAGTTTATAATAATTTTGTACAATTTAAATTTAAACTGATATTGATTGAAGTAACTACAACAATCTAGTTAGAGTGTAATATCTAAAAAAAATCTTTATTACTTTGATTATATTTTATGCAAATGTCGATATAAAGAGTTAGTAATGAAATCTATTTGAATGAGAGATTATTCATGAAAAATCTAAATGTACTTATATTAGTATTTTAATTATTTCATATCACTCAATTTAACTTAACTCATTTATCAACGGATTAAATAATTAAGAACGATAAATATTTTACCAAAAAAGTTAAACATAGTACATTATAATAAATCGACTCTTATTAAGAAATCATATTTCTATATAGTACGATTTTAAAGCAGCGTAAAATGACTTTCACACTTAATTTTGTATCGTTTATATTTTAAAAAACATTTTTTCAGAATTCTTATGGTTTAGCCCGTCAGAAATTATCACATGTCACAACAACGTTTCACCTGACATCTTGTTTCATAATCCGAAAAAACACTGTAAGGTGTTCTGATTGATTTGTATCAGACTAAACCAAAGAAATATGGAAAAAATAAAAGTTTTTAGAATATATATTTATGTAATCAGAACAGCAATAATGAACTAGATTAAAAAGATAAAACTATTCTTAAGAAAATTTTCTCTCAAATTGTTTCCAAGGAGAATAGAAGGAAATAAATTTTAATCTAAAATGTGATGAACGTAAATATGGAATAAGATTGATACAGTTGGACGTATTACCATATGCCTTAAGTAGATGCATTCAGACATTTTTATTCATTAAAATTTAACCAATCAATTATTAATTAAGGTATTTAATATAATGTCATTAATTTCTAAAATAATAAAATCTGTACTTTTCCATGTAATACTTTGGAAATCTCAAGTTGTAAATAAATTAATTTATTAAACCATCTTAAATAACTGTTATAGGAAAATTCATTTTGTTTAGGCTTTGGTATTGTATGAAGTTTAAAAATAAATAGGAAATGTTATAATTAATCTAATTTCGATTTTTAATTAGGGAAAATGATTTGGGATGAACTGAAGAAAAGGGTGTGGGGAGGAGTTAGTGACAGGAAGCAGTTTTGAGCAATGAAAACACACTTTCGCAATCAACTCACAACACTTGGCAAATAATGTCACCGTTAATAAGTAGTAGCAATATTTTAAAACCAGTTTAGGAAGTGGCATGGAGGGAATGAGTTCAAAGAAGCGTTGGCAGAGGAGGAGGAGTGACTTGCCAGATGATCAAGTAGCAAGGTTCAATCCGCGCCAGGCTAGGCACTCCATCTTCTTCACTCTCGCTGCTATCATCTAAGGGAAAAACTACATTTTAAGCATAAAATTATACTTTCATGAAACAATCTCTAACATTATCAGGTATATCTTATTCAATTGGTTTAGATTAGACATAATATCTAGTTTCACCATTATATATGTATGTATACATTTCAAAATAGCAAAATGGTGGTCAAAGCGAAGTTAATAAAACCTATCATTTCATAGAATATAAAAAAAAACCACTTACTATGATCTTTCGTCATCAGGGAAAATCAAAAGAAAAGAAGAATCAAGATGCTTTCAGATTAGCATACTCTGCTTTGTCTAGTTTATGATTTAAAGTAAAAATAAACTAGATATCCACATAAAATAGGTAAAAATACACTATCTCTTTGAATTTTATTTCACTTGTTTATTTTAAAACCCTATTATTATATGAAATAAAATAACGATAGAGCCAAGTTGAACTAACGAAAAGAATACTATCTCTGCTACTCATCTTGCAGTACACCTCTTCTCCTGAAGATACTCGTAGTAAGTTTCGAAAGAAGTTGTGTCATTCATTTAAATGTATTATTTCTTTGTAATATGATATATAGATATAAAGTCATATATCTGGTTATAATAAATATAAAGTCAGAGATATATTTTATTAGTGGTCTAACTTTTAAACTAAATATCAATCTAGTTAAAGGTTAAAAAAATATGAACAGCAGCGACTTTTTTTACTCTGCAGAGGACATATTAGGTTGATTATCTAATGTTTTAAAGAAGGAGCATTTATACAATTAAAAACAAGATAAATGCTTTTGCCTATAATACCTTTTACACCTATCAATATGGAATTACAGCAAATTTTAGCAAAAAAGGAAAAAGACACATATTCTTTATAGTAAGGTGCACAAAAGAACGCTGGTAATTGCTCAAGGACTCAGGCTCCAGTTGATACGGATAGATTAAAACAGAAGTTCCCTAATATAGATCTACAGTAAGACCCTTTGGAAGAAAACAAAGATTGGCTATTCTCATTTCTTCGTTTTTTAAAAAAAAAACAGATTATTACAAGAAAATTTATATTAAATTAAAGGTGCATAAAATGAAAATATTTTTTAAAAAAAATGGTCCTAAATGAATGCTGTACAACTATTATATTTTTGTGGGAACATAATATTTCTATTTCCAACTATATCGGAAACTGAACAATCATAATATGTTATTTAAAGTTTTTAGCCACACAATAAAAAACGCATCAGTTTAACTTTTCGGGCTAGCTCGTTCATGAGGATGGGCACTTTCTAGTTAGCGAATCAGTGGATGAAGATATTAATATACAATATTTTTATACAGAACTATAAGTGAGATCTAAGAGTCTCAATTCATGGAAAGTGGTAAAATAAATTTGTTTAAAAAATGGCGAAAGATCATTGAACAAAAAGTAAAGCAAATTATTAAGCATAGGTATTTGATTACATAACAATTTTTCTTTTGAACCAAAATTTTAAAGTACTGGAAGATTATAAGCTTTGATAACCTTGTAGACAGAAATAATACAAGAGGCAAAGCAACCTACTGTCATGCAACATGCACCTTTACCGGTAATTTACTTCGTTTACCTACAGCGTCATATAACCTTGTTAGTTATTCATTTAATCTATTACCCCTTAATCAAATACACTTAGTAAGAAGAATTTATTAAAATAAATCTTTTAAAATACCTACATATCTCTAAAAATACATATGTAAAAAGAGTAAAAGATTACTTTGTAAAATCACATGTTCATAATATTTTCATCCATATAAATTAAGAACATAGTTTTAATATTAAATTTGGCACAAAGGAAGGACTTATCTACATTAAAAACAATCACGAAGTGGGTTAATATAAAATGGAATATATGAAATATATTTTCAGAATAATAATTATAATAAATAAGCATTTCAGAATTAGCTTATAATATAAAAAAAGTGATAAACTTTCCTATTTAATAATTATTTAAATGAAAGACTAAAAGTGCTATTTGTCATTACATACATTACCAGGTAGTCGCTGACAAATTACATTGTTATAAGAGCATAACAATTTATTTGTTTTAATCAGTTGCTATTGATCTAAACACCTACATTTGGGGACTTTTGTCTCTAGTCTTTTGTCTATCTGGGTCGAAAATAAAGCTTAAATGTTGACTTACACCCATTTTAGTTATTGAGGAGCAAATAACTAGCTTGACTTTATGTCGCGACTATAAATTTGCTTCCTTCAAGTTTATACAGTACGGATCTTTAAAGAGTACCTAGTATCTCACGTCTTTAGATCCACTACGGAGGACGTGTGCCCTATTTTTGACCTTCCACATAAAACATCTAGGTTCATGACCAAGATTTGATCTTCGTCTGACCCTTCAGTACAAACATCCCTGTTACTCCCACTAAACCACGTCTCACTAATTTATTTAAATAGATCACCTGCGTCATCAATATTCAAAAGACGAAAGTCGTTTACTATCTTTAACTGTAGTGATTTAAACTTAGGAAATAAATAAGTAAAAATAACACAAAATAACTCCATTTGTGTCAATTACTTTTTTAAATAACCAGATACTTACGTCATTTGTTTTATTAAGTTTGACATTTTTACTATTTATAATTTCATATTACCTATATACATACATATGCTTTTTCGATGAAAATACGACCCAAAACGGTCAAAGAAAGTTCAATGTAGATAGAGAAACAGAGAAAATAAAAAAACACACTTACAGCTATAATTTTTGGTTTGAACCGTCTTCAGGAGAATACGAGAGGGAATCCAAGCGCATGGTTTCTCTCTCTGATCTCTCCTGACGGCGGTTGAAACAAAAATTAGAGACTGCAAGTATGTGTCTTTAATTTCCATACATATGTATATATAGGTGACTCTGACGAAGACCGTTTGTTACGGTTGAAAGATCTTAGTCTTGTTTTCTCATTTTCTTATTGTGGTTTGATCATTGATATGTATATGTATATATAATTTAAGTATTATGTAATTTAATACAGGTGTTAACCATGGCATAAAAAAGAATAAAATTGTTTATCAGAAATGTGTGAGATTTCCATGTTTAAATCAAACTTTCAAAAGCCACCGTTTTGGTTTTATTTAAAAGCTTTTTTATAGGTTTACAATTCATAGAAAAACATAAGAATGCATACTGCAATCATTGTTATTGCAGAATTACAACACACATTGTAACATTCTATATGTTGTAATGTTGCATCTTTTGATATCGTATAAATGTTTATGGTGTATGATATCTTCAGTCTTCCTTTGTCTTGCAGTCCTACGAAAAAGGTTTTAAATAAAACCGAAACGACAGCTTTGAGTCTTATATGAATAAGGAAAAGTCACTAATTTTTGATATACATTTTTATCATGCAAAGATAAATGACTTTATATAGTAACACATGATTATAAAATAAAAACATTGTATTATAGGCTTCATGTAACTATAATAACGATATTATATAGTTACTCGATCTATATGTTAAGCACAGTTTAAGTTGCATTAAACCTACTTATTTCTTTACGAATTTTTTATGGAATCATGTTGAATAATATAGAATAATTGAATCATGTTGAATCATATAGAATAATTGAATCATGTTTGATAAGAGCATTCTGTTGTAGTTCAAGTTTATTTCTATCAACAACTGTTAATTGGTAACACCAATACATTAATTTTAATTTATTTATTTCTATTAAAGTTTACTTTATATATTGGATATAAGTGAATCATTTGAATATATTATAAAGTTCTATATTCACATTTTAAGCCTCTATATAAGTAGACTTATATATAATTTTCCTATAAATAAGGTAACCATAAAGTTAAATATGGTTGCCTTACTTATATTTTAGTTATAAATTCACAGTTACCTATATACAGAACTGTCTTATATATTATATGTATTTAACTATTATTTTAGAATACTTTTAAATTATATATGTTTTTCATATAAATGCAATATTGTTATTGTCATCTTCAAAAAACCTCATAAAGGTAAAAATAAACTTTCACATCTAATTAACGCCTTAAAAAATGAGAGTATCATTTATTTTGATTTGCGCATCATTTGATATTTTAACGCTACGAACAATTATAATATTATTATTAGATGTATCTATCAATAATTACAATTGAATTATATTCTCATGTGCTACCACAATAATTATTATACATATAAATACCAGACTATCAAAAACGAACATACTTGACAATATATTTATTTGTGTGTTTCTTTACTCTGTGTATTACTCTTCTTCGATTCTGAACACGTATTGTGTACAGTTTGTTTCCGTTTACTAAGTATATATATATATATATATATATATATATATATACATAAGAGTTCAAAATCGAAGAAGAGTAACACACAGAGTAAAGAAACACACATACCAACTCAAATTTTCGGGCAATCCGTTTTCAGGAGAAAAGAAAAAGAGAGACCAAGCAACGGAGAACATAGATGGTGACCAAACTATGAAAAAAATCACACATAAAAACAGGGTAGTCTGGATTAGTTGTACATACCGAGCGAGGAGCTGCCAAACAATTAGATGAGACGCTGCATCTTTCTCTTCATCAGTATCCTCTGCTGTAAAATCATTGAAGACAATAAAAAGAACGCAGACCTATACCTTGTCCTTCCTCCATCAATATATACTGCGCACCACTTGGCATCGATTAAAATTGCTCATTGAAAAGGTCTGAACAAAAAAAAAGTAAGCACACAGGCAAACAAAACAAAACATGCATTGACATTATACCGAACTGCTTTTAATAATCAGTGCGTGGTTAGTGAGAAGTTACACCAGCACCAACTCAACGTGGTCACATTTTAGAGAATTTCTCTAATTAACTAGTATTTTATTCTATTAGAAAACACCTCATTCCATTGTTTATTGCTCAGTAACATTTTAAAATGAGTTTAGGTTTATAAACATTTCTTGTACAATTACAAACATCTTGAAATGGACAACCTGTTCCTTCCTTCTATTGCATTACTTCCTACCAAAACTCCTATTACCCGTTCCAATAGGTAAGTATTTCGGTTTATTTTTCTCAATTTTCAAAGCTCTTACATATGCTATAACCTCATAACCAAGCGTTTCATAAGTACATTTTGATACATTTTTTTTTTACAAACTTTGCATTGTATTAGTAAAATGCCCGATAACTAGGGCAATTCATTTGAAGGCAGAAACCAAAGTTGGAGCTCCAGAAATATGTAGAATCGACAGTCGATGGTAGAGTGTGATGTATTAAAAATATAGAGTCGATATCAGAGTTATCTGTTTTTAAAATTATAGATTTAATGCACCGATTCGAAAATCTAGCGTCAACAACAGCAGTCATGAATAGAGGAAATATCAATCAAAAATAAAATGTGGTATTGATTTAACTGATATTAAAAATTCAAGACCTAAGAAGAAAGTCGTATGTTTTTCATCATTGAAATTTACTCTTTCGTGATTTACAATTCTTATATCATTGTTATAACATTGTCATTACAGATTATTTTTGATGGTGGAGAGTGTCCAAAGCGGTTCAGTTATAAATACAGCGTAAGACCATATATATTACTAATAATCATTACTGTGTACCTTTATAGATTTACACCCCAAATAGAATATTGTTCTCCACTTGATGGTTAAAGTTAATAGGTTTATGTTAAATTGAATGAGAAAAATTTCAATGCTGAAGCAACAGTTAAAGCGCGGGGACATTGTCGGAAGATAGTTATCTCTCAATTATAATACCATACTATATGATTTTATTAATGCCTCTAGATGAAGTTAAAATCATTTTTGTTTATTTTTGCACAAATTATTCCCATGGCAACCTGGATAGTAAGTCAATGTAAAAATATACAATAAATAAAGTAAAAAAAATTGCAATTCTTGTACATTTTTTTAACCAACTGGCTACAGTATCAATGTTATAAATTAATATTAATATAATCGGTATAAGTTATGAAGTTATAACTAAGATAACTTAATATATTAATGAGCAAACATTTGGAATGAGTGAATTCATTAATGTTAAATATATATAGACGGTCCAGAATTCATTAGATGACTAAAAGCTAAAATAATTTTTTGCTAACAGTTGCAAAAAAAATAATGCACAAAATAAAAGACTAAAAACAACATGAAATGGGAATGTAAAATTTGTCTAAACGACTGTGAAGCAAAGCATGCAGAAGGGAAAATATAGACTTACCAACTCTGAAGTCGACGTAGCCCTCTCCACCGGACATGACCAGCATGGAACTCGGTCTCTCGGCGTTGTCTATCACTGGGATGGACTCTGGTATACTCGTCGCCGAGCTCAGTCCGCCACTGCCTGCAAACGACAACGAATTTCTTTATTTACACAACTTTAAAATAAAGAATTACAAGTTAAACAATTAAAATAATTAATAGAAACACAAAAGATTAAGTTCAATAACCACAGCTGAATGTTTGAACATTACTAAATACACTCGTGAAACAAAGCAAAAATGCATTTCAAATATTGAATGTTTATAATTTAAAAAATAAAGTTCGCTCAACCTACTTCGTAATAAGAAAAAAATATTTACCAGACTTATAATTAATACGAATTAATTAATTAACATTACCTGAACAGTACACCAAAGCCTCTATTTTACCTTTAGTGGTTTATGTTTTTTTTTTTATAAAAAAGTAAACAAACATTCATTTTTGCATAAAATTTTAATTTAATTACATAAATATATAATTGATTTCCTTTATATGAAGGAGATTCAATAAATTGCAAAGTATTATTATTACAAATATCCACCTTTTTACCTTGTAAGCTTAAGACGGTAGATAAGTCTAAACACGATGGAATAAGTTTTTGTTAATAATACTTGCAGCTCACCACGGCTTCCGATGAATTAAGAAAAACTATCAAATAAAATCGAATATAATCCGCACGGCTATATCAAAAGCTATCTATGAATTATGATTACACGTAAGCATTTAGAAAAGAATAGTTATTAAAAATTACTATTAATCCGGTAATGTGGCTGCTCCATAACTGAAATGGCTGTTAAATAGCAAAAGAGCTGCAAAAATTTAAGTTTCTAGAACAGCACTAAGTTGAAAATTTAGTGTTAGAAACGGTTACTACTAATTGACTTACTGGGAAGACATATAAGCAATTAAAATACACCAAACAGTTATAATTGTTAAAGTACATAATCTACTAAGATGTAGGTGGTGAATAAATGTGTTCCAGTTATTAAGCAGTGTTTTTAATTCATCTTAAAACCACTCCGCTGTTCTTACAAAGCTATTCATTTTTTTTTTAATAATATATTGCTATTTACGAATAAGCCAAACTAGACGTATACATTTTCGCTTGAGGCATTTGATAAGACGATTTACAAACACCAAGTTGACCTTACCAGGAACAGCAATGAAGAACTTGACCGAGTCCCTGTGACCGTGGAAGGAGAGCTGGGCATGCTGCATGGAGCAGTACGGAATAAAAGTGCTTGGAGTTAATTGCGTTGAATCTGGATCTGCATACACCTTCATTGAAGAACTGCCTACAAAATACATTTTATTTCCTTTTAAATAACTTTAATGGTTTAAATACACGTATAAGAAGTAGATATAATAAAATTAGAAATACACAGAGTTTGAGGAGATATCAATCAACTTTTTTGTTTGGGAAGGCTCATTCATAATATTCCTAATATAACAACTGTGATGGAGAAGATTGAACATTTTTTTAATTGAGGAAAAAAGGATTCAATAAATGGATGTTACATGATATATAAGAAATTAGGTACAAGAAAGAAAAAGATAAAACATAAATAATAGGGATACCTAAAGGCAATGATGGCAAAAGTTTTCTGTATGATGAATTTTCTCTTCGATCATATTCATTTTAACAACATTCAAAACCTGACAACTTATAAGGCCACAGTGTATATCAATTGAAGTAATTACCATTTAAAACATCCAAAGAAAAACAGTTGCAATTATTTATTTAAAGGTAGAAATGTCAAATGAAAAATAAAAACTAGAACTTTTTATTGTATTTTATTTTAAAATAAATACCCAATTTTATGAGGAATATATTTTTGGACAATCAACGTAGATGACCACATTACTTTCGGTACAAAATCTAATTCATCATTAATCTTCAATATCATATACTTATAGAACTATACTATTAAGGTTAAATATTTAATATCGTAAAGTTAAATATTACATCAATAACCAAGTAACTTAAAATAACCCACAAATCAGTTAAGACGAGAAAGTAAACTGCCTATAGAGAGAGTTAATGTATTGAGAAATAAGATCAGTCACCGAAATTACTTACAAAGTCATGTATCAACTGCTTTGGCTCTGGCCAGCACGGTATTAGTATGTACTGAAGAAACGGTGTTCTTTTCCGGTGTGCGGAATTATATCTAGTTAAACTGACTCGGTTTAGTAACACAGATATATACAAGAAAATGTCCTATTTTACACACTCACTTTTGTTTTGCAGTCAACTCATCGCGGCTGGCTTTACTCTGGAAAAGTTATTACGAGTAAATTATTTTATTTTTCGGAAACGCAGTACGCTTAGTGTGCTGCCGCAGGATTTTGATCATAAGCGTAATTCCAGTGATAACAGGTGGTTGACATCCACAACTAGATGGAAAATGAACAATAATGGTATTCTAAATCTGTACTGGTACAGAAATTTAAATATTCTCACATGCATAGAATAGAACACTGCCGTATAAAAGAACAGTGCGAAGTGATAGGTATCGAAATGGCTTATTCGACAATACTCCTGAATGACTTATTTAGAAAAGTCATCATGTGTGAGCGGCCCGAAACACCCAATCAAGGGAAAAAAATCAACGAAGACGCCAGGGAAGAAGGGAACCGTATCAACATCAGAGTTACAACCATGACAATGTGCCAAAACATTCACAGTTAAGGAATAGCGCCTGAACGTTATTGCCGACTCTGAACTAAAGAGGGAATATGAACTAAAGAGGAAATGCCTATTTGATAACATATCTAGTACCGGGGACATCGTCTTAACTTATGAACTGATAAGGAATATACTAAAATTGCATAATTATCCTAAGAGGTCTTATAACGGAAGTCGTTCATTAGGTGTAAGACAAAATTATAACATTTAAGTAGTAATTTTAACCTCTCCACCAAGTCAATAATGATTCAACCAAAACACATAATACTAACAATGGTGATAAATAATTTAGCAACCGTACAATGTTTTATATTGACGATCAAATTGGAATTGTTGAAAGATATAAAATGAAATGATACTTATACATGAATCAAACTGACGTGAAAGGCTCAAAAAGTCAATTCAAAATATTTTCTCAACAACAGTTCATTTTCACATTTAAATCTACAGGAAACATTCAAATGTTACAGTAAACAGATTTTGGGACAAGGTTTAACGCTTACCTTTTTAGAAATTAAAATTCTTAAAGAATTATAAATACAGTCAATGATAAAATCTGAATAGTAGATTTGAAAAACTTACTGTCAGAAAGAGGCACAGAAATGATAACTCCATTTCCTGTACCAATCCACAACCTGGAGCAAGCGATGAGCAAGGAAGTTATTCGTACAAAGGAGAACCCCAATTTCCCAGTACCTAAAAAATGTACACGTAAAAATTACAAAGATAGGATACAACC
Source organism: Hermatobates lingyangjiaoensis (assembly GCA_026182355.1). Taxonomy (NCBI): domain Eukaryota; kingdom Metazoa; phylum Arthropoda; class Insecta; order Hemiptera; family Hermatobatidae; genus Hermatobates; species Hermatobates lingyangjiaoensis. Next base: position 6,474,470 of record JAPFBL010000254.1, read on the forward strand.
ATAAATCAATATCCCAAGTAACTAATAATTTACAACTAAAAAATGTATGACTTTATAGAATAATATGTCTGCAGTAAAAGATACAGTTTAACTAAAGTTTGTTTATCTGGCATTTGTGTTCCTTTTGTTTGTCTCTGAACTTATGATTTTTTTAATTATTCCATTCTGTATTAATTTTACTTCATTTATGAGTACAAATATAATCAATTAAAAGAAACGATTCTACGAACTAAAAAAACTAGATTTAAAGAAAGAATACACATAAAAGAGATCAAAGACAACCAGTTCTCCGACTTTGTCCTTAAACAGTCGATATATTAATGGATATATATATCCTTTCTACATATAACAGTTCATCAGTAAAGAGATTATTAAAAATCAACAAATAACTTCATAAAAGAACGAAGATAACTAAGATTTTTGCCCAATAATGATCTTTATTTAAAAAAAACTTTTATTAATGATCTACCCAATGAAACCCATATTAGGTAGGTTTTTTGTCAAAATATATCAGTTACTTTTTAGGTTCCCTGATTTGATTATATATACATACATACATACATACATACATACATACATACATACATACATACACAATATATACATGTTCAAACCACATATATATAAATATATATATATATATATATATACTCGTATGTTCAAACCACAATAAGAAATGGGAAACAAAGACTAAGATCTTTCAACCGTAACAACTGAATTGGGATTTGACTCTGACGAAGATCGCTTTGAATAATATATACATATATTATATCAACACCTAAAGAGAGCTAAACTGAATTGAACTAAGGTATTCAGAAATAAGACCAAGATCTTTCAACCAAAAACAACTCGTCTTAATGAGAGTTTGTCTCAGTCATACTCACATGCTGACGACAAGTTGTTTTGGTTGAACAATGTTACTGTTGACATTGATTTTCATTTCACGTGTTTACTGATGTATATATATAAATAATCACAATACAACATGTGATGAAACTCCAAAAATGTTTAACCCAACATTTTGAATTGCATTGAAAAATATTTGGAGAATTGAGTTTTCTATTCCGGGAATACTTGAGAAAATCACGCAGAACACCAGAAACATTTTCCAAAAAGGTACTACATGAGACTAGAATCAAGTTTTTGAATAAATGTTTGCAAGAAGAATTACTCCCTACATTCACTAATATGTATATGAAGAAAAAATACCGCAATAAAAACAGGTGATTCTCGATTTAAAATAATCAATTGAAAGGTAAAAAAAGAATAAAAAGTTTTAAAGCTTTTCGAATTTACTGTTGAGAAGAATTCCCTGCTGAAGAAGAATTTAGAGTTCTTTGTCAATGAATAACCTTGAAAGTCCTTAAAATGCTTTGTTTGTTTTCTTCATCATTGTGATCATTTCTTTAAAGTATATAAATACAAACAAAATTTGTCCAATAATTGCATTCACAAGTGTCTGCATTCAAAAAGTTGGACACTATCCAAGAAAAATAAGGGCAATATAAATGTAATTTTGATAGAGGTTTGTTGGAAATGAACTAAAAAAAAAAGAGATAAATCACGAAAAAGGCAAAATGCCTTAGAACTTATATTTGTTCTTGACACTAAAATGATTTATTTTAATCATACATACATTGATATAATGTTTTAAAACAGAGTAAGCACTAATTGTTTCTAATACTTCTGTTAGATAATGTCTTTAGGAGAAAGATCCTAATCTAGTGAACGGCTTCAACTGAGAACTGAAAAAAATATCACCTCAATCGGTCACTGCAGAAAAGTATTTTATATTCCTTTCTTCGTCTCCAGAAGACACTTTAGAGAAATTGAATGCTTGTTCTGTTATAGATAAGTTTATCTCTAATACTAACTGATCAACGTATGTTTCACTTCCAGAAAAAAACCAGAAAAAATATATCAAATTACCAAGTCTTAAATACACACCAAATTAAAAAAATCAACACTTTAACTTTCCAAAAATGTTCAATTTAAAGCGATAAATATTAAAGTTTAAAATCAATCATCACTTTTTTACTGCTAAGGTAATTCATAATATAGCGATAAATCCAAAATTCAAATCTAGGAAATTATAAAAACTTTTAATACGAAAATGATTTAACATACTGAATAACATCAAATATTATATAACAATTTTATATATACAAGAATAACATACACTTTGTAAATTACAAATTCTATCTCTTACAAGAAATAGGTTGTAATTCAAAATATAAATGATGAATAAATATAAAAAGAAATACATACATTTGACCCTGATTAGAATATCGCTCATAAATAGAGAAAAAAATATAATTAATTACTTCAAAACCATCAATATTCAGCTAAGACATCTCTGCTTTCACAGAGAATATCTTTAGTGAATTGGTAAACTATATATTAACATATCAAAATCCCTAATTGATTCTACTTAACAGAAAAAAAAAATTAAACTCATAAATTACCAAAGAATAAACAAAAAAAAATCCACTTTGTTGATGCGTATGATTTTAAAAGTACTCATTAGAAAATATTATTTATACTTGTCGATATTAAGTTAAGATATGTTCAGAATGTAAGTTTAAGGCATCGTAAATGTAAATCATACTAAATTAAAATAAGAATAATTTTAACAAAAAGAATGTGCGGATTAGTGAGTAGGACAAGTAGGACAATAATAGCGAATATATTATTTTATTTGTAAAAAAGCGATCAAACATTGTATTTTAAAAAAGTTACCACACCCACAATTGATTTATATTACAGGAATCTAACTTCCAAATTACATCTAACTAAAAGTGGTGAGAAAGTTTTGAAACATGAATGGTGAAATATTTGAAACAAGAAAATGAGACAGAGCAAAATTAAAAGGTGATGTATCAAAAGTGGAAAATAAAAGGCATGCAAGTGATTGAACAGTGTCACAGTTGTACCTGAGGGAAGTACTGCTACATCAAGTCAAACAGAACCATCCGGAGGCAGCAACAAAAAGCACATAACCCAAATCACTAACGCTTCATTTGACACAACCACAATTTGAAACGAAAAAAAAATCCCTTCTGTTTGCCTTATTTAACATTTTAACATTATTTACAACTTAACAGAACTACTCAAACTGTCGCATAATTTTTATATTAGCTTACAGAGTTCACACAAGTAAAAACGAACAAAAATTACAGACCTATTTCCTTTAAAGATTACAGATTTTTGGAATTGATTAATTGTTGGAAACAGTTTTTATAAAAAGAGCCAATTTTATGGTTGAAGAAATTTTGTAACATTTCGAAAACTAGTACATGATGTTTACAAAACAGTATCCTAAAAAATTGTTTATGTGTTATTCACTATTTCTAGTAACTGCTTTTTAATTCTAATAGTTTTAAAATAAAAATACTTGGATAATAATATTTGAATATTTTTTTCATTTTAAATACTATTACGTGTCAGAATCATTACTTTGTCCTGTATCCCCAAATTGTAGTAAATATTCTAATAAATGTCAATATTTAGATTAAAACACTTTAAAAAATTTAGTTTGAAATATACTCTATATTGTAAAGGCGGTTATACGTACAACAATAATTCCTGTAGTTACACCTATATGTGAACAACATTATAAATTTCATAGACCCCGCCCGGCAAGGAACAAAACAATTACCAATGAAGATTTCAAAAAACACTTAGTCATCAAGTGACGAAGAAATGGTATTTTCTGATTTTTTCTGATGACGAACTGCCGTTCAAAATATTGATGGTACAAAGTGCTTTGTTCTGTTTATGTGTAATTGATATTATACAACTTATTGTGTCTATTTAAAATGTTTTTGAATGCCTATTTAATATAACTATGTGAATGTCTATTTATTTTATTGAAAATAAATAAATAGGTTCTGTTGGATTAACTTTGTCATATTTTTCAACATACCTATACATAAACCTGTACCTGTACCCATGAAAAATCATCAGTAAAAAATAAACCAAAAAAAAATTAAATAAGCCATTAGCTTTTAACTGGTTAGCGATCCATAAACTAATACCATGTCTACCAGAAGCACATACACTCATTCCAAAAGTCTACAACAATAAGCAATGAAAATGACTCTGAGCACATGAAATGAACTGATTATATTGTTACATGGATAGTGTACAATGAATATAAATATTTAATGAATGTAAAATCTTTTCCTTAAGGTTATTTACATTATTTTTTCATTTAATGGTGAATAGAAAAAAATGTAGATTAGAAAAATAATTCTAAAATCATAATCTTATTTAGAGGAAAAATATAATTTAAAAAATATATGAGCAACAAAAAGAACAAATGAAATGAAGAAAAAAAACTATGAAAAACTGTTTCTGTTAATACAAAAAAGTAGGTTTTAATAAGCTTTCTTCTCTGAAAACAAAATAATGGCTCATTACATCAAAACAACATAGTTAAAATGATTAAACGTGAGAAGCTTCAGGATAACTGATCAATCCTACGAAAAATATCAAATATTAATTAAAGAAGTATATACATAAAAAAATTAGTAGAATTTTTATGTTTTTATTTATCCTATTTTCTTGTATAAAGGACTTCTTCGAAGCCAGTAGCAGAAACTAAATAAACTATAAGTTAGGGGCCCACAATTTTTAAAGATCTTGATATAAGTTTGAATAAATCAATAATCGGCTTTGAAAAATCAAAAACAAATGGTTATACTATTAACCACATCTACAAATGTTTCCAATTTTTCCAAGTTGGAAACCAAGTTGAGAAGATTGGAAACCACACAATGAAGATTGATTCTACAGTGGGAGTCCTCAGTTTCGCCTAACTCAAGTGTATTTAGAGTAGGGATCTTTAACGAGTACCTGCCATCGTATAGGCTCGGGACCGACGGTTTAACGTCCTTCTCCCAGGGACGTCGTGCTCAGATTTATTCATCTTTCATATTAATAAAACGAGGGCCAGGTGGGGATCGAACCCCGGTCCTATCAGTTCAAAGGAGAGTACGTTAACCACTGAGCTAACCTGGCAACTGTTTTTGTTAAACAAAAAAATTAAAAAAGTTCTAAATAAAGTTCATATCGATCAATGAAACCTAATATAATGCTGACTGGAATTAGAAAACATTTAAGAACGAGTAATAACACATTAGAGAAGAAATAACATACAACAGGTTTATATTTTTAGTGAGAAGTATAGAATAAATCCCCCCCAAGACTAGGTAGGTAGATAACCTTCCCTGTCTACCTTTAACCATCTCAATATTTCTATCTATTTATTGTATATTAAATTACAAACACAAATTCAACATTTAACTGAAATTACACCTGTTTGATTCATATGCATGCATCCTGACCTTTCGGCTAATAAACTGTAATTACACCATACGACATTGCAATAAACCGTGAAAATGACTGAATTTTAATAACATATTCAACATTTTGGTTAAAATTCTATTCCCTCCTCCTGACTGTTTTTCCATCTAACTGTAACTATATATACCTCCCACTTCACGTACACTTCAACGCAATATTAGAAATATCAATTAACGTGCTGAACAGGAGCTTGATACCTGCAATATTATTAGTTAAATTTCCAAAACGCTACGCTACATAGGCACATTTAACATTATTCTACAAATACTAAGCGATATTGGTTGTTGAATAATGAAGTCCAATGTATTACTAACCAGTTAAAGATGCTCTAAAATACAGCAATAAAAATCGTCGACAATCTGTACGAGTTAGAAAGAACTTAAGAATGCTTATTTACACATGAAATCATGATTATATGTCAAATTAGAATATCAGATGAGACAACAGAATCGATAAACAGTAATAAACAAATGAGTACTCTATAAACATATCAACAAGAACTACTAGTGCTCAAGACGGGAGCACCAACAGAAGATATAGAAAGGAGAAAGAATGTTTAACATAACGTAAGTCCTCTTCCAGAATCAGAGATAAACCAAAACGAACTTGGTCCACTTATGAACACTAAACGAAGCTTCCTAACAGCTTCATTGAACCAGTTATGATGCAAAAACTCAAACTAGCAGTTTAATTAAATTAACTACCACAAAATCTAAGCTTCAAATGTAATATATACATCATTTTTAAAAATAAATGAATAATTTTGATACAATCTTGTTTACCTAATAACTTTCTTTCTTCCTTAAATTGTGTACTTTACATATCATGCAAAGATCATAATAGGAAACGGTAAAGAAACTAATAACTTTCGGCTAGTAACATTGCATATGTTTCAACCAATCATGAAATCCCAAATGGAACATGACAGTGGAATGTTTCTTGTTCAATTTTCAAATGTACTTTGCTTTTTATTGTAATATTTCTGTGAATATATACATGCATTATGTACAACTGAAAATTGACAACATCAATTTGTAAAGCTGTATAAATTTCTTCACCGTCCGAATTTTTTATTTCGTATTCTTTAAACCGATTATGTGGTAGACAATGATATCCTCTTGCAACCATAATTTCTTTTCTTTTCCTCTTGCACAGGTGCAGTACTACGACAAAGCGCATCCTTGTGTGTACGACATACTTCTTAAGAAATACTCTGCCTGGTACCATAGAGGCTGAATATTTCTTCTATTCAGGACGACGAATGTCGAAACTTCAAGTAAGTTCCTTTGTTTAGGAGACTTTCTGTGTTCTTTCCTGGACTTGCTTAAATATATAGTGAAATATCTGAAGATATTTGTTTATAACGCTCTCGTTGGAGATCCATAAGATTTACTGAAGTTCGTATGATTAATATAACTCATGTTTTCTTTGTGCGTATCAAACATGTGTCATGTTGAATCAATTTTCATTGTAAAATCGTCATAATTTATACGAATTGGTATAAGAAATGACAAGCCTCAAGAAAGAAAAAATACTTTAGAGTAGTTGTAGTTGTATTCAAGAATCGTGAAATTGTCAATCTCTTAGTTGACAGGAGCTGGTTAGCACTAATATGTATAGTGTTCTTTTCTTAAATTAAATTCTAAATTGTCAAATCTAGTGATTCAGAATCGTGACGCCTCCTTTCCTATTGTACCAATCAATGAAATAATCACCTCTATAATGCTTCTTCCAATGTTACACTACAAAACGATTGTAGTTTTTTGGATTATTAAAAACTATTATATATTAAAACAATTACTTTAACGATTTAAAAAATAAATAATAAATTAATTAAAATAATAATGAAATAAAATAATATTTAATAATTAAATAAATATTTTTAAAAGTATAGCGTGATATTAATGTACCTATGTTAAAAAACGTATATGGAAAACCATTTAAATGAGTTAAGAGAGTAAAAAAGTTTTAAAAGAAGTGGTGAACATTTATCCAATAGAGAGTATATCAAGGACAAAAAATTAAGTAAATACAAGAGATCTACGTGAAATGTCTAAAATAAATCAATTTAACAAAATTAGTTGAAACATAAGGTTTGAATGTTGAAGACCCATTACCTAGCATCTTGCTGACGTAGGGCTCGATGTCGACATCCTGGAGGTGTTCGTAGGTGTGGGCATGGTAGAGCCTTAACGTCGAGTCTAGCCGAATGGAGACCCAGACTCCATCCCCAAGCCAAGCCATTGCTCGGACCTGACTTTCCTTGTGGGGATGCACTTCAAAGCTTCTCTACAATTAGATCACTTCCATAGAAACAAACTTTGACAAACAAATTATCAAAATTACAACACCTTTAAAATGGCAATAATATCTGTATGCAAAATAAATATCCATCAGTGCAAATGAAGTCACAGACCAGGATATTTTGGACAGTAAAAAAAAAGGGAAAAACCCGATGGCTAAGAAGTTCATTAAAAAATATTACTATAACACTCTAATAAATATTATTTTTTTCAGTTTTTAATGAAATGTGAAACTTACTTAAATTCAGCTGTTATATGTAAAATTTGATCAATTATTCTAATATTCATAAATATATATATAAATAATTATTCATAAAAGTATCGACCCAGAAGTAGAAACAAAATAAAATTTTGTTTCGTTTTTAAATAAAAACCGAAACGTTGGCAATGAGAGTTTAATTTTAAAATGAAGAACTGACCAACTGCTGATAAAATTTTATTATATATATATATTGTTTAATAACAGAGCAGATTCTGAATTCACGATACTTTTAAATAATGTTCTTTTTTTCTAACCACTTTTCTATGATCTAAAGGCAGTAAAAAAACAATTAATAAAAAAGATCATTTGCTCATCTATTTACTTGGATAAACTATACATACTTCGATAAAGATCTGTTACCAATTTATACAAATATATATATAAATATATTAGATAAAAGCATAGAAAAACTATCATAAGTTATTTTAATATTAGGAATAAGTCTCTAATTGGAACTCTAACTACCCATTCTTCTTCTGAAGAAATATATGACAAAATATTGAATGAATGACTTACGATAGTAGTGTTTTCTTTGATAAATAATTTATTGACTTTTAGAGTGTTCAATTTCATACGCATATATAGAACGAAATTCACAGACATACACAACTAACCAAACTCATACACATACTCACACAGAAGTGATTCCATATTTGAAAATGGAAAGCTATTGATTTTAGATTAAAACAATATTAAATATAAATATAAAATAACTGTGTGCCAAGCTTACTTGCAGTTGCATGGATTGTGGGTCAAATATATGAATGTTGTTTTTATAACCACACCAGACTTTTAAATGAACAGCAGTAAGACAGCGTATACTGTGATTGGCTTGAGGACGGCCCAGGTCAACTAAATGATAACTTGAAAGGTTCCATTGGGCATCGTGACCACGAGAGAAGACAGCTAACGTGCAGTCAGCAAGGGAGCATACAACACGTCCATAACAGTGCCTGTAAAAAATAAACGTCGCAAAAATTACTTTAAAAATTAACCAAATTGACGAACTTCAAATCGGAAGTTAGACAATATGAACAATATATCATGTTCTTTCCTTCAAGCATCTAACTTGCACTGAAAACTTTTACTAAAACATGATGAAAACAACTACAAACTTTGTTGTTCCAGAATTTCAAACTTTTTTGAAGTTTGAAGGAGACATAAGTCTGAAGATGACATTATGAACAAATCACCCAGGTAATTATCATAAAGCTTTCAATTTGAGCTGATAGATAAACATTAAGATATCAAACTCGCTGCATTTCTACAGCTAATAATCACTACATCCTTTTATTTCAATACTAAACAATAACATTTACAAATAATTTATAAACAATGCATGTATTTTCAAATCTTTAAAAGTTATATAAGAGAAATTATTACACAACATCAAAATTTTGAATGAGAATACCATTTTAGCAAGAATGGTTAAATTGCCGCAACTTTAGTCAGAACGAGTCTCCAAAAAATATGTTGAAAATTTATTCTGGATCAACTTGTAAACCTAAAAAGCAGCCTACGCCAAAACTCTCTGATTGTAAATTATAACATGATGAAAACTTCAAAATATATACATGAACAAAAAACCAAACTACTTATAAAAATCCAAAGGTGTTTTAACAATCAGAGACCCCAGTTGCAGGACATGGTATTATTATATTATAAGAGTTACCTGCTTGAAATGAGGAAAGGAGGAGGTGTAAGACTGAGAGTGTAGACTAGTGGGTAGAGGAAGGGATGTTAAGAAGAAAAAAAGGATGCAGGAGGAAAAGCAAAAAAAAAATGGAATTATTACAAAATGTTGAGAGGAAACTTAGCTCTTTTAGTTTATATATATCTTTGAAGAAATGTAGCACAAAATGGGATTAGTTCATTAGGATAAAATGGAAAATTTTCACACACACACTTCACACACACATTCTGACCAAGCATTTCTTCAAGTTCATCACTCTACGAAATACAAGATGTCTACATTTCTGTTGCATTAATGTTGTAATGATTTGTGGTGTTTGAAATGATACGTGTGTTGGGTAAATTGAAGTTTGAGTTGCAGGGTTATTTCTCAACATTGCAACTTTTTGATGTTTATAAAGTTCAGAATCAAACTCAACGAAGAACCTTTGACATTATAAAGAATATTCAAGATGAAGAGCAAAAAGTAGCTTGCATCAGTAGATTTCGTAGAGAACGACTAATATCACTGTACTGATGTCAACAATGTCTACACTGAAATAGACAAATCAATTTTTTATTAGAAGTAAGAAAATTTGGTTTGGCATAATTCCTGGAACATTTAGTGGCGCAACGTCTATGAGAGATTGAATAACTCTTTAATATTATTAAATTTAAAAATATTTGACGATATTATTAATCTTCTTATATTTTAATGGAGTAGGAAAAATAAAGGTAATAAATTAATATACTTACACAATACTTAAAACAGAATCCCTAAGTTTCTTAGAATGAATGCATCTTTTCCACTGCGCCATAGCAGAATGGACGAATATGTACCCGTTCTGAGATCCCAGCCACATTGTTGGAAGCACACTACTCATTTTCTCTAGTTCTTCATAGGCCAAATCTTTTTCTATAAATCAGGAAATAGATTTACCAATTTACACTAAAGTTTAATTAGATATTAATCAATAAAAAATACAGATGTAACTTAAACATGTAAAACGGTTCATAAAATATCAATAAAAAATATACAATTTAGATAACATAATCGTCATGAATAAATTTTTATTCATTTGGATGACAATATATTATGTAATACATTTTCTGGTTAGGCAATAATGCACATCGCAATCAACTTAGGGATGTGTATTTGTGTCGCTTAAAAATGCTTCGCACTGGGTTTCTAGGGTCACCTGTGAGGACAAGGTCAGGAAAGCTGTTAGGGATGAAGGGTCAGTATTAAGAGAGAGAAAGGAAAGAAGGAGAGAGATAAGTAAGGAAGTAAATGAGAGGGAGAGGGATTTAGATGAGTAAGGAGGATGAAAGGAAGAGGAGATAGAGCGAGAGGAGATAGAGCGAGAGGAGATAAAGGGGATAGAGCGATGATTAAAAAGAGGGAGGAAGGGACGTAAGGAGAGAGAGAAAAAGGTAATCAATTAATAGAATTATTTAATATTTATTATTAATTAAATTTAAATTAAGGAAGTATTTCAACTTTTAAAAATAAACCCCCATGATTTCTGACACAACTTCGTAATATATAACCGAAAAAAAATGTTTTTCGTGCACCCATAGAGACTTCAAAATTGGGAACTGACATAATTATAAGAAACAGAGGAACGACAGAGCCCTTAGATATTTTCAGGAAGTCAATTTAATATTTGTAGTAAATCTAAAATAACCTGGTACATAAAATCTAAAAAGATTAAAATGGACTAATTTCATTTTCTCATATCTTATGTAAATTTCATAAATATTAACAAATACACCAAAAAAAAGTGGGATACAACATTAAGTTTTTCATTTAACAATTATTGGTTCCTTCCTATATTAACGGCATAAATATGTCTTTTAAAAATAATTAAAAATCTTTTTTTTTGATATATTATCATTTTCAATGAACTAAAATATTCATACATACATGTTTGTACATTTTACAATTTATATAAACTTCAAAAAATAAAATATATCAGCACCACTTGTGACTCTAATACAAATCCCAGTTCATGCACTGAAAGTTTATTCCTTCTACCAAAAGAATAGACCTACGGACCTTTAACTGAAGGAAAATTAGGAGTATACTATACGATGGCAAAGTAATAAATTGGTTAATATCTCATGCTCAATTAAATCTCACAGCAAAAAGCAAAGCAGGCACATTATACTCATAGTTTTAATCACATAAATAGACAAAGAAAACCTTATTAATCAACTCTAATATAATGATAATTATATGACTATGTCTACAGAACTAGGGTTACCATCATCTGAAATCATAAATACTGAAGTAAAAGAGGATAATATGTTCATTTAAGATTGAAATTGGAGTCTCCTACAGTCAACTATACTAGAAGCAACGTATTATCAAATTCATTGACAATCAGTTCAATTCAATTATCCATTTAATATAGAGCTTTAACGTCTATTAACATTAGTCCATTTTGCCAATGATGACGAAAATGTAATAACGTAACACCGTTTGAAAAAAAAATCAGATATGAAAGTTGTGAAAAAAATGACTCACAACTAAGGTTAGAATAACCCACTGAATATTGTCATTAATGAAGTAATTGAAAGGAACATTAGTTACAGCTATCAAGTCCCATGTGTTAATGAGCTCACGAACAGATTAGCTGGTTAATTGTATTCTTATAACATTGTTATGGTTATCACTTCAGGAAGTTTATGAAAACAAAATAAGTAATTTAGTAATATTTGAACTATTATATTTAAATTTCACTTATATTAGTTTATTTATTGATTTTATTTAAATACTTAATTATTTTATTTAAAATATAGTTAATTTAAGTTATGTATTTTTTTTACTTAATTTCCTCCAATTAGAAATTAATTCAACTTTTTATAGTAGATTGTCATTCTAATTTAATTCTAATAAATTACAGTAGAAGTCCGATAATCCGGCACGTTCGGGACCGGCTCGGTGCCGGACTAACGAAAATTCCGGTCTATAGGGCAGTAATTATAAGAACAATTAGGTTAATAATTAAACTACAAATACAATATGCACATACATACAACAAAGTTTATTTTACATTTCATATAATGATGTACACGTACTTTAAAACGTATTTCAATGAGATTTAAAAAAGTCACGAGTGTCTTTGTTTTCTTAATTTTTGGCGTTTAGTATAAAATTTATTTTTAATAATATAGAAATCAATAATTTCTGAAGCACTGTAGCTAGCACTAGCCTCAGCAAAAGAGATAAACTTATTTAGTGATTCTGCAGCTTCTGCCCAGCTGATTTTTTCTTTTTCTTCCGTTTCGGCATCTGAGTCACTTTCTTCAAGATTTTGAGTAGGCTGACGGTTTACTGCAATGTTGATAATGTCCTCATCGGTTAGTTCTTGTTCAAAAGGTTCATTCTCGTTGATTAGAAGCCACTCCTCTACCTCATCTTCAGGCAGGTTTTTCAAGGGATTGTCAGCACTTCTAACGACATCCAAAACTTTGGTCAGAGTGTCTTGATGGTTTTCTTCCTCATCAGTCTGTAGAGTTAGGTCAGATGCAGGGTTTGCAGCTGGCCTAAGTTTTCTCCAGCATTTTTGGAGTGCTGAAGTTCGGTATTCTGAACAATACCGAGCGCTTCCGAACGATCACGAACTACCCCGAAACTTCTGAATAGCTCTCGAGCGTTTTTATTTGCTTTAAAGACACACTTTTGGAGAAAACCAAAATTTTTACAATTTTCCGAAGCGATGCCGGATTATCGGGCATTCCGGACTGTTGGATGCCGGACTAATGGACTTCTACTGTACTTTTACTTATATAAATTTAAAGAAATCCGATAATATGGAACTTAATTTTTGAGCTATATATTTATTTACAATAATCCACAGTGAATGAAAATGTTCACAACATTCACATTAAACAATATTACATATTCAACCTTAAATAGAAAAGAGAATAGGACAAAATTATCTGTTTACGTATAATGTACATTTCCCAAGATGCACTACTGGTCAAAAACAGTGGGTTTTTTTCCCACCACCCACCTACGAACTATTTTACCAAACAGATGAATAAACTCTATCAAACGGTGCGATTTGTAGCTTTACTTCAACATTTTGGATGCATCCCCTCCCACACTCACATCAAGACAACGTCAAAAAAATGAACTCAGAAAAATTCAAAATATAAAAATTCAAAAACAATCATAATATATGTTTGGAATTGACGTGCAAAAGCAGAATAATATTAAAGTTAATTCTTTAAGTTCACTACAGGAATTACTGTTATAAAATTCTAAATATGGCTAGGAACTGTAATGAATATCTTACAATTTTTAACAATCCTGAACGGTATTGAACATTTCTTTAAACTATAAACTATTTGTCATACTTTCCCTTGAATAAACATGTTGGTAATTACATTTTGCGTTAAGACTATTTTCAATTATTATATGGGTAATTCTAGAAAAAGCATGGATTAATTACTTTCATAATGAATCGAATTTCTTCCTATATTTCAAAGTTATTCTGTGTAGCGTATGAAAAAGTTTTCTTAATTCTCATATAAAACAAAATATCGTATGATATAAACAACATTAAGAGGACCTTGCAAATTTAACTACCTGGATAACACTTTTAACAAAAAATCCGGAAATGTACAGACGGATAGTAACTCCAATATTTCACTAATACAAGGTATAATAATTTTATCACAAATTTTATACATTATCCCAGATGATAGTAAATAACATTCTTATTCGGTATGTATATAGGATAGATTTACAAAAATTATTCTATAAAAAATACTACCTTGATATCAATCAATGATTAATCAATATTTTATAAACCTAATGATTTGATCAATGTTTAATGATTATCTCATGATTATATTCAAATCAGTTATTTTCAAATCTAATAATTATTCAAGTTTACTTCTTGACAAATTTTATGCTTTTATTATAACAAAAGAACACATTACTAAAAGGAACCAAGTTATAAAAAGTAGAGATTTTCTTAGCAATTATTAAGATCTAAAACATATACAAAGATCAGACCAGGAAATAGTTATAGGTTTTATAAGAAAATTGAGAAGACATTATACATACTCTATAGTACCTTTTGAATCAGAAAATATTCAATAGTGACTTCATTAAATAACTGAATTAAAATGCTGTTCTACCATTAACTTATGGTTTGGCTAAGAAGTCATTAACAGAAAAATTATTCCTTCAATAACCTAATAATAAGAATAATAAGATTTAACGATAATGTAACCAACTCACCTTGAGGGACTTCAGAAACACCGTCCTTTAGCAAGCCCTCCTTGAAATGCTTCACCAACCTGCGTTGTTTGACCGGAGAGCAACTCGGAACCTCTGTTGATGAGAGGCAAAATGTAACTCTCCCTTAAGTCCCTTTTTCAAACTATCTTTATAAATTCGTCAGTATTTCAAAGATAGTAAATGGTTATAATAGGTATACAAATTAATTTTAAATATTTCAAGATTTTAAATTTACAAATTAGCTTTTTTTAATATATTATTGTTATTAGAATTGCAATTCAATTTAATTTTCGATGTATGAAAAAACTAATTGTATTTAGAACTCTCTAAAGACTTGTTCCCAAAACAATGACAAGATATGTATAGTGCAATAAAATCTGGAAATATCCCTCATTGATGTTCATACAAACACACAATCTTTGAAACATTCCTAAACTCAATGACATGGGACATCCAACTTCTCCCAATGTAAAACGTTCACTGCAATGATTTATTTTCTGGCGCCACGATGCTTGGACAGTACACTCTCGAGGTAAGTGGTTGTTGAAAATATAAAATTCTTATAAACATCATGCAAAGCAAATAAGAGCGAAATCCCTTCCAAACCCACTTGAAATAAGCATTACAATTAAAGCAGTTATGATTTCCCATAAGATAAACTTTGAATATAACCAAATTCGTACTACACAACTTTATCCTCTAATAATGTAATTTATGGTATTCAGATCACCTACGGGGTTTGTATTATTTGATTTTATTGGAACAGTAGTACCATGCTCCATACAAGTTTCAAACAGTTACCTATATCCATAAACATACATACATACATAAATCACAGTTAAACCAATGCAATACACAAATTAAAAGCTCAAGAAACAAATGTGCATAGCAAGCTAGGAGATATTTGATACTAAACCAAAAAGCAAACAAAACATGACAGGGTTAATAATACAACAAAAACGTGTACAAAACCAAATGAAAGCGTCTAATAACAAAATAAAACATATTCATTTAAAATATGAACATATACTGCTGATTACACAAATGAGATGATTTTTCAAATTCTATCAATGAATAAAATTCAGAGACATTAATCAATGTCGACACAACTGCTAAAAAAAAAAATATTACTATTGTCGAATGCCGGGATAGAGGAAAAGCGTTCAGGTTTTCAATATCACAGAGTTATCTCACCCGATTTTGAAACTGTTATAGCTCTCTGTATTTTAAATCAAGAATACAAAAAGCTTTAACCAATTTTATTCAACTGAAATAAACCCTGACTAAATCGTTCACTCTCTTTAGTCGAATCCCAAACATTATATATACTACAAATATTGTTCTGGACTTAAACCTCATTTATTCTCTTTCTTTTTTTTATACTCTATAGATATTATATACATACAAATGCTATACTATGAATAATACTTGAATTTTATATAATAAATCTGGTTTGGAATTTTTTTTCTCAAAGGAATAAAAGAAAAGATAGTAAAGTATTTCCTTATTAGTTTTTTTCTAGCATATTTTTAACCCAGTTCACGAAGAAGATTAAAAATATATACTATATATGCAATATAACTAAAATAATATTTTGTTATTACATCCAGCAATTTTTTTTATATGTAATCATCTTTCAAACTTATTGATAAAGTAGGGCCATGAATCCTCACATAATGATTTGTATTATTTATTCTTGAAGGTTAGAGCTCAACTCAAAAATGCTTTATTTTATATATTTAAAGCGAAATTCTAAACGTTAGTGACTCTAAACAGAAACTGGAAATTAGACGATGGTTGTCGAACTGCGTTTTTGTCAGTGTTTTTCTGAGAGTATTTCCCCTGTAATTTGACAAGTTGTCCTCGTGGACCATATCATAGTCTAATATATATATATATGGATTAATTTACCACAATGAAAACAATTTTTTAAAACAATGCTCTAAGACCTTTCGTTAACACATCTTCGGAGAGCAAGTGAACTAAAAAAAAACAATAAATACTTGTTAACTTGGCTGATTGAAATTTCCAGAATTGATGGCAACCCTGAATGTGTTTAATGATGAAGTCTTCATCCGTTTAATTATCCCGTTAATCAAAACTTCATCTAATTTGTAGAGTCCTAGGCTATTGTTCATCAACTTCTCATAAAAGTTCTTTATGAGCGCACTTTTTATATTTCTATTTTTGATATTTATTTTATTTTTTTTGATTATTTGATATTTCTTCTTCTTTCTGAAGACACGTATATTAATTCATTTGCTTCATTCCAATTAATCACATGATTACTGTCTCTTATGTGAATGAACAAGGCACTCTTTTCGTCCTCTCTTCTGATGGAGTATTTGTGCTGTTTTATCCTTGTAAGAAGACCTTTGCTCGTCTGTCCAATGTAAGACATTTCACAGTCAGTACATGGTATCCTGTATACACAACAGTCCTTTCTTTTTGGCTTGTTATTAACAAGTCTGTTAAACAAGTTACCATCATTACTGAACACAACAGAAACGTCCAATCTTTTCATAAATGAAGGCATATCTTTCAAACAAGGACTGTATGGAATGACTAACAAATTCCTTCTTGTGAACTGTTCTTCATTTTTTAATATCATGGATTGTTTCACCTTTTTTATGATATTGTCGATTAACCTACATTAAAGAATCTGCAATTTTGTAAATATTTTTGATTTCTTCATCTAAAAATTCCTCACTGCAAATTTTGAAAGCTCTTAAGAAAATGCTACTAAAAACTGACATTTAGTTTTAAGTGGATGAGCCGAGAAGAAATGAACATAAGATGAAACATTGGTTGATTTCCTATGAATACTGTACTTTAATTTATCACCATTCCTATGTAAAAGTACATCCAAGAAAGGAAGTTTATTATTGTTTTCATGTTCTATTGTAAATTTTATGGATGGTACAACCGTATTGAGGGTATCCAAAAAGGTGTTAACATTTTCATTTTTAGGCCAAATACATAATATATCACCGACATATCTAAACCATTTAGCATTAGTAGGTAGTATTGTAGGTAGGTAGGTGATCTCAAAATATTCCATATAGATATTACTTAAAACTGGGGAGAGACAATTTCCCATAGCCAATCCAAACTTTTGTTTATAAAATTTTTCTTGAAACGAAAAACAGCCATCCAATACACACAAACGAATCAACTCGATTAATTCTGGGATAGAAAGTTTAATGGACAGTCATAGGAACATGACACGACAACAACGGCACACCATTAAAAGAATTTATGAGGATTTTATTCTTATAATGTAACATTTAACACGAGTCAAATAACGTGTCTTGAAAAGTGGCTCATCCACTTAAAACTAAAAAGTCAGTTTTTAGTAGCATGTTCTTAAGAGCTTTCAAAATTTGCAGTGAGGAATTTTTAGATGAAGAAATCAAAAATATTTACAAAATTGCAGATTCTTTAATGTAGGTTAATCGACAATATCATAAAAAAGGTGAAACAATCCATGATATTAAAAAATGAAGAACAGTTCACAAGAAGGAATTTGTTAGTCATTCCATACAGTCCTTGTTTGAAAGATATGCCTTCATTTATGAAAAGATTGGACGTTTCTGTTGTGTTCAGTAATGATGGTAACTTGTTTAACAGACTTGTTAATAATAAGCCAAAAAGAAAGGACTGTTGTGTATACAGGATACCATGTACTGACTGTGAAATGTCTTACATTGGACAGACGAGCAAAGGTCTTCTTACAAGGATAAAACAGCACAAATACTCCATCAGAAGAGAGGACGAAAAGAGTGCCTTGTTCATTCACATAAGAGACAGTAATCATGTGATTAATTGGAATGAAGCAAATGAATTAATATACGTGTCTTCAGAAAGAAGAAGAAATATCGTAGAAAGTGCGCTCATAAAGAACTTTTATGAGAAGTTGATGAACAATAGCCTAGGACTCTACAAATTAGATGAAGTTTTGATTAACGGGATAATTAAACAGATGAAGACTTCATCATTAAACACATTCAGGGTTGCCATCAATTCTGGAAATTTCAATCAGCCAAGTTAACAAGTATTTATTGTTTTTTTTTAGTTCACTTGCTCTCCGAAGATGTGTTAACGAAAGGCCTTAGAGCATTGTTTTAAAAAATTGTTTTCATTGTGGTAAATTAATCCATCTATTATATCAAGTGTTATTTTGATTATTATTCATATATATATATATAAATGAAAAAAGACAACAAATAGAAGAAGCGAGAAAACTTACTGGGTCGATATTTCGAACTGAAGTTCGTCGTCAGGGAGAAGAAGGGAAGAAGAAGGGAAGAGGAAGAGGCACGTGCGTCCACTCGCAGAAGCAGAGGGCTAGTATAGTATAGTATAGTCTAGTATAGTATCTCTATACTAGATACATCGATGACATTTTCTTCATTTGGCCACACAGCAGAAACTCTCTAGACACTTTCATTTATGCTTTCCAAACTTCCTGCTCTACGCTTAATTTCACCCACTCTCTTTCATATAGTTCCTTGACCTTTTTAGATGTCAATGTATCAGTTAACGGCAAAACCTTTACTACGTCTGTTCACACCAAACCCACCAACGCTCAGCAATACCTCCACGTCAATAGCTGTCATCCTCCCCATGTAAAAAAGTCTCTACCTCGCTCCCTCTCTATCCGCATTAATCGCATTTGCAATAGCCTCCAACAACGACAGCTCCATGTCGACAAACTCAGAAAGAAGTTCATTGAACGGGGTTTGTTGAAAGACGCCTGATACCTCCCACCACCAACTACCAACCCCAGCCTAAAACCCCAACTCCATCTCCTCTCCTCATCACTACATTCTTTCCAGGCGTCTACAAACTCAGGACAGCCATAAAAGAAATTTTTCATCTGCTCTCTTCTTCTTCCTCAACCTCGTCTGTCTTCAAACACATCCCCCGTCTCTCCTTCAAAAAGCCCCGCAACTTAGGCAACCTTTTCTCCCATAGAACTGACCACACCCCCAGGCCTGTAGGTGATCGCGGAGGCACTCAACGATGTGGCCGACCCCGCTGCCTCACCTGCCCCATCATTAACCCTGAACCTCTCTTCTCAAATCTCAGCAATAGTTTTCAAGTCCCCCCCAACACCTCGTGCACCAGCACTAACTGCGTCTATCGCTTGGAATGTGTCCAGTGCGGTGCTTTCTATGTTGGCCTTTCCTCCAACATGCTTAGCATCCGCATGACTGGACACAGAGATTCAGTCAGACGACGCAGCAACCTGCCTGTTGCTATCCACGCGAATAGCCATGGCCTTCCTTTTAATGACTGCTTCACAGTACAAATTCTCAAAATAGTTGCAAAAGATGAGAAAGGTTAACTTTGAGAGCCTCTGAGGAGGCTCACATTTGGTTACTTAATGCCCGCTCCCCACCTGGCCTCAATCTCAAACGTT
The DNA here is from genome assembly GCA_026182355.1 of Hermatobates lingyangjiaoensis. NCBI lineage: Eukaryota > Metazoa > Arthropoda > Insecta > Hemiptera > Hermatobatidae > Hermatobates > Hermatobates lingyangjiaoensis. The sequence goes on from JAPFBL010000254.1 coordinate 6,494,758, forward strand.
AGTTTTTTTTTTTTTTTTTTTTTTTTTATTGCTATTTATATATATATATTTTTTTCCCTCACTCACTTTCTCCTCTTCCTCTTCGCCACTTCTGTCCTCCTTTCTACCTTTTCCCGACTATTACGGTACGCGTGTTCGCTCGTGGTGGAATGGTGTCGTTCACGGGGGATTAGCCTGCAGCGCCTCGAGCTACTACAACTGGTGACCGCCGCCTGGAGCCCCCAGTAGCCCTCTGCTTCTGCGAGTGGACGCACGTGCCTCTTCCTCTTCCCTTCTTCTCCCTGACGACGAACTTCAGTTCGAAATATCGACCCAGTAAGTTTTCTCGCTTCTTCTATTTGTTGTCTTTTTTCATTTATATATCTGTCCGGTTTGGACCGTTTTAATATTTTGATTTATATATATATATATATATATATATATATATATATATATATATATACCATACATGAAACATAATGAGAATCCAAGGCCTATCAAGCATAAGGTTGGTTCTCTTGGTGTTCAAATGACAGTCATAGGAACATGACACGACAACAATGGCACACAATTAACAGAATTTATGAGGATTTTATTCTTGTAATGTAACATTTAACACGAGTCAAATAACGTGTCTTGAAAAATGAATAGTATAGATTATTTCTAACAATGAATTTTTTAATCTAAAACAAGGTCATTAAAGCATCTCTGAAGTATTCTTATTGCTTTTTTCATTGTTTATGAAAAGAAAAACGTTAAAACATTATAGTTAAGAAGAGTAGACTTCGAGATTAATAAAGCATAATTTTTACATTTCAAATGGTTGGAATATTTGAAGATCCCAATCTTTCTACCAACAAAAAAAAATTAATTGTTACTATCAGGAGTTAAAAAAAATTGTTTGAATGGTATTTTGTTTGAATTAGTTTTGTTTGTTAAATTTACTAATTAAAGTTTATACAATACCTATAATTTGAATTATGCTGCAGCCGTTTAATGTTATAATAACACATTTACTACGACATGATATCTTCTGTGCATAAACCATTTAATTTACCGTTCGAATTGGCATCAGTAAAAGATACAGTCTCAGCAGCTGGAGTGTGTTGAGTAGGCGGCAAATGATCTGTAGGTTCACTACCCGTGGCGCAACTAACAAACGTGATTCTACCCAATGGACGAGCATCACCATCCTCCGAGTCTGCTCCTTCCTCTGACTTTCTGTCTTCAGCCTGATCCTCACCGGCTACTCCAGAGTCTTCACTGCTCACAGGGCCATCAACTCCCTCCTCCTGCCCACCTCTTTCATCCTCTGTTTCTCCACGTTCTTTATAATCCTCTTCACTCGCACCTGTACCGAAACAACATATTCCTATTACAATGAAATGTATTCACACGACTCATATCTTTATAAACAAATATACAGTTGTGATGAATAAAAGAATATTCTCTTCATTTTAATTCGGCAGGAAACCGTCCCGGCAACCGACTGTGCCGCCACGCGCACTCGGTTCAGGAAATAATGAAGTAGAGATGAACAGAAGAAATAAAATTAAAATTAAAATTAAGACAAGCAGTTCTAATTGATTGACGTTAAAATAAACAGCAGGAAGATAAATGAAGTATGAAAAGGAATACCGTGAAAAATACCTAAAAGCAAGATAACAGAGTTGGTAAGGCGAAGAGAATACAAGGATATGATCAATTAAAAAAGAAATATACAAAAATTAAAATAAATAAATTAATTAATTAAAAAATAATAATAATAAATAAAAATAATAAATAATATAATAAATAAATAATATTTAAAAAAAAATTAAAATAAAATAAATAAAATATTTTTATCACTTAAGGTTTAATCCGGATTTGGTACGTGCCTTGAGCAACCAGATGTGGGCTTCCTCGGATGCTCTAAGAGTTACGGTATAGTCCTCAGGAGGGATCTGTCGCAGGATCTGTACTCTGAACCATTCATTAAAGGTGAGACCGTGGGAGTTAGCGTGGATGGCAACGGGTAAATTTTGGTTGTTGCTAACGGATACTTTATGACCGTTCATACGCAGGCTGAGCATGTTAGATGATAAGCCTACGTAGAACTCATCACAGCGGGTACACTCCTGTTGGTATACACAGTTTTTGGAGGTACAAGAGCAGTCCCTAGCAACAGGATAGGACTACTTGCAAGAAGGTGAAGTGAAATGAGGAATGGGGTTGAGAAGCGGGCAGGTCCGGCAACCTCGACGATCACAGCCCCTCGCGCCTACAAGCGAGCGGTAAACTCTCCTGGGCGCCAGGTCTCTGTGGGAGAAGAGTTTGCCGAGGTTAGTGGGACGTCTATAGGACAGGCGGGGTTGATTAGGGAAAATAGCAGAAGTGGAAGGAGAAGAGGATAGAATGGGGAAAAGATCCTGAGGATGCGTTCAAGTTTATGAATGCTTAAATAAACTGTATATATATATAGTCGTTATCAGCCTTTGGAGCGATTCACTTCTTTTCCTGAAGACGAGGACATCGAAATATAGTAGTGAGTTCAGTGATTTCCTTTCTATGTGTTCTTTTTAAATTCTAGTTTATATATATATATATATATATAAAAGAGCTGTTATAGCCCAATAACTCATTAAATACAATGGTCTCAAAATGACTATAAAAAATGGTCTAAAATAAAATTAAAAAAACAGGTCTACTTCAATATATTTGGTAATAACTGTAAGTAAACCTTGAGCTAAAAATATCCGTTTAAGCCAATCATCTCGTCACCAAATAAGTCCGGCTTCAACTGTTTCGATAATGTTTGTGATTTAGTGCGAGATTTGACTATATATTTTTTCGTTTCTTTTTACAAATTCATTAACTTCTTCTTATTATTAAGTTTGTATTTAAGAAATAATATAGTAAAATTAAATTAAATGTTAAATATATTATATAATGATTATTTTTTAAGCAAAATTAAAATCTATACTATTTTATATCTTAATATCTCCCATACTATAGTATAATACAAGAAGTTAATTTTATGTTTGCAATATTTTATGATGATTCCTCAGTCGAACCTCAACTCACTCAAGTCGTTTTTTCTCCTTAAAATAAATAATTAGTTATTTAACAAAATTTTACAAACGATTCACCCCGTTTAATCCTTTGTTTACTCCTAGTTTACTCTTATATTAAAAAGAAAAAACAAGTAAACTTGTTTGGTGTTTAATGCTGTTTGAATCCTAATACACTCTTGTATTCATATGAGAGGTTGATTTATAACTGCTTACCAGGTACACTAGTAATGCAGAGGAGGCAGGACTGGCACACGCTGAACACCTCCAGGATGTCAGCCGGGTTGTTGGCATCTATCACTGTAACGTAACTAACTGATCTTGAACTTGTGCAGATCCACACTAAGGAGGATAGACGTTGTTTAGAACGATCTTTCATTCCTTTTTCCCCTTCCTGGAAGAATATACTGTTGTCAGTTATAAATAATTGGTACAGTAAACATTATTATTATTACACATTATAATAATGTTCATTATATAATATATAATTAATATACACTTTATTTTATTTTAAATAAAAAAATTAAATTAAATAATAAGTATAAAACTCTTGGTGTATCGTATGTAAGTACTAAAAGTAGGTATAGGACTATATTAACACATTGTCTTCATTATTTTCTTTAGGTATCAAAATAGAAAAACACACATAAAAGAGATCACAAAAACTCGCTACTATATTTCAATTGGCTCACCATTAGGAAATATTTTTGAGTCGTTATCTGTCTTCGGACTTCGGATAACGACAGTCGTTATCTGTCTGTCGGAGCGACTCACAGCTATCTTGCTTATGACGAGGCAATCGAAATATACTAGTGAGTTCTCTGATTTCTTTTATGTATGTTCTTTTTGTGAATCTAGTTTATTTAGCTCGTGGACTCTTTTCATTTAATAGGTAATATATATAATATCTATATATTGGAATTTGTATTATATATATATATCAATGATTAAACCACAATAAGAATTGTAAAACAAGACTAAGATCTTTCAACCGTAACATGCGGTCTTCGTCAGAGTCAAAAACCCAACTGATCAGTTGGGTTTTTGACTCTGACGAAGACCGCTTGTTACGGTTGAAAGATCTTAGTCTTGTTTTCCCATTCTTATTGTGGTTTAATCATTGATTGTTGTTTCACGTGTTTATGTGAAATCTTTATATATATATATATATATATTATATATATATATATATATATATGTGGATTAATTTACCACAATGAAAACAATTTTTTAAAACAATGCTCTAAGGCCTTTCGTTAACACATCTTCGGAGAGCAAGTGTTAACTTGCACTTGCTCTCCGAAGATGTGTTAACGAAAGGCCTTAGAGCATTGTTTTAAAAAAATTGTTTTCATTGTGGTAAATTAATCCATCAATTATATCAAGTGTTATTTTGATTATTATTCATATATATATATATATATATATATATATATATATATATATATATATATATATATATTTATACATTTTGGAGGTACTCTAAAACCAGTCGAGATGTATGAGAAGGTATATGTAATATTATGACTTCATATTTCAGTAGTCTACGAGTATCACACATTCATTTATCTTTTATTCAGTTTAGATATTAAACTGAATCAAAATTATATAGGATTAATATCAATGGTCTTAGAAACAATATCTTTGGATAGAATTATTACAACTAAATATATTATAAATTCTGTGAAGGAGAAGTCTATAAAATTGATTGGCACCATGATGGATGCCTTTTTGAAAGCACTACCTTGAGATCCTTTTCAATTTCCTGAATGGGACCTATCTGTGATGGATCGTCTTCTACGCCAGAAGTCGATGGACCGTCCTCTGTCTTAGGCTCTTCTTCATTCTCTCTTGAGTAGAACACACTAGCGCCCACTATCGACCCTCCATCCCTGGTCACTCCTCCAGTCAAGTTCACTGCTGCAGCGCACCACATCTGAAAACACCAACAGTTTTACAACCTGTACAGACGCTGTTCAATGCATCCTCAGAAATTCACAGACAAACATAAAGTTAGACAAAAATAGTTAAGCACTTTTAAAAGTCTCGGTGAATTTCAATATTCGAAAATATGAAATATATACAATATTTATGAGTGTCCGTTTATCTATTTGTTCGCACATGACGGTTAAACGGTTGAACTAATTTGAAAGGTATGAGCTTCATTATTTTTGCAAATTTTCACTGTCAGGCTGTGATGTAAAAATGTTGGACCCTAGAACAGCACTATAACAGTCGTACACCTATAACCGATGATATAGGAAACAACAATGATATGAAAAACAAACTTATAACAATGAAAATTTCCAGTAACTACTTCGTAACAAACCCATCGTACAAATCTCTTAAAGTACTTAATTTAACTCATTCATAATTATACATTTTTTCCAATATTTCTCTCTATATTACAACCAACTTAAGAATTAATATTTCACATACACTAATATACCATAGAATAACCAAACTTCATGCATATTTTAATTTATGTCAGTCTTATTCCTGGTGACAAATTAAACAATTTTATTGTATTCTTAATTTATAGGAAGGATTAATATCTTTAAAAGTAGGAATTTTTAAAAGTTGTTTTGCTTGAAAGATCTTAGTTAGTCCAATTCTGATTTTTTACTGTCGTTTAGACGTAGAATAGTATGTAAATAACTTATTGCTCCATGAGCAGGAGAAAATTTATGAATTGCATTATTTTGTATTTTGCAACTTGGTTTTTTTATTTCATTCTAGTTACTGAGATTATCTTGATAACAGGCTCACCATTTTGGGATTCAAATTGGATTTAGTGAAGATTCACTAAAATAATTCTTGTCCTGTTGTGGACATGAAACAAGAATCGTGCGGGCATTGTCCTATCTCTCCTCCAGCTATCAGTGACTCATTGTCCACTTTGCCCTGGGTTTGTTATTCCCCGATAATAATGACAGCTTTACGATTGATATTTGCTCAGATTCTGTCCGCATCTCGAATTTAGTTTTGAGAAAAGAAAAATATCTAGATATTAATGAGGAATAAAGTTACCAAAAACAAAAAAAATATAATTCATTGTTTTCCCCTGCATCCATGGGAAAAAGAATAAACCACCTTGTATGGTACTGGTAATTCTATGCAGAACTAAAAATGTCAGTAAATTAAGAAGCATATGGGTACATACCAATTTCAAATCTAACTAGGCTTCACTCTTTTCGTGACTTATCATGAAAAGAAGGAGGCTAAGGGAATTGAATTTAACGAATTCAAATTTCCTAATTTTATTCAGACATGGGTTTAGTTATGGTAGGAGGTTAAAAAATAAGTTATTTACGTTAGAGCATGCAAAAAGATGGAAACTGACTTTCATTGAGTCGTCCTTCTCCATGAGAGGTCGACAGTAAACAGGGACTGGGACGGGGACGTGGGCCGAAGGCGGAGGCGGAGGATGCCTTGGCGGCGGCTGAGGACGCGTCTGCTGGGCTGGCAGGGACCATCCATAGGCCTGGAGACGGCCGTCCTCTCGTCGTCCAACATGGGCCTTCACGCTGCGCAGCTCGTCGCCACTTTTCCGCGTGCTCCAAACAGCCTCTCCCCCTCTAAAAAATTACCCTCATCCAGCTCAAAGCAAATTACAACAACACAGATTATTTATTTCAGTTACCCTCCCAATAAAAAAATATAAAAAACTTTTATTTTACACTAACATTTTAAATTTTTATCATTGAACTTTTTTACTGCCATTCAAAAATAGTTCATTTGATTAAATCAAGATGATCACATATAAAAGTGCCAAGGTGTTCAATATCGCAATATTGTTTTACACTGGTGCCCCATCAAGGTTTCCAAGACCAAAGTTTCAATGTTAAAGACCATTGTAATGCAATCGTTTAGAGCTATTTTGACGCTAGTACTCATAGCACTACTTTTCATTATCAAAGATTGCACGGAGAACTCTTTTCCCACTGACGACAACCGTAGCAATCCCCATGACTTTCCTGGTCACCCGCCTCCTTGTCTACCTCTACACTTATTCACTACGTACTTCTCAAGTTGACAGCACCTTGCCTTGAGGGCAACACATTATCTAAAGATTATCATTGCTATCGAGTACCTGACTTGGAAATATACTGAATTTTCATTTCAATACTGTTCAAATTAAGTTCAATATACACCATATGTAAATATATACACATAGAAGATATAAAAACTAGCTACTATATTTCGATTGCGTCATCATATAGAAGTGAGTTTTTGAAATCACTTGTATGTTTTCTATATGTGACTTTAGTTTTTATAATTTAAATTATTCTAACAACCTCTGTGGTACTAACAATATTAATAGCATGTTTAGTTTATATATATAATAAATACAGTATTGTTTTCTTGACCACAATTACTAATAAACACTTTTTCTTCTTCTCGGAATTTGGTCAGGGTTAATATTTGCAATCACCTTTTCGCCAACGTTTCGTCTTTATTTTAAGACAGCCTCAGGGCTATAAACTAACAAAAACCATGGACATTTGTCATATCTACTTTACATTCATCATAAAAATTTCAAAAAACTTACTCAAGGCATTCTTATGATGAATGTAAAGCAGATGACAAATGTCTATTGTTTTTGTTAGTCTATAGACCTGAGGATGTCTTAAAATAAAAGTTGGCGCAAAGGTGATTGCAAATTTTAACCCTGACCAAATTCCGAGAAGAAGAAAAAGTGTTTACATAATAAATATATATTTTAAATTTAAATATAAATAACTATTAAAAACTGCTTTTAAATTTTAGCATTAGTTGAGACATTCTAGGTTCATGTTGTATATGAGATAAATTTACATTATTTTTGGGAACCACATATCAGATCCATGTAGCTACTGAGACTATTTCGTGAGAGACAAAATTGTATGAAAATATTTAACATGTTATGTGTCCATTTTTTTTAATTTATCATAAAATAAAATTATGAAGAAACGATTATAACTACTATTGTAAGATTACTGGCCTGGTGTGGTTTAGTGATAGCATGTTTGACGTTAGTAATGAAGGTTGGAGATTTGAATCTGGGTCATGACTTCAGATTTACATGTAGAGAAATGGAAAACGTTGGTGTATCCCGCCATCACTCGGAGAGGACGTGATGAATTATCATCATCATAATTAGGTGTTTATGGGCCCACCCATATATAAATGGGTGCCAAATAACAAATATCTACACTTTTCACCCCTTAGAACAACACTGAAGGCGAAATCTTGTAAGTTGGGCGTTGGAAACAAACAATTAATCACTATAACATTTAGATAACACATTTTTTTTTAAGAATAGTACGTTTAGCATAACAACTAGATTTTAACTTAAACTTAATGTGTAATTGTTATAAAACTGAACAACCAAATATGCCAGGCTCTATATCATTAGTACTAAACAAATTCGCATTAAAATGAGTAAAATATTTTTTCTACTCACTGAAGGTTAAAATTGGATTAGAAATATATAAATTCAAGAATAATTGGAATGAATTTAATATTATTTTTAATATTATTGATTTGAACTTAATGTACGAGGAAATAGTAAATAAACAATAAAAGTTATCCACATATTTCAGTCACATTAAATAATACTAATACTATTAATAATAATAATAATAATAATAATAATCATAACCATAATCTGTCACCAGATTAAAAACAACTAAAATGTGCATACTTAGGACAACTTGATTGAAATATTAAGATCAAGTATTTTTTCAGTAATTCGTAAGTTTCATTTTTACTTTTTTATATGAAGTTTTAAATATATATTAATGCTACTAAAATGAAAATGAAAAAATTATGTATTAACACAAGCTGTCAAAACAATCAGAAGTAAAATTTAATTGAAAAATTCACCAGACATCAAACTAAAACGAAATAAAATTAAAAATAAATTATTAGAAAAAAAATCAAACATATGCCCATTTAGAGAAAAACAAATTATTTAAAAAAAAGTAATTTGATTTTATTACAAAAAAAAAAGGTTTTAAAATGTAATAGGCTTTTTTCTTTAGTTAATAGTATTTTTAATTGTTAAAGGAGGTGCATTTTGAACAACATTTGCTATTTTACAATTAAATTAAATATATTTATGACTGTACATATACGCAGGATTAGAAAGATGTACTTTCGTGATCACAATAAATGTCAGAAAATGAATGTCTATGACCAACACTAGAGATCATCCCTTGCCTGAGGGAATTAGTTGTATATATTTTATATATATGGGAATATATATACGTTATATATGGAATTTGATACATATTACGATAACAAACTAAAAATTACACAGAGACAGAACATAACATTTATAATAAATATGGATAAAAATAAACTTTTTCTTGACTTTGAGTCACTTCTGTCATGCCAGTCTGAAGACATGTCTCCTTCTTCATCTTCTCTTCTGATCTTCTAGTGATGACGATACTGGTTGTCGAAATATAGATTATAGTTAGTGTTTTGCTCTGTCCAATATGTAATTTTAGTTGTATATACATAACTCCACATTCAAAGGAATCACCATAATACTGAATGTAACAAGTTCTTTGATGAAGAAAAATGAAAGAAACCAGCCTGTCCTCTGTCCATCGAGCCTCTATCATTTATTACTGTGATAATATATTTGAAAGAAAATACGAGACTATAATATATACATGCTACAAATGTCTTAAGTGTTTAACCTTTTAACTAACCTTTACTCATTCACTCAAATAAACATCTATTTATAATTCATCTATCATTTAGTTTTTAAATTACTGTTTATATTATTAAATACCTCTACCAAGCGGATTTACAGTGTATAAGTTATCCGGAAAAAGGATTTATTGGGGTTATACAAAACTTAATAAAATTTATTACGAAGGAAATTTCGAAATACGTATACTTAATGTTAAACATAACACAATTTCTACACTACTTTACCTGAAAATGAAACTTAAAACCTACTTGAACTAGTTATCTATTTGTAAGAACATGCTTTGCTAATCACACAAGAAATTTTAAGAATACTATTCTAGGCAGAGAGAAATTAATTTTTTTTTCTTTGACATCCAAGAAATGTACATTAATATTGAACTTGATGAATAATTTCACCATAGGCTCTAAATTTTAATTTTTATCTTAAATAACTTAATAATTACATATACTGTAAACAATACTTCTATTAATTATATTAATGAGTGAGTAATTAATTCGTTCTAAATAATTAATAACTTTACATTAATATTTCCCTTGTTTTAAAACTAAGACTTTGGATCAGTAATCGACTTCGTTAGAGTCAGAAAGAAGAATGGTATACCGATTCTGTTGCCTCTGATGAGGACAGTTATTGTCTCCCCATCAGAAAGATCTTAGTTTCACTTTCTAATTTTTTATTATCTTTCTATCAAAAAGTGTATAAATATATACATTTGTAGACTTGTCTTTATACTGAAATAAAATAATAAACAACCATGAAAAAAAATACAAAAAGAAACGAACAAAATTCACTTGGAAATGTGTTGAATATAACTCATAAATTCAACTCGTGGCTCCAACTGGGGCCGTTACTTGGTCCAAGATTTTTCTGAATTTCTGAATTTTTTACGGAGGTTTATAAGTCGACTTTTATTTACGTGTTCATTGTGAAACCCTGTTACATTTCTAGTTTTATCATCATACATAAGTAATTACATTGAAATATTAATATTCATCATTGTATTTCATTTTAATTAATGATTTAAGCTAAATAATAGCACTTCTTTCCAGTTAATAATTTTTCGAATTTTTGCATGAAAAGGGATTTTGTTGTTAATGTTTAAACGATATGACACAAAATAAAAACAAATAAGCAAATGTTGAATCAAAATTAATATACTACGAAGTATAAATATGTTACAAAAAGAAATCGTATGTTTAACAAATTAAAATAAGGGTCCATCAAGAGACCATTAAACTGAGCTACCCTAGCAACTTAAGAAAATTTCACATAGTGGGCCTCGTAAGCAAATTCATGATTTCATGAAATCTTATTAATAATAAAATCAATACTAATCTTAATTGATTAATAATAATCTTAGTTAATTATTAATAAAAATTATTTCATGCATATGATCATATCACTTGGACATTCTTTGTCAATTCCAGTTATTTAAACTTAAAAATAATTTCAAAATCATTATTAATATTAAATTAATTAATTGATAAACATGATTGCCAATGATTAGTATTAATGATTATCTTTAACTGCCATCTAATGTAAAGTAATAGAGACATTTATTACAATTATATTTAAAATATAATGGTGAAATTTGATATTTATATCAAAGGAACCGAATCGAAAATATTAAATACATTTATTTCAGAATATAATTTTACAATTAATATTGACGTTGTCTAAATGAATAATAGACATTTGTAGGACATACACCCCAAATTCATTTTTTTTTTCTTCATAATCTCATAGAATCAGGTAAAGGAATTACATATTAAAATTTATTAAGCTATCACGGAACTTAATACAAACAACAATTATTTTAATATTTCAAAATCACAATTTATAACAGTCCTTAATTAGTCACACTATCCACAAGGATAAATAAACTAGAAGAACAATATTGTAAAGGTAATGATAAAATTACTAATATTTGAAAACAAAGTGTGGAGTATGAAACTACATTTCAAACAATTTAATTAAGCAACAGCACATACAGGGGATCGAAACTCTGCAAGTTACCCTGGATAAGATTATGACATTATTTACTAGGAACGATAGTCTAGTATGAAAGTACTGAACAGTTTTTTTCATTCATTTAGTTTTTACAAGGAAATGAATTATATCTGTAGATAGATTAATTTTAGGAAGTAGCGCGTCCCAAATATTGCCTGTATGCCGATAATCAAAGTGTTTTTATTTTGGGTTATTCTGTTTTACAATTATTTAATTATTTTGGGTGATTCTGTATATAAAAAAACATTGTCCTAATTCAAACAGTACAGTAATAAAATAAATAATAAGAAATGTTGACGCAAAATGTCGAACAATTCATTAAAATATTGCTATATTCTTTTAAAGCACAATGAATTACAATAAACCTCTCAGAACTTTAAATCTATAATGCCCAAAAACAGTCTTCAACATTTATTTTTTTGTGTCATAAGCATGACTAGTAATTATTGCAAATGCAAATAAAACTTTATTTTAAAGCGGTATTAAATAAATTGAAATTAACTTACGAATATACTGATTACTGGGTGGAGTCCATCAATTATTATTGGTACATGGGAATTTATATATTTTTTTGAGTTTTTAAAAGATACGAAAGCATCAATTTAAGCAACTATTACGAAAAAAAAAGCCTTTAATATACTCACAAAAGGCCGTTGTTCCTATTAACTGCATCGATGGCTAATGCTTTATTCAAAGGAATATTCATTTGACCAAGCGTTTGTTTCTTTTGCGATTTATTTTAAATTTGTAATACTATTAATTTCTAACTTACACCAGGACACTATCAACAAAGTCTTACAATAAACAATGTTTTATTAACAAAAGAACGAATTTCCAAAAGATGTGTTCTTCAACAGGTTCATCTGTTTGAAGTGAAAAAGTAGAAACGAGAAGCCTATCTTCTCCTTATAAGGAAATAAGCCTCAAGAAAAACATAGCGATTATTTTGCAAATACAATTTCCTTTAGATGGAATTTGTCCATAATTTTAAAGTATGAGTAAACACTATACAGTAACTGACTGCAACTAAAAAATATCTAACTGAATTCTAGTACAACGCACTGTTATTTCATTCACATAAATTATCTCTACATCAAAAAAAAAAAAATAATTAAAAAAAATATTAATTGGTAAGGTTAATTCTGAGCGCAGAAAGCAAAATGTTATTCACTAAAACCTTGAAGCAAAACCGAACTAAGCCCGAATTATCATGCCATTAGTTTAAATTTGTTTGTGAAACTTGAGCATTAAAAAAACAAGCTTGTTATTCTAATTAAAATCGAATGGACTTAAAATAGATTTACTTACACCAATAGGGGATTAATTCGATGTCTAAAACAAAATATATTTGTGAATTGATATTTCATAAGAATGCATTAAGTCTTAGAGTACATAGTCTCAAAAATTAAACTTATTTTTTAGTTTTAATCTAAATTAAACGTTGAAATCTTATTTTTTGAGGATGAAGTAACTTTAAACTAAAATTAGACCAAGTTTCAAGTATTACTTACTTAGTTTTAACATTATGTAAATTTACTAAAAGCCGAATTTTAAATTAAAAACAACACTAATATTTATAAGTTATTCATAACTTCTGGTGAAAATATTATCACAAATATATTTGAGAAATAGTTAGACAACCATATAAAAGAATATAATATATAAACATAAGAAATGAAATCGGCGCTGTTGGAAAGCGCTTCACAATGAAGTCAACGGAGAATGAGCATACTTTTAAATTGGCAGTTCCAAATATTTCATTGTAAATGGAGATTCGTGGACGAACTTTGAAAATCAATGCTCAATAAATGAGAACTTATTTGATGACACCGAACTTTAAGTTGTATTCCGTTTACTGCATGATTCTTATTAAATAATTGCCAGGGTGTCCCAAACACTATAAACTTTCATACCATTATTACTGTTCAGGAATAGTTAAAGAGATTTCAGGCATAGAGACTGTTTTGCAGTTTTTTTTTAAATTGTTACCCACTGTCCTGAATATACCAGTTGATGCTAAGGTAACATTAATACTGTTGCTTAACTTTGACTGCAGGATTCCTATAATTTTGGGCTTAGCGTCCTTATACTGGGTACATTTACAAAAATATCATTTTAGGCCTTAGGGTAGCTATCGTAAATTTAATACTTCTCGAGACAATGATATTGAATTTTGCTTATACCTTCATTACCTCTCCCTTTAACTAGCTGTGAACTATAGCAGAAGACCAATGATTGTTAACAAGCATCAATTCTACTATAAGCTGCTAACTGCTGCAATGTAAGTTCATCTGCTGTTTACCATTAGCAATGAGTAGATCACCTTTAGAACTGCAAATTTAACACCATTTTATGAAATATAATTTACTTCCTTTCAAGATATATTGAAACAATAAAATAGAGAAGAGAAATTGTGTAGTGACTTTTGGGACATCGAATTACTCACTATAGTCTTTGACAGTTTAAAATGCACAAACAGAACAGCTGGACAACAAAAACACAACCAATGCTTCGAACTCATAACTGCTTTGCAAGACAAACACAATTTTACCATTTATGCCAAGGGTTTGGAAATCTGCCGAAGGTTCGACAAATATTAAGATATTAAAATATTAGTCTTTCATTTATGGCCGAAGTACCTTCAGTTGCAGTAGTAGAGGAAGGTACCAACTTTCGGAAGTGTTCATTATTAATACAAAAAAATGTGTTACCTATTTTTTATTCATTTGTTTTAATTGCATTAACAAACAGATTTAAAATGCAAAACTTTAATAAAATGCAAATAAAAATAAAATCCAAGCGTTTATGTAAGCTTTGCTTCTATAAATAATGAAACTAGGAATTAAACACAAAAAATAAATAAGATGATTATTTCGAACTTGAAACTTCTAAATAAACTCTTGGGAATCAAGGGGCGTTTTAATCTTCCCCCGATCTATGACCTTTGGAGAACAGCTCAAACAAGCACCTCTTACTTATTATCAGGTATTTAATCCAACTTCTGACAAATAATTTTTACTTTCAAATAATCTTTTGGAATCATAATACAGAAACTATAATTTCACTGATTTTTTTTATAATTATCTATACTATAATGTTTTCAAGTTATTTATTTTAGTTTGTGGTTTTTAGTTAAATTATGTAACTCTTCCTTCACCCAGTAAATAATACTTGAAACTTTTCTCTAAAAGAAAAGAAATCGAAATGGTTTATATGCTTGATCTATTATATCTATCGTGTGAAACCAAATCAACAGCAAAAAGGAAGAAGGAGGGGAAGCCTACATTCAAACAATCACACGTTCTAAAAAGGTTGTAACAAAAATTTATTTAACATATAAATATTACATTAACACTGAATAAAAAAATAATCTCTAACAATTTACTAATGAAATAATTTATACAATAGAAATAGGTATATCTTTTTTTCTTTGTAAAAAGAAGCAAAAAAAAATACATGCACTTGGTAAATATAGCTCTGAGAGGATACAGGGATTATATACATAAGAGTGAAAGGTTGACTAGATGATACATTGACTAAAGCCGACCGAAGATAAAAAAAAGTAAAGGAGAAGGTGTGCGATCAGACAGAGCTCAGCGCCTCGCAACTGGTCTCTACCAGCTCGACTGAGTCACTACTCCTCCTGTAAGCAGTAGAACCCAAGTCATGCCAGCACAACAAACCAAGCGACCCTCACCAACTATGTAAGCCTCCCCGTCGAGCGCATTCACACACAACCTGACTCAGCCACCCCTATCACTATCACTTCCATGGGGCTTGTTTACAATACAAAAAAAAAACTTACCTCGCATTTATCTGATGTCAGAAATATATCTTCAAATGAATCACAATACTAACATACTATCACCAAACTTATATTAAAGCATGCATTCAAATCAAAGTTCCTAGATTAGCAATAAATAAAAACTAGATTCATTAAAATAGCTCTATTTTGAAGTCCTAAGAGTGGCAACAAATCAAAAAGTACTTTTAGAAGTTCTAAGCATGACCATAAAGAAGAACTCCATTTTGTAACCTTAAGATAAATCATAAGTAAAAATTTATAACTAGAGGTTATGTTCTTATGACAGCCATAAATACAAACCCCATAGGTCCTAAAGATGGTCATAAATAAATGCTCTATTTTGAGGGCAGTTATGACTTTTGGATTGGTACCTCATGGATCTGTCTATTATGATACAGACATTTTTCAAACCAATTGAACAATTCTTAATCAAACCATATTTTTCAAATGAAATTTATGTGTAGTAGATGTAACAGTTTGAATGTAGTCGATTTCTGGCTTTTCGATAAAAAAAAAATCAATGAAATCATTAAGAAAGATCAATACATCTACGCTTATAATGATTATATAATTCCTGTCAAATGAGATTTTAGGATCAAAAAACATTATTACCAAAAATAAATCAAATTATATATAGCAATGGTTAGTAAAGATGGTACTCAGTATATGAGTGCTGTGTCATCAGTATTTATTGTAATGGATACTAATAGTGACGGTTCGTATTTACTACTTCCTTTAAGATGACAATATACCTTATCTCAATATATTAAAATTATTTATAGTTAAAATTTTAACTCAATAATAATAACTGCATACTTCTAATTAATGTTAAGACCGCGATAAGATTAGACATATTCACAAATTAGTATAACTCCTCGAACATCTTCCCACTTGCTCGACTGGACCAGCTATTCTGGACTTTTAGAATACGACAATCTTCACAAGTACGCTCTTGAAGATGAGTAATTACAAACAGTAAAATATTTAAAATAATATAATACTAATAAATAATACCTTGTAAATGACTAATTGCAATATGCTGGGGCTGCTATAATCCTTAATTTGTATGAATGTTATGTGTTTGAGAAAGTTATACCTTTTACATAGCGTGTGGCTCGACAAGTTCTAACGCTGTTCACTTTCAACAGTACCACTGATCTGTATTATTAGTTTACACAATATAGAACTTTCAAGCATTAATGACTAAAATTCATATTTATTTAAATGAAATGACAGATTTCATTTCATTTAAGAGATTTAGGAGATTATACAAAACAAATAACACAAATCACTTAGATCAGTAGATCTTAAATCGATCGACAGCGTCTTAAATCAGGCAAATTAAACACATAACGTACGGGGAAAGACCTTCTTGAACATTTATAACTAAACACATACTGTTGGATGGTACCAACAATATCCATATATTTACATCATTCTGATATTCAATTTAAAAATTTAATAAGGTATTTTTAAATACTAACATAGAAATTGTAATTTGTATTAGTATTCGGATAAAGGTTACAGAAAAGTACAATGAATAACAATTTTAGCGCTAATTCAAAGTTTTAACAAAACATGTTTAAACTGATACGACATTTACTCTCACTGTATATTTCAGTAAGGCAATAAAGAATTCTAGAAAAATGCATAATGGCCTTCACTTTCTTCATTACTATTCAATTCATTCAATGATAATTGGTCTAAGGAGTTAAAATAATACTCAATTATTGCGTAACATATAAACCAATAACGCAGCACAGATGTTTCCAGAACACCATCCGAAAAACTTAAGGAAACGTTTATAATTCACATTTAATTTGTGAATTGTTAATAAACCTAATATTATCAATAAAGTGAATGGCTAATATGTATTTCAATTTCACGCTGAGTGATATCACGTATTACTAGGAATAGGGCACAACGCTTAGAAAGTTTATTATTTAAACATTCACTAATATTGTTTTTATAAATATTGTCAAAGAAAGATTATCGTTTTCAAAATTATTTCATCATTCTGTTAGGGTAGAGAATTATATTATTTTATAATAATTATTTAAATTTAAATCTAATATAAATAATAATTTTTATAATCCTTAGTTATTGTTTATAAAATAAATTAGAAAGTTATTAATAAATACATTATATATATTAAGAATAAAAATTAATATACGATATATAAAAATATATATTTAGGGTGGACCAACAGTAGATGGGACAGTTTATTTTCAAGTGATATACAATACATGTATTAGTAGTGGTATGTTAAGGCAGTAAAATGGAGATTCATTGTCAGGCAAATCAATGGACCCTTTGTAGAAATCCAGAAAGTATCTGGAGTAGGGTGGGTTATTGACTAGACAAGAATAAGCCCTTTAAGGCAGTCCCGAAATGCTACACAACAGGTTTGAATCTACTCGAAAGAGTCCTATACACTAAAGTTTATTTAAAGTGCAAGAGGGATGCTACACTGAAGTACCCTTCGCTGTACGTGAGAGTGACCAACATCTATATATCATTTAGAAAGGCCAGTAGCCTGTTATTTGTTGTACTTTAATCTACCATTTTACAAAAACATCTTTATCACAGGTTTCTTGACATTAATCTCAGGTAACATTTTTTAAACACCAACAACTTGATTTTCGAGTTAGTTAAATTTAAAATGTAATAAACATTTAACAAAATTTAATTTTATCAGACAGTATAATCGTATATATAGCCTTATCATTAGTGTTATCTTATCCTGTTCACCTACTTTTGTCCACTTTAAATTAAGAATCTTCATTGAGACACGATAAATTAGCTATCCTTAATGTCTCTAAGTCTAGTTAATAAATGGGTTTGTCTTCGTTGTGAAATCTTATAACCCCGTCACACTGCACATCAACAGACGACAGGTAACCATCAACCGGAGTGCTGGGTTTTTCTTCTTTTTTATTCTACTGATGACGGTTGGACCGAAAATTAGAGCCTGAAAGTGTGCCTATACCTTGAGCCAAAACCACAGTAAGATATTCAGAAGAAATGGAACTAAAACCTTTAATTAAAACAAATGCTCTTCGTCAAAGCAATCCTTGAACTGATAAAATTGTTTTAATAGAAAAATGTTATTCCCAATTCTGCATTTCTAATAGTTACTTAGATGTTGATTTTTATTTCACATATTTACTGTGAAATCTTGTTATGTATACAAAGTGCCTTGTCAGTTCTTTCTATCTTTTTTTCTCTGAAATTAGACCTTATAGATATTTGTAGAAATCTCATAAAACATAATAGAAAAATCAATAGTTCTTTAAGGCTTATCGAGGTGGTCATTATCAAAGAACTGAAAAAAAAAAGAGTTATAAAGATAGAAATAAAGAAAAGAATGAGGGAAGGGGTAACGATATGAGTGGGGCAAGAGGCCTTCACAACGAAGCGGGATAATATTAGAGAGAACGAAGCCGTTAAACAGACTTTGTTCCATATTACTAACAACTGGTATGATCTAATCTCACATCAAACACATTTATGATTTCGTTAATACTGACTCTAATCTTAGTTTATCAATTAAAAATTGGTAACTATAAATTTTTCCCTATTCATAGAATGATTAAAAAAGTTCAAATTAATCACTGGATTATTCGTTTCTTCCAATATTAACCGGTGCTCTTTAAGGCGTGTTTAAAGACCATTACCAGCTTAGCCTTATAACTAAGATTGCAGAGCATACAAGGAATTTTATGAATACAACCTTCGTTATTTCTCATCGAATACTTTATGAAAGAACTTAGGAATACCAATGAGTGATCAACTAAAAGGTAGGAGAAGGAATAAGCAACTAAGTAAATCATTAGAGTTAAAAGTTCTTTATCCTGTATTTTTTGGTTATTTTCATTTGGATATTTCAACTTTGTGTCAATAGAATACATAAGTTTCGATTCTCCATTCTTAAAAGATATTACTACAATCGCTGAAAGAACAGGGCTTTCAAGAAAACTGACCTTTTAAGATTAATAGAATTAGAAAAGACATGAATATGTATAATTAACACATCTCTTTAACAAAACATCCAAAACAGGTAATATTCTATTTCTTTAAGTTCTCAGACATAGCTTTATTTCAACAAACTAATCAGTTTAATTGTTTTATGGACCGCAAAATTGTATATCTTACCAAAAGTCAATTAAGAAATATAATATTATAGCATCCACATTTCATAAAAGTTGTTGGTAACATAGTGTAACAGATGATTTAACGGCTTCCGTTGCCTAATGGTTTTATTGTCTTTACCTCACTCCCATCGTTATATCTTCCCATTTTTCATCTCTACATTTCTGGCTCCCCTTTTTTCAGTTATTTAACATCGAGTTACCTCAAAATACATTAAAAATTTTTCATTTTCCATTGATTTTGTCGTGATATATTTGACTATAGTCACTTGTGTTATTATGACATTTTTACATCTGCGACGATTCCACAAAAACACGTTAAAAAACAAATTAATACATGCTAAATACTATAGCTACTGTTTGGATTTTGAGATATGGTTTATAATCATATTTCCAAGCAGGTTATACTGCCACAATACTGTGGAAATGATAAATAAAAGGTATTTTGGAGTATAAAGACCGGGTTGTAGGAGTATGGATCCACTATTTTATACTTAACTATCAAGAAAATCCATAATATATAAACAATACCTTTCGTATATCAGGTTTAACGAGATAAGGGAAGGGATGAGAATCGGCAGTTCTTCCAATGGGGAAATATCAACTTTCTAATATCTCCAATTAATATTAATATACACACCGAAGTAAATAAATAAAATACAAACTCTGGAAAAGCAAGCTAAATTTTTCAAAACCAGGACTGTAAATATTAAAATTTGTTCCTCATTGCTAACCGAAGTATATCCAATAAGTTTTGTAAATTTATACCATTTTATACCATTACCATTTAAAAATTAATCAAATAAAATAATTAATCGTAATACATTCACCAGTAAGTCAGATTGTATTAGTGGGATCACAGTCTACGCTACTATGTACATTACACAATTTGTGTCTGATAGTACCAATAAAAAAATATATACTTTAAATTGAAACTAAGAATACGTTGCTTAAAACTCTAATAAAAACGAATAGCAAGAAAGAAAGAAATACAATATAAAACTGAGTAGGAAGAACACATAGAATAAAGGATATCATAAGCTACCAAAATTCATGCAAAGCAACAAATGAAGAGAAAAGTTAAGAAAGCTCCGAAAACCTGCAAGTGCAATTTCAATGTGATACACTTAGAGATGTTCGAAAAGAATTATCTTATTAAGGAAAGAATTAGGTAGAAAATAGTTAATACATGGAGGTTTGAGAGTGTTTTGGGTCATTGGTCTATTGTATATCACAGAACAAGTGCCGACGGTGCTTAATACAATAATACTAGAAAAAATGTAGCCTGTATAAAGATCATAAGGATTTTATAGTACATATATTTCTGTGTAATAGTTGATTGTTTTTACAAAAATAAAATTAAAGAAATGTAGAATTTGAGGTGCTAGCCACAAGCTCTGGATTACAAGAGAACAAAGGGCAGTCATCTTGACATTAATGTCCCCAGAGTCCATGTTCAATCATAACAACACTAATTAAATACGTGGAGGAGTAAGTATTCTTTCTTCCCTTGAACGCCATAGATTGCAATCTTGGTAATTCATTTAACTCCCCTCTTTGCTGAAATATAAGATACGAACTTACTTTGAATTAAAAAAAAAAACTAAAATGAATAAGGTTATAAGAACAAATATATAAAAGAACAGTAACATTTTTACTTTTTAAAGTGATTTACAAAGAGATTACGGATCAACATAATTTGATCCTTGAACTTAAAATTAAAAATAAATTTATTAAAATTTTGGAGAATTAAATTCATTTTATAGTGTTAAAAATGGTAACAGTGATTAAACTCTGTTATCAAACAAATATGTAATAATTCAGTAACATATAATGTAATTTACTGTATGCCAATGAATATCTTAATCATATGAATGTGATGGTTGGAAAAGCTTGAAAGAAATGTTTTCTTTACATGGTAAGAACATGCGAAAGCATTTCAATTAAATTACTTGATTCCTATGAAATATATTAGGAGTAATATTTTCCAATAATGAGGACTAGAACAACTAAATTAGATAATTAAATAGGAGCAACTATTTAACTATCAATAAAATTAGACCTTGAGTCGAATGGATGACGAAAGTATTATTTGAAAACTAGGGACTTTTAGGCAGCACCTCATATTCTTACTATAGATGGAAAAAAAAGTACGTTCGAGACAAGTTAACAAGAGTGAAGGATCAAGAGAAGTTAGAAAAAATACTGTGGAGAGTAATCAAAAGAAATACTAACAAATCACTGTTGGTTTGTTCAGAGAAGTCATTGAGACGCTTTCTGTCGTGGAGGGACTTCTTTCGCATGGTGTCCAGCGTTGGGGAGAGGTGGGAGGCTGTGGGATGGTAGGCCAGCGCGTAGTGAGAGCCCGCCTGCTGCTGTCGCCGCACCAGCTTGTCCCCACTTCGCGCTCCACCCCCTATCGTCAGCAGGTTACTGAATCTGTAACATTTGTTTATCTAGTAGTTTTATATTCAAATATTTAAACAATTATTCTAAACAACTGAGTCTTTATATAATCACCATAATAACAATGGAACTTAAATGAGCAAGCATATGCTGGGTATTACCTCATTAACAAATTATTTTCAACCGTAAATGATTTATTATTTATTTAAATACATAAATAAAAAGGAGTTCCACTTCCACTCTTCATTGTTCAACATCCTTTTAAGTTTCACATTGACCTGATGAAAGACTATTATCATAAAGCTTAGCTAACAATTTCGTGTTTTCCATCAGTTATCATCTTAACTTATGTTGATATTTCATATATACCATGAAGCGCAATAGTCTGAAGGACACTAAACATGACAACAAAGATAACACAAAACTTACTCTGGAATCAGTTATCATCAGCATAAGAAGCACTCTGCACGAGTGATACATTGTCACTAACATCACTCTACTCAGCAAGATCTACTGTAAAATCTTTTTTTTATGTGCCTTCCATCCTGTAACGCAAGGTGGGAAAACTGCAGAATACGCTTTCAGCAGTACAGCGAAGTTAGTAGTTACTTTTATTCTCCCGATGTCGAAATATAGATGAGAGATGTATACATAATTTTTTGTATGTTATGGTAAATACATAATACTTCTATAGGATGGCAGTAAGTTTAAGATTCCTAACTTCGTGCATGATAATTACGAAATAGTTCTAGTCTTTTGACTGTTTCCCTTTATGTGAGCGATAATTACCAAGGGAAATAATCACACCTTTTAAGACAGCAGTCTTAACATTCAATACCTCAACTTTACATTAACCATATTTACCAAAAGGAGCTTTCAATTTACATAAATCATTATGTATTATGTGGAACTATTTTTTTAATTTAACAATTCATTAATAATCACATTTTTTCATACTCAATTTTCTTCAATGGTCCAGAAGACGGATTTTCAAAAATTTTAGTTAGTAGGTGTGTTTCTTAACAGTGATGTTACTTTTCTTAGTATTTGAACCTATATATGGTTCTTATATAGATATAAACTAGATTCACAGAAAGTGCACACAAAAAAAAGATCACAGAAAGCACTTCTATATTTAGACCACACTGTCATCAGCTATAGAAATAGCTGAAATAACCTCCGAAGACAGGCGACGACACATAATATATATACTCACTTTGAATTCAGAAAAATGATTCAACCTAAACAGCACAAGTTCAAATATGAATAAAAGTAAGACTCCACAGTAATGAAACGCACTTACTAATTCTACTTTGACTTATTATTACAGAAACACCGAATTGAAACTAAATAGGGCTAAATCATTAGTTGTGCAATCCGTAATTGTGTGGTATTTACTCATTCTGAGGTAAAATGGATAAACAAACAAAAGTCTGCACACAAATGAAGTTTTATTCAACAGCAACAACGCGTTTCAAACACTTTGTGTTCATTATCAGGAAGACACTGTAATACAAATTATATCTAATCAATTACAAAATTAGAGTGAAATAATAAAATTCAATTAAGAGAATTCAAGACATACCCAAGGATGTGGTGCTGAAGGGACCACATTATGTTTTGAATTCTCTTAATTGAATTTTATTATTTTACTCTAATTTTGTAACTGATTAGATATAATTTGTATTATAGTGTCTTCCTGATGATGAACACAAATTGTTCGAAACGCGTTGTTGCTGTTGAATAAAACTTCATTTGTGTGCAGACTTTTGTTTGTTTATCCATTTTACCTCAGAATAAATAGGGCTACTACTACTCAAGGCGAACACTCCTCTTGGGTGTCTATAACACACCTTGTTTTCCTGTAGGTGTTTATGACTAAACAGTTATTAGGGACAACTGTTCCAAGTAATTGTAGCTACTTAATAAATTTTCAAAATCCTTTCGTGATATTCTTTCCGTTATAGCTATTTTTTATACAGTATTGATATCTCAAAGTGTCTGGTAAACATACATTTTTAAATTTTCCCCTGCCATAAAAGGAAACTATTTCTAATCAAATATTAACCATCAATGAAAATATATCTGATATGGATTCCTTGAAAACCAATTTTAATTTCGTTATTTTAAAAAGCAAATAAGAACTAAAGTAACCATACATCATAAAACACACAAAATCAAATATATCATAACCAACCCAAATGCATTCAAAGTCACAAGTACCTAAAATAGTGATAACATTCTGAAAACTAACAACCTATTTGATTAATATATTGTTAAATTTTATAAGACAAAATTAGTTGTTAACTAATATACTAAAAAATGTCTGCTTTAGTTTTCTCAAATCTATATTTGAATAAAAAAGCGACCCATGGAAGTCATACTCATAAAAACAATGAATTATGGACCACGCTATATTGACCTTCAGAAAATTGTTAGTAATATTGTTATTACTAGTGCGTTACTTTGAACTTTCACCGTCGTCATTGATAACTACAGATAAATTAGATTTCCTTCTAAGTAGATAATATGTACGTATAAATTAGACACATATCAGTTTTGTCTGTGTATATGTACTCTATATAAAATGTTCAAATTGTAGTTAAATGTTAAGTCTTAATGTGAACAATCTAAAAAAAAATTGGTTCATACAGAATTTAAATAAAATTCAATGTATATGAAGTCGCGGTTTTGGTACTTTTTTCAATTACTATAACAGGACTCATACTCCATGTGTTTAACGAACTAAACAGATAGCGTTAGTAACAAACCGACGATTTTTATATGGATGGTTTTGAACTCGTATCTTCATCTAAATGTGTAAAAGTTACAAAACGAGAAAAAATAAATATCCAGATCAAAATATGTTACATACAGATGACTTTGGATAAAATCTGGAAACCCATAGTTGATTCCCATATGGAAACTCATAGAAATATCATTGACTCCATTCCCATTAAAAACTTTTTGTCTGTCAGTTTGACATTCATCGGCCTTTAGTGATGCACTTATTCTTACTGAAGAGTTTAATATTAGTTTTATTCAATTTAAGCACTGATAATGTTTAATTTGTTTGCACTTCTTCTATTGGTGAAATTAAAAACTGTATATCAATTAACTAATTGATAAAATTATGCAAACACCCACGAATTTAAAGATATGCTTTCACCTGTTAATATGAATTATATTGTTTAATTCTAACAAATTCTGATTTACATGAAATTTAAATGGACATCTGCAATAAAGAAATGAAAAAACAGATAAATGAGTATTTTAAACAAAAGAAAGCCTATTAAATTAATCATGAACATTATTTTCTTGTTTAGCGTAAGATAAACGTAACACGTAAGGCTGTGAATAAGTACCAAACTTTTTTTGATTAAAGTATAAATTCGCCTGACAGTGGAAATAAATAATGGTAGACTAGGAAAGCTTTTAGAACAGGCTGTGTGGCATACTTCATTTACCCATCAAGACACTCTCCCGAAATATGAAAAGTAGACCATATTCTGAGATTTGCACCAATAACATGCTAGATGGAAAAAAATCGTAAAAAACAACAACAATATACAATTACAAGTATTCAAGCACTTTTTTTTATATACTTAGGACATTTGATTTTAGCAGTATTATTTCTAAGTAACATATACACTCAAAATCAGTAAATTAAGGAAAAATGAGAATTTCTTTTCTCCAAAATTTGCTAACGAATAAATAATAGAGGTCCGTACCAATCTTAATATTATTCTTCCTTACTATGTAAACAAAAAAAAATCTATCACTCTGAAAATATATTATATCACATTTCTAAAAACCTATTCATAAATAAACTCTTATAGTAGAAACATTTTCGAACTATGAACTTCTCTTAACGTTTCAAAAATGGAATACTACTAAAAAAATACTTTTTAAATCGAAATAACAACTTGTTTACTTAAAACTTTGTAATATTCTAGATAGCAATAAATGAACATTCATATGCTTCAATTACGTATATATCAAAATTATAGAGAAAGAACGGACAAATATCAGTTTTATATCACGCAAAAGACCGTAGGTAGCGACTGTACAGTAGGCCAATTCTTCTCTTGAATACGATAGATATCAATCAAAAAATAGAAATAATTCTTGTTATTTCTTTAAAGTCTTCTTTCTCTGTAATGTTGCTTCTTCCTTGTTGATAATTACCTTTCTGGGATTTTATGTATACATATAATGTTTTAGAGAAAAAAGAAGAAAAGAAAAAGAGGAACGACAACAACTCACTTCAATATTTTGACATCCGTCTTTATCAGGATGAAATGAGCTTAGCTAATATTATTTATATATATATATATCAATGATCAAACCACAATATGAAATGAGGAGACTAAAATCTTTACACCGTTACAAGCGGTCTTCGTCAGAGTCAAAACCTAACTGAGTCAGTTGGGTTTTTGACTCTGACGAAGACCGCTTGTTACGGTTGAAAGATCTTAGTCTTTTTTCCATTTCATATTGTGGTTTGATAATATATATATATAATATCAGAAGAAACGGTCCAGCGGACTTTTTTAAAATAAAAATTTTATTTTATATATATATCAGAGTTTATCACCCTCTGATAGGACGTCATTTCGCTAAGTTGACAAACTTTGTTTACTACTTGTCAAATCTGCTGGCTTTTATTTATAATCACTAGTTTAACTAAATTTTGTTTTCAACAATTCCTTATATAAATTTAAACTTTGTTTCTTTAAATGTTAGACCAAAATTATACCTGAGGATAACTACTATACAGTCGAAAGCTTGCAAGTAAAAATATATATTGGTTGCTAATTAGTTTAACTTGCCATGATATGTTAACCCAACTGGTAAAGTTCAAATGTCTCTGGCAAAATTAATTTGGGACTTACCCCAAAATGAAAGGAAAATAATCAGAAAATTAGAGACAGCCAGTAAAAAAGTCGTAAATGCAGAGGCTACTGCATATTTCAATTCATCTTCTTTAAAAGAAGATTTGCTGCCTACCTATACAAATATATACTAATACTGCCTACCTATACTAATATATATATATTTCACTCAAAATTCGAAAAAAACGATCCAAACTAGACGCAAATCAGCTCAAAAACGAAGAAAAGCAACACACAGAAAAAGAGACACACTTACAAACTCACATTTTCGGATGCGGGTTTCCTGCCGTTGTGTTTCCGGCGTGCTTGGTCGCCCATTCTCTTTTCTACTAAAGACGAATCATCCGAAAATTTGAGTTTGTAAGTGTGTCTCTTTCTCTGTGTGTTGCTTTCCTTCGTTTTTGAGCTAATATATATATATATAAAATTCATAATATATCAACCGTTGGATAGAATGGGTGTATAATGTAATCGGGATTCGGTCAATTTTCCAGGATCAAAATCAAACTCTCAATGCCAACGTTTCGGTTTTATTTAAACCTTTTTCATAGGCAGAAGTAAGAATTTTAAAAAAAAAAAATGAAATGAATTCCGATTACATTATACACCTCTATATATATATATTCACTGATAAAACGAAATACGATCCAAACTGGACACAATACGAGTTCGAGATTAACAAAGAGCAACACACAAAGTAGGGAAACACACTTACAGACTCAAATTTTCGGGTAATCCGTCTTCAGGAGAAAAGAGAATGGGAGACCAAGCACGTTGTAGACGCAACGGCAAGTAACCAACCAACAAGTTGGTTACTTGCCGTTGCGTCTACAACGGCTTGGTCTCCCATTCTCTTTTCTCCTGAAGACGGATTACCCGAAAATTTGAGTCTGTAAGTGTGTTTCCCTACTTTGTGTGTTGCTCTTTGTTAATCTCGAACTCGTATATATATATATATATATATATATATATATATAGATATAGCTCCTCGATATATCTGAAAGAATATATGTAGTTATTAACGCTCTCTTAAGTTAACATTAACAGCCAACACTTAAATGATAGAACCCAGGAATGATACCAATTCTATTGGTTTTTCAGATTGGATATACTATGTTAATAACGTGAGGAATGATCAACATACATATCGTATATTTATTTAAACCTTATAACAAAAAAAAAAGTTGTCAATGCAGATAGAAAATAAAATTATGACTATAAATTACTATATACTATATACTAATGAGTCTATGACTAATCTTGCAACAGAATATTTATCAAAGTCAATTTCAACTATAAGCTTAAGCTTTACAAACAATTAGTATAAAGAATTCTGAGGTAAAATGGATAAACCAACAAAAGTCTCCACACAAATGAAGTTTTATTCAACGCGTTTCGAACACTTTGTGTTCATCATCAGGAAGACACTATAATACAAATTATATCTAATTAGTTATAAAAATTAGAGTGAAATAATAAAATTCAATTAAGAGAATTCAAGACATACCCAAGGATGTGGTACTGACGGGTTGGTCCAGTGAACACAACTAGTAGGAAACAAATCCGTTGCGAAAGAGTGGGGATAGGCAATTTAGTAGATAAGGGACAAAGGCTTCAGGTATGCTTGAAAAACCTTTAACTGAAATACAGAAGGCCAGATCCACTAATTTAGAGGAAAGAAACCTTTTTTTTTCTTTCTTTCTTTTTTTTATATTTATTTATTTTTTAATTTATTTTATGTGATTCTAGGAACAGTTTAAGAAATTTTGGACACCCTGGAATTTGATCATTAAGACATACAGAGGCAGAAGGATTATTAATGACAGCCTTGTTTATTTGAAAAGCTTCCAAATTACAAATTTCTTTAAACTTTCTATTTGCATGTAGGATGGTAAGGTTCAAGTTTGGATCAAAGCTGTGATTTTGTGTGACAAGGTGTTTCGCAAAAATTTTTAAAGGAACAAATAGACAGCTGGACCGCTTATTAACATTAATTAATGATTTTAATACCCATATCAAATTTACTATGGAATGTGAAAAAAATAATTCATTAAATTTCTTAGATCAGAATGAGTAAATACCACACAATTACGGATTGCACAACTAATGATTTAGTATAAAGAAATAAAAAAACATATTAAAAGAATATTTATTGAATATAGTTTGGTATTAAGGAAGTAGAGAAAGACAAAGTTAGTTCTCCGTCTGTAAGGTTAAAGAGAACTTACAAACTCCAGAAGCTCTTTTTGTTGTCCAAAGCAGGATCCTCCTTGTTAGCTCGAAGCATGTCCCGGAAGCGCATAGCCTCCTGTAATTCCATATATTTCTCTTTATACTGGTTTCTTTCCATTAATACCCTGGCCATTTCGACTCTTGTGAATCGTTTCCTTTGAGCCATTGGTACATCTTCCTGCAATCGAAATTAAAACTTATATTAACCTTATGTACTTTACTTAACAATCTTCTAACATAACCATGAAATATTATGCTTAACATATTGATTACTCCATTATTTATTAAAAACAATAAAAATTAATAACCATGTCTTCTTTAAAGTTTTCTACCACACTACTTTTAAAAATAATATCTAATAATATTTCACATATATTTTTTATTATACTTTTTATGTATAATTCTATACATATATATATATATATAATTTTAGTATTAATTCTATCATTAAGAAGTATTCACATAATTATGATAACGATATTCTTTCTACAATTCTACAAAAATTATGGTACCAGAAACTTTTTCGCCACTAAAATTACCTAATTTTATATTGTTTTGGTCAGTTTTTAAAACATGAAGGATTAGTTTAATAGACCTTTATAAAAAAGATTTAGTTCATTAAATATAATAAACAATTTAAAAGCAAATAAATATATAATTTTAAAGAAACTGACTTCATCATCCGATTTAGTGGCTTTATTCGCCTTTTCTAACTCCTCTTTGGTTTTTTTCAGTTCTTCTTCCAGTTCACTAACTTTTATCATTAATCGGGCTTTTAATGCTTGAAGGGACTTTAATTCTTCTCTAAGAATTTCTTGTTCACTAAAAGTAAAAAAATTTGTGAATATTTATAATGAAATTATTTACATAACAAGAACACTGTTTTACTACCTTGTAAGTTCATCTACTTTGATGATTAGATCATCCTTTACGATGTTAAGTGCGTTCCTAAAAAAATAAAAAAAGGATTTAATAATAATTATTATTATTATGCTAAAGAAATCAATGATATTAGACAACCCAGCTTTACTTACTTAGTAGCTAGCAGTTCATTATTCTCCATAATAAGGTTTTCCACTTCTTTACCCATCCCTGTAAGAGAAACAAAAATTTAGAAAAAAAATGGTTCAGTAAATTCGTAAAACTAATTAACTCCTTATACTGGCTTCAGCAACTAAACTTAAACTAGTTACTTCATTTTAGTAGCACGGTTTAATGTAAGATAGTTTATATTGTAAGAAATTATTATTAAGGTTATCAAGATTGTTATGATTTTAAATAATAATTATTATATTAAATAATATAATTATATTAGTTAATATTAATAATTATTATTATTTTAATAATTATATTATTAATTATTTATATTATGCTTCAAGAATAAAAAATTATTTAACAAAAGTGTATATTCCACAGTAAATAACTTTGACTAAGAAAATCAACATCTTCACACCTTAACACCAATTATATCAAGCTGTTAAAAAATAAAAAAAACTTAATGTCCACAAATGAAAAAATTAATTTTGAGGCAAGTCAATTAGTAAAGTGTCTGAACCCCATTAACTGTCATAATAGATGAGTGAAATAAAAATAGAGCAACAAAATAAAACACAGCTCAGTTATTACCGAAAATTATGGAACAAGCCTCTGAGTAATGTTTACTGTAATTTGTAATAATGAGTAAATATTACACAGAGGCTACAATACTAGTTTAGTTACATTCAAATTTCATAAAATGATATGTTGGATCAATAATAAATGGTTAATAATATTTACTCGGACTTAATTTATTATTTTAACATTATTTGGTTTAATAAATTGAAGGAATAATGAAATCAGTTATCACTCTCTAACATCACCACAGAGTCATATGCAGTAGAATGGTTAATGCGTTTGTCACTAGTCAGTAGGCTTTGTGTTCACATCTAGAAATGACCCAACATTTTCATATTGAAGAAAGAAAATGTCCACACTGTCACTCTGAGATGACGTTAAGTCGTCAAGGTAGTGGTTAAGATTCTTAATCGAAAAAACTTGAACCAGTCAAACTTAAGACTACGGAGACAAAACAATCCGATAACCACTGTGGAAGGTCCTATATTCCCTTGGGAATAAACATTCTCCATTAGCAATAAGAAATTAAAGCTGCAATATTAATGGTAATATTTACTGATAACAAACATTTCATACATATAATAATTAATATAATAAACAAATATTTTATTTGCATTCGTTATTAGTATGAAATTATTACATTTTCTTACCAAAAAAGTTGTCGTTAACTGGATGCATGTAGATGAACGAGCAGGATTATGGGCAAAAACAAAGAAATTATCGTTAGTAATGTGGACAATGCAAGCAGTTATAGAGATCAAGCAACAAAAACCAAAGTAATATACAATACAAAATAAACATGAAATATGTATTAGATATCTTCGAATGTAAAAAAAAAGTTATTAAGTTCTTAAATCACATTTCCATAGCAGACAAGAGAAATAGTTAATAAAAAAGAAAATCATCCTCTGTTATTTTTACGACAGTACACACTGGATGTTCATTTCGAACTTTTAACACAACTTTGTCTGAATAATTAATTCTACTAAATTTTAAAAGAATAACAAAAATAAATTTTGATTTATTACATTGACTCGGAATCAGAGGACCTCAACCAACCCTGAGAATGTCGGCAAAACAAACCGACACCAAAGCGGTCGTCAACCGTTTTACGTATTCCCACCATTGCACGGCCACGATAAACAAATTACTCAAGGATTTAACAAAATCTCGGGTATATGTATTAAAACTTGTTCAATATTCAGCAATTAATTTCAAAAATATAAGAATTTAGTTTGAAAATAATTATTTATTATAATATATCAATTAAACAAAACTATATATATCTCAAATAAAATACAATATATATACAACTCACTGAGAGTGCAACTATAAAACAAGTGCATTGTAGTATACGAGCCGACACTCAAATGTTTCTCACAGTAAGATGGAATTTTTTTTGGATCTTATATTGGCCATTTTTACTTTATCATTGACGAAAGAGGTTGATGTGGGATATGTTAGGATGTGATGATAATAGGAACACATGATAATAATGATTCAGATGACGACGAATACAGGTCGTCAAAATGTATATTACACAAAACGAGATAATCGTCCACCAGTAGCTGTGACAAACAAGCAAGCGATAGCACACAAGAATCTTTAGAACCATATATTAGTTAAGGATTACAGCAGGAAAGGAGTATATGGTCTGCTATCAGTAAATCTCGGTAAAAAAACACGTAGCTTTATCAATTATACATTTCTAGTCGATCTGTACATGCCATTCCAGGCAGACAGCTCAGTATGTATGTCGCACTCAATTATGCAATTAACTAGTGAAGACAAGGTATTGTTACGATTTTAAAAGAAAAACATTGAGTGGCTTTGGGGGACAAAGCACAATTAATTGCAATTGTACCAGAATTTAAGTGATGTGGGATTCCTTTGTAGGGATTTGAGTGAGAATCCATGATCCTAATCCAATATTAAATGATCGAAAATTGTATTTACGCTGGAATCCCTACACTTTAACGGATGATCACAAGAAATTTCGAGTCATGCGGTAGTAAAAGTTAAGACAATTTAATCAGGGTACACCAATACGATAAACAGTATTAAGATTGGTGATAACATTTATTTATGTTTACGAACTTGAAACTGAATGACAATATCAGGCGTGGATCGTTGAAAATGAGAATAAACCAACAAAAAAGTTGCTCATCGGCAAAGTTCTTTCAAAGAAAATGGTCTTACTTTTCTTTCAATCTCATCGGAGATCTATTTATCAGTAAACTAAACAGACTACGGACCGGCATTTCATTTATATTTAGTAATTCGTTACTTCTCAAAAAATATAAACAGCTTTTATATTTGACAATTATATTCGTGTATATATTTCATGTATTCTTAACGACTTACTACTATAACCTAACTATTTAAAACTAAATGGTGGCTGTCAACCATATTATTTTTAGACATATTAGTAGAATATGCTCTTAGTACAAAGGTTGAAGGCCTCTGCAATTCGTACATAGATAAATAACCAGCAGTGTTACTCAGAGGTTTACAATGAAAAAGTACAACGGAAATATTTAAAATCAATGTAGACTTTTATACCTTACATCTATATTTCTCCAGTTCTTTCATATTGATGTTTTGTCGTTCAACTAATTTCTTATAATTTAATCAATTTTATAATGTTACTCGTATATTCATTAAATACTATTAAAAAACCAAATGTACAACTTCAAAGTTCAAAGAAGAGGTTCTTGAGGATTTTGGTCTAAAGACCGCTTCTTTGAACTTGATAAATCAGTGGTCAAGAAGCTTTATCAATACAAATGTACAGCTTTTATGAATAAGATTGACCAATGTTCAATTCATTAAGTTGAGACCTATTAGAAATGTTATAGATCAACTATCTATCAGACCTCAATTAATCCGTCATGTGAAAATAATTAACACCTGTGTTTGTCCTCAAATACAACAACAACAATTAAAGAAATAAAGTGTGTTAATTCACTTACGATAATAATAACCAGTTAGACACCTTTTTAAATAATGTAAAAGATAATTAATTATGTAAAGAACAATTAAGTTTATTAAAGAAATTGTATTAAATTCAACTGTA
Organism: Hermatobates lingyangjiaoensis; assembly: GCA_026182355.1. Classification (NCBI taxonomy): domain Eukaryota; kingdom Metazoa; phylum Arthropoda; class Insecta; order Hemiptera; family Hermatobatidae; genus Hermatobates; species Hermatobates lingyangjiaoensis. The sequence continues at coordinate 6,528,685 of JAPFBL010000254.1, forward strand.
AAAACTTAATACAAAATAGTATAGTAAAAAAGAAATATGAATTTAAAATAAAAAAAGATAATTCATAGTACATAATAATTAATCACTACTCTTTCTATAAGCTAGTAAAGTAAGTCACAATGATACTGAGATCTCCAATAAATATTAAGCGTTTAATTATTTTCTAAAAGGGTTTTCATTATATGTTCTGATTTTAACCGGACACAAAATATGTAAACTTACAATTATACAACAAATTTTATATAAAAATAAAATATCTAAATTAGTATTCAAGCATGCAGCATGCATGGTAATCATTGACAATATTATTTTCGGTCTGCATGCACTTCATACAGGAAAATTAAATATTCGATAGATGCAATGAAAAACACTCTTTGAAAATATTTGATTAAAAAAAGAGCTATAGAAAAACAGCAATTATGTTTCTTTATTTACAATAGACAAGTATCTGTTTAATAACTATAAGTAAGCAGAAATGTTTCTCAATTTCTTCTAAAATAGGATAAAAAACAAATACAGTAGAATGCAGTTTTTTCCGAAATAAAACTGAGACTTATGAAAAGAAGGATACAATTGAGTGTAGAAGGAAAAGAGTCAAACTATCATTTAAAATAAAGATATCAGTAATCTTAATTATATTTGTCGCATATTTTTATAATAATCAACTTACGAAACATAAACAAATATATATGTATATTTAATTAGAGGAAGAATTATATCCTAACAAGAAAACATGTCTTGTATCTGTAATTTATTTTAATTCGGACAATAACATTGCAACGAGTGATAAATATTTTTCTCTAAACGAGGTTAATTCTGTATAATCTATATTTTCCCGCTCAGATATCGATCGGATTAGTGTCAATTATTATGGAAAGTGAAATTATCTATTGGATACTCTGTAATCATTTTTGAGTTAGCTATAACGCCTAAAAAAACCCCATTTAATCATTAAAATAAGAAAGTTAAAATTAAGACAGAATTTACATCCAAATTAGTTTGTTATTTACAAACCAAAACTCAAGCTCACATTACTGCATGCTTATAATTACAGCCAAAAATTTAAATTTTACAACTTAATGACCAATCAAAAAAATATATGAGGTGTACTAAACCTCTTGCGTAATTGTAACAGAATCTAAGCAATTGGATTATACAATATAGGTTTATGAAGTATCATGGATAGAAAATACTTTTGTGAATGAAACATTTCTTGGGATATAATGCCGACGAATTTCGAAATATAGAAATGAGTCGTTGTCTTTTATTTTTCTCCTCTATTTTACTCCCTATATATGTATTACCTACTTGATGTGGTGGGAAACAGGTAATGCCATGTATGGGTCTCAAATTCTCATTCACATGGATACGTGTATTAAAACAGGGCAGTAATAAAACTGTAGAGGGCCTAAGAATGTCCGAATCACCAAACTTCTGTCGTTATAATTAATTCACAATTTATAAAAAGAAAGATTATTTACATAGGTAATCATTGAGGAGTAAACAGAAAATCAATTAATAATCAGAAATGTCCTAAATGCGTACTTTAGGAACAATACGATACAGACTGTACACTTCAAACATGAAATTTATTTCCAAAATTACACCGTATTTGAGTTACATACCATGCCATAAACAATAAATCACCAAAACCAAAGCATTCTTTACTTCCTTTCTCAATCTAAGACCATTACCCTATTAAGCTTGAAATGTGATAACTTTCACATTTAAAAAGTGGCTTAAAGTAAAGCCAAAACAGAAATCATAAGAGCAGTGAAACACAAAGCTTATGTGTTGTACATTTTAGAAAAGTTCGAACAAAATATTTGGTCGAATTGTGAGGAATAATTTAATCACTGCATAGATTAAGGGAGTTTCTATGAAAATGAACCGTATTGAAAATGTTCTTACCGTATAATAAACGATATTAATTAATAAGAGTATTACTCTCGTAAATTAGTTTTCAATAATGGCTTTTATATATTCTCATTGAACATATTAATATATAAACCCCTTAAACATTTTAACCAACGAACATATATTTTATACTCCTTCAAAACATTCACTGAGTCTGTGAACCATTTTCTAAAAATTTAGAATCGCACATTGATAATTTATTAAAAATAAAATGTTTAAATAGAAGGCTATAAAAATAACGCAGATTTTAACATACTATAACTGAAGAATTTCGATTTAGTCAGGATTATAGTTCTATGTTTGAATGGCATAATTAATTCCTGATAATTATAATAACTATATAGAAAAGTTTATTATCACTGAATTTAATTTCGAAGGGACTTCTGCATATCCAGTGACCACGGTAACCGCCATGAAACCTTTCCAGCATGATATTCACATATATCACAGTCACTAATTGATATTACAGGTCCATGTTGTCCAATAATGTTAAATGGCAACAAAATTTAGTTAAAGAAACAAACAGTTCACAAAAAACACAATATTCCGTAATAATAAACATCAAATATGAACAAAAATTATTGAAATAATTACCTATAACTGAGAAAATAAATAATTAAAATTAATAAATTAAGAAAGCGAACAAATATATACATTGGCTATAAAACAGAAATAGGTTTTAGAATTGATATTAAAGTTCATTGAATACCATTTCATTGGTAGCGGCGTGAATAAATTTTACGGACTAAATAATTTTTCTGAATAATAAATATTTACAAGCATTACGATCTAATATTTTTCCCAAATGACAAAAAAATCAGAGAGTCACCGTTGAGACAGTATTATCATGAAGCGTTTTCAACAAAAGTTCATGCAATATTCTAGCATCTTTTATTGACCAATAAAGTGTAATAACTATTATATGACAACATTACAAGCTTAAAGGAAACCAGAATCGAAGTATGAATGGGATCGATATAAAGAAGAAGAAGGTATCAAACCGGTTACAGGCATGCGGATTAAGCAAGCAAACTAGTTTACGTCAGTATTGAAATAATATGAAATTCAAGGTTGGAAAGTGATTATTTAATCTATTTAAACAAATTGAGGAAGACACAGTAATTTTATTATCTGTGTCAAAATCGTCTTCATAATACAACTAAAATCGTTCGAACCACTGACTTCAAGAATAAAATCCACCAGAACTGGATATTCCTAAAACAATATTCAACATAGCATAAATAGATCCAAACCTTCCAAGCAAGCTTTATTCCAAGAAAGAAAATCCCAATGCTTTTATAAAAACGCCACGAAAACTCTACTATAAGCAAAAGAAATATAAAAAACATATCAGGATAAAGGCTTTTTTGAATAAAAATGCTTTTCTTATAAAACTAAGATCCACGAAGCTATAGAATTTATGAAGCTTATATTTATTTCATTTTAATAAACAATTAATTTTTGTTCTACTAAATTTTTTTTCTGAATAGGAATTAACACTTTGAATTGCAAAAATTTTAATGAATATGAGTTAGAGGTGTCTATTCAGAGCAATATATGTGACTATGTAGGTTTGTAATTATACTGCACACTAGCTGTTCGACCTGACAGCTCGTGTAAGTTTTCAAACGGATATTTATATACTTACACATTTACATATTTTAGTAACTTTTACTTAATTATTTTATTAAGGCAAATACATTTTTGTATTTTGATGTATAGGAATATTCAACACTTAAAACGATCGAAGAGAACGTAATAAAGAGTAAATTACACAGGACAAAACAAAACACTTACTATAATCAATATTTCGAAACACAGTTTGACGTCAGGAAGAGTCTAGAAGATAAAATTTAAAATAACAACAAACATTCTAGTGGATATTTTATGTATAGTCTGCTCTCCTGGAACATTTGTCCTCCATATTTTCTTCCTGACTGCCCTGAAGATGAACGTTTTCTCGAAATATCTATTCTAGTAAGTATTTTGTTCTACTAAATGTTCTTTGTAATTTGCAAGCCAGGTGAAGTAAATGAATATAACATTTTTTTAGGAATTAAAGATGACTGTACAATATTACCTTGTAAATCTCGTGTCCACTCAACCGGTTCTGGTTCCACCTTACTAGAAAGATACCTCCACCTCCACGGAGTGTTTCCAATAAACTGAGTATTTTCGTCTGGCTATCAAATATTTATACCTGCCTATCGATTTTGTTATTCGATTACTCGACGGAAGTATTCAGTTTGTTGAAAGCATTCCCTATGTATGGTTGTAATTCCGAAAACGGTTGAGGTCACAAGGGATTTACGAAGTAAGATTGTAGATTCATCTTTAACTCTTGTAACAACCTCTGTGGTAATAACCATAATAACATTATGGCTATGATATTACTTCATTTTAAAGAAAATAATACACAAGAAAATATACTTATTATTGTATCAAACATAGAGAAAAAATAAATATTTTTGTCTTTAATAAATAAATAAAAGAAATTACTACTGTTGTCTAATTTAAGTTATAATTGCACTAATTTCATTACGAAAAGAAGTGAAATATAATAATTTTAACTAACCCTAATAATTTATATATATATATATAAAAAGGCTGTAATGTAAAGATATAGGGTAACATACCAGATAAGGTATCTGACTGTGAGCTTGAGTCTGGTTTTTGAGACAGTAAGATTTGAAGAGGGTACAGAAAACATGCAACAAAATTATTACTATTTCTACTAAGAAAGGTGAAGGGAAAATTTAACATCTAAGTTTAGTACGATATAATCTTCTAAGTCTTCATGCGGGCCACTTTAATATTAATTATTACAAAAAAATATATAACTTTAAATTTGTGCAACTTGTTTAAAAACGACCACTAATTAGTAGTCACTAAAAGCATTAGTGGATACTTTTAAGAGTTATTGATTAAAGTGGCAGATTCTACAGCTAAAAGAAAAAAAAACTACAAAACTACTTAAATAATCAGCATAAACACAGACCAGAGGAAGCGTAATCGCCAGGGTGAACCCAATTTCCTGTCAATAATAGTTGTTTAAAGATATTGTAAGTACGTATAATCCTTAATCTATATTAAACATATAATTAACTACAAAAACAACAGAAGAGGAAACAATTTAAATAAAAAGGAGCTGAAGCAGTTCAAATAATGTTGGCCCCATATTACATTTCTTGCAACTAACTGCCCAGTCACTTTATACATTTCTTTTGATTTCAACAAATACGTTTAACTACATTTTTTTTTTAATTTCAAACCCTGGTAAATATTATTTGGTTTAAATTTATTATATGGTTACTCATAATGTACCATTAGGATGTCTTGAAGATTATCGTGGGGTATATTTCTCAAATGGAATGAGTATTAGCTTATTAATGAAATCCTTCAAAACAGTTTACTATGCAATACAGAGAGAGGTTCAAGACTAGGTGGACAGTCGAGAGAATAAATTTAATTAATAAGTAATTAAAAAACTTTATTATTTATAACTCATAAAGGAAAATTAAAGATATCAGTCTTCATACAGAAGAAGTTATTTGAAAAAACTAAGCGTTTTAAACACTTAACTCGTTCTTTTTTTTAGGTTACATCTATACATTGGAAATTATAAAAAGGTAAAAGCCGAGTGGCAACGTGCTTGCCTCTGGACTGGTAGATCCGGGGTTGAATACCCACTCTGGCCCTCGATTAATTCACACGGAAGGTGAATAAATCTGATCTCGTCGTCCCTCGGAGAGGACGTTAAGTCATTGGTCCTGAGCCCATACTATCTCAAGGACTTGTTAAAGATCCCTACTCTAATAAATTGGGTAAAGCTAGGGCTCCCAATGTAAGATATTCATTGTGTGGTAACACAAAGGGCTATGTGGTAACAATCTTTAGCCTATGTGTATTCTCATGATGGACTACACTGCAACCTAACCTAACCTACTTTAAATGGATAAAGTAATAGTCATATCAAAAGCTGGCTAAATAAACTACCTCACTAGTACTGGAGGTTATATGCTACAGTAAAGGCACTAAGCTAGAGGCATGAGACTGATATGATACAAATAGATATTTCAAGATTTATTCGAACAGAAGAAGGAATTTAGTAATTTTTCGATAAAACAAAAACAAGAATCAAATTGTAAGGATTTGTTGATATCATGTGCTTCTGGACCAGATATTCTTCGAAATTTATAATTATATTGTAATATAAAGTTACCCTAAAATACTTCACCTGTTCATATAAACTTTGAAGCTTATACTCGTATCTCTCAGCTAAATACTATGTTTATAAAATGCATTTCAGAGACTAGTGGTGTTAGCCTAACAACACATGTCTCCCCATATACACACCTTCCCCTTCTCCTTAACGTTACTTTTCAATAACTACATATATAATTTATCTAATAAGCTTGTTGATAAGACTCATTCATTTAAACTAGTTGCTTTATAAATTGCATTTTAGAAGTACCCTGAAGACGAATACTGTTAACAGATCGAAACGCTTTTCCATGAAACTTCTTATGTTTGGAGACAAGTTTCTTTAATTTTACAATTATAACTAAGTTCAACCTAGTAACTCATTACACGGCTGCTAATAATGTATAAGTAAATTAATTAACCGAAAGTTATGAGATATAACTATATAAATTAAATAAAATTAATTAATACTTATATTTAATTAATTTGAATAATTAAACATAATAAAAGTTGCCTGCATAGCATACACAGTTAAGTTACACCACTAACTAAATCCACCTACTGTTCAAATAGTTTTAAACCACCCTCAATATTAAGCATAGTACAATACATTTTCCTCAAATGAGAATCAATTACGAATAAAAAACAAATATTACTATTATTCATTAATAAACAATACTATATTTTTATTCTTAAATAATTACAAACTTTACATTCATAACTAAATGAATTATTGACAACAAGTATTGAAAAAGACTACGTCCAAATTAAACAATAACTTTTTATGTATTAAGCCATAATGTTACGGTTGGCTGAACCCTATAGAATGAAGAGTATACGTCCAATGAAACAGAAAGTTTTTTATAGATAATATGACCAACCAAAGAGGCAAAAATATAAAATTGTATGATTTATTACTTAATTCAATATTATTGAATGTTCTATGTTATAATTTCAAATGTAATGAATACTAACTATTACGTATAACAGCTTATTCAAATTTTTAAAAGGTTATATGTTTCATAATTGGTATAGACATAAATAATGCCAGGCATATATTTCAAAAGAAATAAATATGAACATACCGGTGATGTCTGCTCCTTCATCAATTTCATTGAGAGCATCGGAGTCTTGAAAACTCAGTTCTTGGTATAGTGTGTTACCAATTCGTTGTTCACTGAAAAAAAAAAAGATATCAATAATATAAAAAAATCTGGAGTGACCTGCAATCAACTTTACTAATACTAAAAATAATTCAAACTTCTTAATAACCACTTCATTTATTGTTTTATTTTTATCTAAATATCGTTATGAATTAGCTAAATACATTAATTAGCTCCAACGAGTTCTATGGAAGTGGTTGAAAAATAACTTCCTGTTCTAATCGGTCCAAATGACGTATAGTGCCTAAATTATTTATTTGAACTAAGCTCGTCTAAATTACAAATACGTAACTTCTAATTAACTATTAACTTATTTATTCGTTACGGTTTTCTTTTCTGTACATCATCGTTAATACGGCAGAGGTTCTATTAATATTATTAGTGAAAAACATCCTACGAAGTAGGAGAGTAAGAGAGTGCATTTTTCTAACCATTATGTTCCAGTTTAATATGACGTAAATTGTATATATATATATGATAAAACCTCAATATGAAATGGGAAAAAAGATAAAGATCTTTCAACCGTAACAAGCGGTCTTCGTCAGGGTAAAAAACTCAACTGGATCCTCAATATATATATATTGATAAAAGTATCGACCATGGAATACAAACAAAACTAAAGTTTATCGGGCTAGGTCAGTTCTTCAGGTTCAAATTAAACTCTCATTCCCAACGTTCAGTTTCAGGGTCACGTGTTCATTCAAACTACAGTTGTTGTTGAAATCTACAGACTATTTTTCTTTGCAAAATAATTTATAACGTAATACTTAGTTTTTCTGTTTCAAAATGTATACTTCTGCCTATGAAAAAGTTTTGTAAATAAACGTTAGCAATGAGAGTTTAATTTGAACCTGAAGAACTAACCGAGTCCCGATAAACTTTAGTTTTATATATATAATATATATACGAATGTTTTCCAATCTTGACCAAATATATTTAATACTATTTTTCTTTCTTATCGAGGTTTGGTCTACTAGCTTCAATAATGCAACACCTTTAAGCCGACGTTTCGTCTATATTTGTAGACATCTTCAGGGCTACATGAATACAGAGTTTAGTTTCTATAACATTAAACATAATTATATTACATTATTTAATACTAATCACTAAGTAAATATGGTTGTAGTTTTTTGTTTGATATAGTTTTAATGATTTTTTAGAGTTGTTTTGAGTTATCAAGTCTGATTAGAAGATCAAAAAACTGTCCCTAGGGCAGCACACTAGCTGATTTGAACACAAACCACCGTTATGTAGTTAGTTCCTCATAATAGAAAAATACCAAGGTAATTATGTATATTAATTAATTCCTTTTATAGGAATATGGAGAACATAGAACCTTTATTTTCTATTTTCTCCATATTCCTAAATTTGTTTATATTTCGTTATAGTTCTCTGTGTTATATTTTCAATATGTTTCCTATACTTATAGTCCTAGATCAAAAGTAAAGGCTCAGCCTAACCTTTAGGAAAGAAAAAAATAATACTAATGAAATGTACCTGCCTTCTAATATGAAACAGATGTACCTCCATACCCTACCCACGTCTATCCTATTCCCAGGCAGTTGTACCACCGACACTAACCCTTAGGTTCGTATGTATTCTCTTCCTTATGTTATTTTATTTTTATTTTGTAGTATATTTACTGTATACTATAGATAACTCTCTGGTGTCATTGTATTTTTTAGTTAATGCCTGAGGAAGAACACTACGTGTTGGAAACGCGTTGTTTATACCATTAAAATGTTTATATGTGGAGACCACTTTTATTAACTTTTTACCCTACAGTGAGTAAATACCACATAATAAGTAATTGAACTACGTTAGAATACATAAATGTATAGGAAAAATGACATCTAATTGACCGTTTCAATTATTGGTTATTTCATTATTCATTATTATTATTATTATTCGTTGAAATAAAAGCTCATTTTGTTTATACTTCGACTTCAAATGGACAGTGAACATTTGTAATAACATTCATTAACAATTAACTGCTAACCACTACTTATCACCAGTCAGACAAAAGATAATAGTTCATGGAAGATTGAGTAATATATTAAAAGAAAGAAGCACACATACCAATTAGTAAGAACAAAGTTACCAAGTGAATCTCGTTTTAATAATGAATAAAACTTATATTGACCTAAATAACGGCACAATAAATTGTATTTTCCGATATTGTAATTTTACAATGCACTACATATAAGCAATGGATTACTAATTTGTAACTAGCTTGGATATAGTTTCAAGGACTGACGTTTTTGTTGTTATCCTGGATGGAGTTGTATTGGTAACTGGCTGAGGAGGAGGGAGAGATTCTTCAGATATATCTGGACTAGTAGGTTCTTTAGAAGCTGGGCTCAAAGTTTCAGACCAACCTTTATCTCGAAGAGATACTTCTTCTTCTGGAGATTCTACAACACCCTAAAAAAAAAAACATATGTATAGTTCATTCTTTATAAATATCAGAATATTGATCAATTATTATTATTAGTTGAAATAAAAGCTTATTTTGTTGATAATTCAACGACTTATGGACAATCGACACTTTTGATAACTTTAATTAACTATTAACTGATAACCACTAATTATCAGGGTTAGACAAAAGATAAAAGTTCATGGAAGACTAAGTCATTTATGAAAAGAAAGAAGCACATATACCAATTAGTAAGAACAAAAGCTACCAAGTGAGTTTACGAGCTTACTCAAGAGAAACTTATAAATGTCAGTTTCACTTAGTGCAGAATTATATAAGCCGTGATCGATGCATAACAATTGCTTTAGTAAAACTGAACTGAACTGACTAAACTTAAATTATAGTATCCTATAGAATTTAATAATATATTTACACCGAATTACAAATATGTAACTTCTAATTAACTATTAACTTATTTATTCATTACTGTATATCATCGTTAATACGGCAGAGGTTCTACTAATATTATTAGTGAAAAAAATATAACGAAGTAGGAGAGTAAGAGAGTGTATTTTGCTAATAATATTCTCAAGCATGAATTAACTAGATCATCTCCAACAACCTTGAGGACTTGTTTTATGGATAAATTATCCATAAGATTTCATAACATACAACCTACAAATGATTTTTACCTTCTACAAAAGGCAATACTCTGAACAAATGTTTTTAAAATTTAGTTCTGTAAAACAATAATTAAAAGGACGTATTACAATAATATGTCTCACTTTGTTGGTATACATTAAAAAATGAATCTTCTTAAACGTAAGTTCAGTGACTATTCAGAATTCATATACTTTTTATTCTTTTATCTTAATTACTAAAAACTGTTAAAATCTAAAAATAATGACTGTTGGATTTTTTTCAACTATAATAATTTTGTAACAGATTCAATAATACATCGACCGTTTGATAGAATAGGTGTGTTCTCCAATCGGGGTTCGGTTATACACAATTTTCATATTGTGTATATGTTTGATGTTGATATGTGATTTCTTATTATCCTTTGTTTGTAGGCCTATGAAAAAGGTTTTAAATAAAACCGAAACGTTGGCAACGAGAGTTTGATTTTTTATCCTGGAAAATTGACCGAACCCCGATTAGAGAACACACCTATAATAATTTTGTATAGTTGAAAAAAATTCCAAAGTATGAAATGTTTTTCTATTCATACCCAAGGCACAACAAAGTTCTGCCCAAATTTTCACATCTTAGCAGAAGAAAATAAACATTAAACTAAGATCCAAATTGTTAGATAATATTTTTTATATATTCAAATAAAAAAACAATTAAATGAAACGGTTCCACGAACTAAATAAACTATATTCATATCATATTAAGTTAAAAAAGGAGCAAATTAATGCCACATTTGAGATTGTTTAAATAAACCGAAATGTATTTGGAAATTTATTTCAATATTTGAGAGTTTTCATTCTATTTTTTAACTTAAAGAGTTAATATATATTGAGTGTCATCAAAATAAGTCTAAGGCCAAACAGAACTATCCAATGCTTTGCTGCTTGAGTTTTCTAGGAAGGAGAGTTTATATAACCGCTGGTAGACACTAGCAGCTATCCAAATACATATCCAAACGATCAGGAAATTTAATAATTATTATTAATCATAATTTTTTATGTATTTTATTCGAAGTTTGTGCTTCAGTATCAAGCTACTGATACTGAATATTCTCAGAGTTGTAATCGTAACCTTGTGAACTCTCTTAGTTAACGATGTATATATTATAACTGCTTCACAATATAAAAGATATTCACAGTTATTTCCCATATCGGTCTGCAAAATTGTTAAACTTCTATCACTTTTTTCCTCTCTGTCCCACTGCTATTTGCCTTTCTTTAACCCCTGACTTCTCTAAAATTCTCTGTCACGCTATTTATTTCTTTCTTTCCTTAACAAATCTTTCTCTCTACAGATTATTAATTGTTACGTACTATCAGTGTTTGATCTAATTACTTATTTCCCTTCAGTTTCCAGGCTTATACACTGAAATTCCGGCAGTGTTGTAATGATAGCAGAACATGTTAATAACAATACTCGTAATGACAACACCACATAATTAGTCTCAGCATTGATTTATAACAAACTCATTCTCAGAAATCCTATCAATGGCTATAACACAAAGTTTATTTCAATATTAAAAAACAAGAGTTTAGAAAGCGTACTTACTAATTCATTTCTTAAACTAGGAGTGGAGTGATTGCTCTCTGGTGGAGAAGCTGGTAATGTGGGTTGAAAGTCACCAGGACTTGTAGGTAATCTTCCTACAAGACCACCCTCCAGTGACTGAAACCCGAATGACACTGGTCCGGAAGATCTAGAAAAAAAAACAAACAGTTTTAAACACTAATAATAATAAATATCTGAAAATGGGTTTTCAGCAGGCTTTGAACTTGCCTAAAGTATAATAATGATCACTACAACTATTAATAAGTAAATAAATAAAGAAATTCGAGATTCAAATTGTATATACCAATTAAAGAACAAATAGTTTTGTCGTGATTTCAAACAAGGTGCAAAAAATTATTTTTGAGTGACGACTCTTGAATGTAACCCTTCACTTTTTTGTAATCTTTTCCTATTTTTTTCTATTTAGACTTAAATCTATTTTATTTAATCTAACTATTCATATCTATAAAAATCATAGGATGAAAAGGCTCATTTTCCAAATTACTAGCCATTCTATTACCTGGTGATTTTTTTTGGAAAATATGGATTCAGCAAGTTCGAATCGACTATTCAGTAATAGTGGAAATAGTTTGAGAAATATTGGATTGCAATTATTAAATACTTTATCTTTTTGAGAATTAACGTCTAAATTATTGTATTAACTAATATTATATTAACTGAATTATATTTCAGTAAACATTGCTTTATTTATTATTAGTAATGTAAAACATATACATTAAAATCAAATTAATGCATTTGTGATGAGCACATGATGTTTAAATTAAACAGTATGAGTTCTAATGATGACATTTTTCAACATATATTCCAAGTTTTATAAATAAAAAAAAATGTTTACTAAAAACAGTTAATTGTGCTTACCTGTTTAAATGAGACATAGGTAGACCAGTCATTCTAGGCCTTACATCAACACGATCTGATGAACTCAATAAAATTTTTGTCCTATCGATGTATTCTGCATGATTCTTAAATAATTCCTGTATACCGTTCGTGTAATTTAACATAATCGCTTTTCATTTGTTGCTCCTTTTCTTCTAATCTGTAGACTATATACAAGATTATGATAGAAATAATGTCATGAACTTGTATAACCATCTAATAAAAATTAATATAAAAAGTTAGTATAACAATATTCTATTTATTGTCTGTTGTACATTACTATTACCAAACGCATAATAACTATGCAAAAAAAGTTTCATAAAAATTTACTTTTTTTGAAGTTTCAAGTACACACTTCTACGATGTATATGAACTGTTGTCAAAGAAGTTAATTACTCATAGTATTAATATGTTACACTTATGACAGATAAACAAATGTAATCGAAAACTGTAATGGTATAAAAAGTAAATGGAACTAATTTTCAATGGTAAATTAAAACTGATTAACTCCTAATTAATTAAAAGACTTACCTTGATCTGAAGCATTTTTTGATTTTAATTCCAACATTTTTACAATAGACTCTAAACTTTCTATTTTCCCTCCTTTTTCTTTTCTTTCATCCTCAACCAAATCCTCCATTTCCAGCAGTTTCTACAAAACATAAGCCCTTATGATTTCATTCTTTAAAAAGCAATAGAATCTCAAGAAGTTCAACTTAATAGTTGAATATATGTATATATATATATATTGATAAAAGTATCGACCTTGGAATAGAAACAAAACTAAATTTTATCGGGACTCGGTCAGTTCTTCAGGTTCAAATTAAACTCTCATTGCCAAAATTTGTCAAAATTTATACTTCTGCCTATTAAAAAGGTTTTAAATAAATACCGAAACGTTGGCAATGAGAGTTTAATTTGAACCTGAAGAACTGACCGAGTCCCGATAAAATTTAGTTTTGTATATATATACATATATACAGTAGTTATTTCTGTATGAAATAATATCCATAGAACGTGTAGAATGAATAAATTACCAACTAACTCTTAATTAAGGAGTGTAAAAACACGAATTTTAAAGGAACAGCCATGTTAAAATACATAAACCATTCACAATGACAAGAACTATTACGGACTCAAATGCCAGTAATTACAAACAAAATAGATTTAATAAGGAAACATTTTTTTTAGTAAAATAGATACTTTACTGAACTGTGTCACAGTAGTATAATTTTGTGCATAGTAAATTACCATTTTGCAAAGACCCTGTTTTAATTCTTTGGTATCAGTTAATGAATTCTTTGTTGTGAATTAACATTCATTATTTGAAGTTGAATAGGAATTAAGTTTATTACAGTGTAAATAGCAATAATATACAATACAGAAATCATAAACCTATAACTTTTGTTTCTCATTTAAAAGTTATATCAGAGATGTTTCCTATGTTTTAAAATATTTAATAAATTCTCTATGCAAATAACCTCCCAGTTACAAGGAAAGAGGGTAGGTCGAAAATGAGTCATTGTGTTTTCGGAACTCATTAACAATTTAAAAGTAATAATAACAAAAGAGAATCTCATACCCAAAAAGTGTAAAAATAAATAAACTTACTTGTTCTGCACCTTTTCGAAGTTGTTTTTCTCGTTCATATTGTGTAACCAGCTGTTCATTATCTTCTTTTACAAGTTCAACTTCGACAAGAAGTTCTTGATTTTCAGTATATGAGACATCTAAATATTCTAACACATTAACTACAAGTGGCATAAGATCCTTTACCACATCTCGATCATATCTGTGAATCATTTTCTCAAACTCTTGATATATACCACCAGCCAAGGATTGTACCTTGGCTGACATAACAATATGAGAATCTTCCGTGGTTACATATACTGTTTCTTGATCCATATTGACTAACAAACTTAATACTACGGTAAAAAAATTAGACTATTTATAAATAAAAATTATGAACCACATCCCACAGGCACCTTCCTAAGTTCCATCTTCGTCATTGTTTTTCAAGTGTAACCTACAACTGTCAAATGTCAGGTCTGAAAATAAAACACTGAAACACTCGAACATAAGAATTAACTCGAAATATAAATGATTTACTTTGGAATGGATCAATTCGCATAAGAATAATGTATCAGCAAATTCTGATTAGAAAAACCTTCCATCACTAGTGAATTTTCGAGGACTGATAATAACGGCGCAAGCGTTCTGTTCCAGATAGCACTGTTACGCTTGAAGTTGTATTAAGAGTGATATCTTGTGCTTACAAGACACAGTTTGTCTTACAATGTAATATTTATTCATGACTTGCTAATATTTAATTACTAAAAATTTATATTTAACAAAAATCTTGCAACTTTTACGTGTGATCTTTGAAAAATACGCAATTTAATTATTATGAATACTAAATCAGTTAAGTTAACTAAAAAATGTCATCTCTAAGGCTAATGAGAATATTACATTTCTAAACTAAAATAATTAGATTTTTTAGTTTTAAGATATCTATTTTACTGGAAGTTTGTTTTATTTTCATCTCCATATCAGGTTCACTGGTTCTCAAGGTTGACCCAATGAGTCATCCCTTTGGAAAAAAAAGAGATTTTCATAATATATGTAAACCAGTAAACCATGGTTAATTATTTACATGATCAAAACGTATGCTTCATTTTTTCAATGATATTTAACAGTAAAAAATATTTGAATTACACTGAAAAGAATTAGTTAATGTAAAATTCGTTTCAATCTTACTTTTATTCTGTAACTTACCCTCTTGCATAATTCTATCCTGTAACAAAAGTTGTTTTGTGTGACAATATGTATATATTATTATGTATACATTATAAATTCTATAAAATATCGATTATAAATACTGAATTTAGGCATGACGCAGTTGCTCACGTTGAAACATACAAAATATGGTATTTTTACCACTTTCTGATTATTGTAATTAAAATGTAAAAAAATATAAACAAAATAGAATTCAGAAATAAGACATGGCAACAATTTTAAGGTAATATAATGAGCCATACACCACCTTTTTTAAATGCACAGATTATTATAGATATGCTTTATACACCTTTTTTCTTTCCAGTAAGTAGATTATAGTGGAATTATAACCATCTATCTCAAGATTTTGACGGATGAACAGATTATAAGGTCCCCTAAGTCCATTTTAGAGTTTTTTTTGACATGAGTGGGTGAGTGTGGGTGTGTTGGCAAAACTTTTGTGGGCATAACACAGGTCACACCGTTTTGATGGTTCAAAGTTATATTTTATCCAAAAAGGCCCCTAAGGTGTAGGTGCTTCCCTCATTCTTTTTGAGCGTCATTGTTTTATTGGAACTTGCTGTCTAATGAAAGTGTTTTAATCAATCTACTTGTTGCACCCTTTAACCAATCACAAGTCCGACAAATAATTCTTGATAGATATATATTTCCGCGTCTCACCTGGTTTGAAAGGTTCTAAATTTCAAGAAGGAGACTTTTGTCCAGGTCAAAATTTTGACTGGAATTAAATTTAAAAATTAAAAATGAGTTTACTCTCTTATGTGTTTCTGGACACAAATGAATACAGGGAATGCTGTAGTGAACCTGTTGGAGCCAACCAAATCCTCGGTGGCTTGTCATTTGAACAACACTCTCCGGCATTCTGAAGGATGTTATTGATGAAGGCCCTCAGTGTAATAATAATAATAATGATATCATTATTATCAAACTTAATAGAATTCATTACATCATAATGAAATCTGATGATTTAAGATCAGATTCAATTATTTTTAGATTGTGATAACTGATAAATTGATAAATCCACATCAAGGAAAATGAAATCAGCAAATTGATTGCCGATGATTTCGATAATGATTTATGAGAAAGTTTGACATTTTATACACATTATAATAAATCATTATTATGATTTATAATCATTATTATGATTTATATAAGTTTGACAACAAATAATTAAAATAATAGTTACATTAAAATAAAACTAAAAGTCAATTGATTGTCAGCGAGTCCGATATCATGTTTATATATCGAAAGTTTTGAATATAACTTCATAAAACTTCAAAATTGTTTAAATCAAAACTATGTTATTAAGTGTTGTTGAAAAGTTGATAAGTATTTCAGGCTAGAACTCTGATGACAAAGACGATAGGGTGTTTGGGGTGAGGGGCATATTTATGATAAATTACGATCCTCAATTATATAGTTTTGACTTGCTTCTCAAACCATTTCAAACCTTCATCCTCTGATATCAACAGATATTGTGATATCACTATTAGTTTTTGTTGGTATTCTTCTCTGGTTACCTCTGTGATTTTGTGTAGTTCTTTGTGCTGATTGTGTCTCTTTTATGCACATATATATGGTTCAAAGTTTGTAAAAAAAAAACAAAACTAGAAGGAAAAGATACTCACAATTTCTCATTTCCCCAAGAGTAGTGCAATAATTTATTTTGTTGTATTTACTCATAATTAGAATAACATGGGAACATTAAGTCTCCACATAAAAGAGTTTAGTAGAAAACTACTCGCTTTCGAACACTTCGTATTCATCTCAAAATCCCTCTCGGTATGGTTGATATTCCCATATCATGTGAAGTTCCGTTATTGTAAACATACAAACACTTCCATTGGACTTGCTATTTCCTTTTTATACCTCAACACCTTTTCCATATTCTTAGCTTCTCTAGACCACAGATCACTCTCCATATTCTTCTCAAGTTAAGTACGTACTTATCATTTAGTTACAACATTCTAGTTTTTGTTATCCACTTTTCAATAGTAGTATTTTTTTGCTTTTATATTTTAGATTAACCTAATGATGAACGCAAAGTGTTAGAAACGCATAATTTTCTAATAAACTTTTCTGTAAAGAGTCTTAATTTTCCCGCGTTATTCCAATCTCTAATTTTCGGTTCAACGTTTTTAGGAGAACAGACTGAAGGAGTACTTCACAATGCAGAAACACTTGTTTCTTTACTAACTTTAAACAATTGCGATCCGTTCTAGATCCTTTACACAATATCTGGTATATATTATAAATGTATATTTATATATAAAATAAAGATATATACTTTGTATATATATTTAGATTTTGTATCAGTCGCTGGATGCTTTCACGTCTCCACTCTTGTGTTTCTTCCTCTTTTTTTTTCTCCCCTCCTGAAGACGAAAAGGAAACCGAAATGTTCGAGAACCGTGAGTGTTAGTCCCTTTTTTTGTGTTTTCTGGTTGTCAATTTAATTATAAATATATATATTAGTTAATTAATTTAAATGTAACAAGAAGTATAACGTTTTTAATTAATGCTACATTAATTAAATGTTACATTAATGTGTTAATGAGACATTAGTGTTGCATAATGTGATAGCATTTACATTAGTAAATGTAAATAACAAGAAGTATTAATGTTACAAGAAGTGTAATTCTTTTTAAGAAAGTGAAATATAAATTTGATTCCTTCTTCTTATTTTTATTTTCACAATGACAGTAATAATTTGAACTCATTTTTAAAGCATGTCAACTGTTTGTCAATAAATAGTTTTTGTTTACTGGCAAACAATCTTTGATATGTGAATCACTTCCAATACAACCTCTTCCATGATGTGAGCTGAATCTTTTTATTTACATAAACCTTAAATTATGAACTTGATATAACTATGGAACGAAAATTGTTTACGACACTTATGAGTATAGTATGGTAAACTGTGTTTACTTCTGCAATCGCGGACACAGGGTAGAATGCACAAAGGTACATATAACAGGCAGAGATAAATGATTAATAGTTTGTAAAAAGAGATATTTCCAGTAAGATAGTAAATAAGGCATCAACAGAATACTTTGTTAACCCAGTTTTCTATTTCATAAAAAAAACACAAAATTAAAAAAAATGTGTAGATTTAGCATATCCATCTTTAGTCATGCCTCTAAAACAATTATTTTGTGACCACAAATAGAAAAAGTCGTTAAAAATATGCTGTGGGTAAATAATTCCAGTAAAATGACTCAATAAAAAAGGAAATAAATAAATTTAGAAATTAAAATTAATAGTATCGAAAAAAAATCAGGATTGTTCTACACTCAACTTTACTATTTGCGCAGCTGCTTTTAAGCTCGCTGATATTTAATTTAATTGTTTCTTTTTGTAACTCAGTGTAAACAAATCCGATAAGAAAAGTAGGTAATCTATTATTCTAAGGTGGGTTTCAGTTTTATTATCTACAGTGCCCTTTTTGGTGGGCAGTGTAGCCCAGGAATTAAAAGTTATATTTTTAGGTATAATATTTCCTCTTAAAGTTCCCTTAAGTCGAGTTATCCTACCAATTCATCTTAGAATCCTTCCCTTTGTGACTGATTTAATATTCCTGATCTCGTTTCCCGTAGAACTTATTATTATATATGATATGCTATTAGTAGTATAATACTCACAATACGAGGACAGGGCATTCGCGGCCACATCCCATGCCACACTCCTCACACACACTGTGTGGCATCATGATGATTGCATTGTCGTTATTTTTATTATTTTAAAGGAAATAAATGTTAATGGTTTATTAGAATATCATTCTACCCGCGACCCTTTGTGCCACTCAGAAATTATAAAAATAGCAGTGGCGATTTCTTAGGGAATGCAACACATGCATTGCATGCATAGAATTAATCTTTAAAGAAACCAAAATGTTCGAGACTCGAAATATTTAAAGGAACCCCTTTTTTTTATTCCACTACACGCTAAGGAACCATTTTCTATGATTGCGCTAAGCTTCCCAATGCAGGGGTTTACTCTTATCATTTCTGGTTAATGAAAATGATCTTAATTGCCAAGAGAAACAAGAACGAAGTTTGCATACACTCCAACTCAGGCTTGCTGAGCTCCTCAAATACATACTGGAAAGTGATTTGCACACAGGTCTTCCGGAAATTTATAAACTCATGAATTTGGTTATGACTATTCCCATAACAACAGCAAGTGTTGAGAGATCGTTTTCTGCCCTCAAAAGAATTAAAAGTTATTTACGAAGTTCCCAAAATGAAGAGAGATTGTCTAATTTATCCCTAATTTCAATTGAAAGACATTTACTTAAAGATCTCATGGCAGATAGAGAGAAGTTTTATGGTTTTGTTATCGAAGAATTTTGCAAGAAGTTTTTATTCAAATGATGTATTGTGTATCTCTTTCTTTAATAAAAACATTTTTTGCCTATTTTTATTGTATTTGTTAATAAAAGTTAATGTTAAAAGTATTTCCAAATAAAACCTGATTCAAATCCCCATAAAATGTTTTTAATACATCATTATCCTTTTGTGCAACATGAAAAGACTGAACATGAGAATTAGAAGGGTATTTCTCTGTATTTCTTTTATTCTTTGAAAATTGCATGCCTAAAGAAAAAGGTCAGGGGTCGCCACTGAAAAATAGGTATTGAAATTAATGATTCACCGAAGTGAATTAGGTATTCACTGAACATGATTGACAGGGATAATTGTAATTGTTATTCCTTCTTATTAAGGCAAGGAAAATGGCCCAAGCTTTTGATATAGTATTCTTAACATGATTCAAGATATATGCACAGTAAGTATATTTAGCAAAATAAAAATAATTTAAAAGTGGAAAAATCATTTATTTTATCATATAAATAAATAAAACATCGTCGAGAACGCAAGTGACTGGCTACCCTGGATTAATGCCTTTACTTTATTACCATTGTATATATTATTTAAATTTTTAATTCAAAATTTTTTTTGTTACATTTATGTTTAATACATTTGTGCTACTGTAATCGGCGAGCACTGAAGCCAGTGGTCTACTTGGCTCTATGCCTTTTGTTTATTACCAGTGTTTAAGTTACACAATATTAAACTAAAAAAAAAATTGTTACATTTATATACAATACATTTACACCACTGTCTTGGGCGAGCACGCAAGACACTTGCTACCCTGGCTCCAATTTTGATAACTTTCCTTTATTTAACATTATTCAGGTAATAAATAATTTATATTTAATTTGAGGTCTCTATCTCCACGGAAAATGGGAAAACAAACAAACAAACAGACAAACAAACTCACGAACTTTATATATAGAGAAGATTATTAGTGTTAATGAGATAAATAATCGCAGGGATGCAGGCAAATGTTCGAGATGAAAGTAGGCCGATGACTAACCCACCTGAAGGTCGCCCTCTGACGCACCGCCCACCCCCTCTCCGTCAACTCGCTTCCCTACTAACCAGGGCTGTGCTGTCGGACCTATAAGGGCCGACTACGACTCCGAATCCACTCCGACTTCAGCTCGTCTTTTTATTATTAAAAAACAGATGACAGGTGGCTAATAATAATAATTAGCAATTTATAAAAAAAAAAATTCGTGAACTTTCAATAATGCAAAGTCCAATAAAACTATAATAACTGAATATACAGCCTGGAATAATGGATCAATATTATGTTATATAATGGTCGGATTTGTTTACATTGCCTTTGAATAGACTGAAATAAAATTGATGTTTCAAGGTTTAATGAAATAATTTAAATGCTATAATGACCTAATGTGAGATGTAAGAAGAATATAATTATGGATTTGTCTAACAAAATACTCTAATAAATCTATATTTTGCACCCTTGAACAAAACTTAATATCGGATGTATATTTTCCTGTGTTGACGAATGGTATTATCTTTAGGTAATATTGTAGTATAAGGAATAGACTCTGTTGTTCAATATTACAAAGCGGATATTAATTTTAAGCTAATTTCTCGGAGATAATTGTTGATGAATGTTTCTGACGTTCATAAAACAAAATAGAAATATTTTAAAGACTCCAAATGAAAACTTTGGCTTAATTCTTCAATGTAGAAGGTGGTCAGATAAACTACATTAAATGTAACAGGTCCACTGGTCATGTAATGTTTCAAACGGTCGTGAATGAGATCCACTGACTGTGGGAACAAAAGTTCTGTTCTCCCTTAAAAGATTGTTTCGTAACACGCTTTTTTTCCTTTGTTTTTACAAAAGTGTTATTACTGCTGTGGTAATACCAAGGTTACTATATGTTTCAGTTGTGTGATATACCAAAATAAGCTTTTATATTGATAACTGGTTCAATCACTATCTCTACTACCGCCAGGAATCCAACGACCAACGATTATATCCGTGCACTATATCGGACGTTGTAACTTGCAGTTCCGGACAAGAGGCCTTCTACTGCTTGATTACTGTACAGCTATAACTTGGAATGTCAGTCATTCGTTTAGTCGCCGTGTAGTTTGTTTGTATATTAATGATGTCATATTCGCGGTCATGAGGTCCTGTTGGTTATAGTTTTCCGTAGTGCAAACTGCTTTTAGTCGCGATTTGAATAAATAGTGAGTGGATGAAGTGATTGTTGAGTGAGGTTGAGGAAGGTTGGAGGCAACATTGAGAACTTGTACAAGGAGGTTTGGATGAGTAGGTAGTTTATTGTCCTCATTGGTAGTAAATTGGGTGATGCAACCATCTATGGATTCCATTTTCATATCATGGTAAATATCCACATTTCGGGTGTACCAAGAAGCCCTGGCTATAAGGTGGGCACACTTCTTCTGAACGATCTGGATACAAGCCTTGTTCGTTAGTGCAGCTCTAAACCAGACAAAGCATCTATAAGTCTTCCTTATAGACAAGATTGTCTGACTGAATCGGCCGCCAGGAGTGAAAGACTACTAAACATCTCCTATTTAGGCATTTATATTATGTCCAAATAGGACATTAAATAACCAAGAAGTTTGATATTACATTTACCTATAGTAAAGTAAACACTGAACATGTAAGGTCAAATATTTTGTATTAAACTAGACATTTTGTGTTCTACCATCAATTTCCAATGTCCTTCTCCGGAGGGAAAAATTTCCACTAGGACTAATTAATCATGTTTTATCATTTTATGTCATTTTCATGTACACAAGTAATGAATAGGAAAATGTTGCAAATTAATGGGTGCAAGGATTAACATTCAGGAGTCTAATGGACTCGGAGTGGTTGGCGATGTTGTATGATAATGAGCGGGCTACGGTGTTTGACAGCTCTGAGTAGAAGGGGCGCATAGTAATGAGCGGCCGAACATGTGGCAGGCGAGGAAGGCTGCCGGCACAAGTGGGAGAGGGGAAGGCAAATGAGGAGAGGGGGTGAGTCATTGGGTGACCTTGAGGTGGGTTAGGAGGGAAGCAAGTTGACGGAGAGGGGTGAGAGCGATGCGTCAGAGGGTGACCTTTAGGTGCCTTAGTCATGCGCTGTTTTCATCTCTAACATTTGCCTGCATCGCT
The DNA here is from genome assembly GCA_026182355.1 of Hermatobates lingyangjiaoensis. NCBI lineage: Eukaryota > Metazoa > Arthropoda > Insecta > Hemiptera > Hermatobatidae > Hermatobates > Hermatobates lingyangjiaoensis. The sequence continues at coordinate 6,551,826 of JAPFBL010000254.1, forward strand.
GCTATTAACCATCTCATTAACACTAATAATATATTCTAATAAACCATTAACATTGATTTCCTTAAAAATAATATAGAATAAGGACAATACAATTCTCATGATGCCACACAGCGAGTTGTGAGGGGCGTCGCAAGGGGCATGGCCTCACATGCGCTGTCGTATTGTGAGTATTATACTACTCCTATTCATATATAAATTATTAAATAATTTTATTATACGTACCTCATTTCCCAATTATATATCCTCATTCTATCAAATATTTTAAAAACGCCCAAATCAATCTAATTTCCTTAAATAATCATTGTAAAAAATCGAATAAGTAGATCAGGTTGCCATTATTCACAGTTGATTGTCATATTTTTAAGTCTATATTGCTTTTCTATGTGACTAAACTTCATAATCTATCAGTTTATACCATTATCATTATACCATTATCAGTTTCAGAATGACTCAACTGTCTAGAGTTAGTTTACGAGGGAAAAAAATGTGTCTAAAAACATATGGAAGTTTCTTTGAGGTAAGATAACCTGAAGACTATATAGCTCATTTACCCTAGGTTAGGACAGGTTGCAGTGGCAGTCCCACAAGGAACACACATAGGTCGAACATTGGCCGCCTGTGATACCACACTAAATTTTGCCTTACTCAACTGTATTTAAAGCAGGGATCTATAACGAGTACCTGACATCGTATAGGCTCAGGACCGACGGTTTAACGTCCTATTCGAGAGATGACGTGATCAGATTTATTCACCTCCCACGTGAATAAATTGAAAACCAAAGTGGATATTGAACCCCAGATCTACCAGTCCAGAGGTGAAAACGTTGCCTTTGGTCTAACTTGGCTCCCCACATATACCTTATAAGGCTTCTTTTCATTTATAACATCAAAATGATCCGTCAAACGGTATAACTTGTACATCTTCACAAATTTTTAGGTGCATCCCGCTTAAGACACAATTCAAGTTTTTGCAAAACATATTTCTGACCGAATCATAAAATATTTAGTAAAATGACAACCATAACTAAAATGTGTGCAAATAACAAATAAGCCACATTTTACGTCCCTAAAACAGCATTGAAGGTGAAAGGTCTAAAAAGTGTGTACTTTGGAGACAAATGCACCATCAATGTTGCCAAACAAATGTTTGAGAAAATTGAAGGCAATTCTTGAATACTGGTTTATTTCGAAGATTACACTTGTTAAATAAGCAGAGGTGTGCCTGGTGCGGTCAGGGCGTGGTCTGTTCAAGGGTGAGAGGGAGAAAGCTGTGGAGACTGCTGCTGATCGTGAGGATCAAGGTTGATTCCATCGTGAAGCATGTGCGCGATGGAAGCCATAGTGTCTTCTTGAGCTTGTATCTGCTGGAGCGCATTGCTCACGATGCACAAGTCGCCTCTTAGTTCACTCGCCAATGCAGCTATTTTCTGAGCAGAACTTAATACATCGACGCTCTGAGTGTACGGGTTGTATCTAACGCCGAACGATCGTTTGATACTCTTGGCGAAGTCCCTAAAAATGAAATGATTATTTCCTGCATTTTTGACAATAATTTATTAACATGCATAGTGTTTAACAAATACCACTTTATATTTCTTTAAGACTGAAATGATAATAATTACTATGGATTATGTCATTCGTGATTTAATCACTGTCAGTAAAAATGTATGACTAAAATCGGAATAAATTCTGTTGCAATATTAAAAATGACGTTTTTTTGTAGATAATTTTTATATACAAAACAGAATGGAGATTTGGCTGACATGGCCTCATCTCTTCACTTCTACATGGTAATTAATATATTTTTAGAATATAAACTCAACACTGTTCTAATTTGCTTTCATTACTCGACTGGTTTTTAAACATATGAATAATGAGGGTATTACATAAACTCCGCTTTTACAACATTATCAACAACAGCAAATACAATGTGAAGAACTTAACTGCCTGCCTATGGAAAGAAATGCATAAAAGTGCTGAGACGTTAGTCAATACAAAAAAAGTTTTCTTCAAAAAAGTAGTTCTAAATAACTATAAAAACTCATTTATTTGAAGAAATTTGATTATCTAGAAAATAAATCAACAAAGCAATGAAGAGCAGTCTCTTGATATTGGGCATATTCGGAAACTAGTTGAGTAGAGAAGATGTACTAGGAATGATAAACTGTATATTATTATTATTATTATTATTATTAGTAGTAGTAGTAGTAGTAGTAGTAGTAGTAGTAGATGAATTATCTCCAAAGCATACATGCACAATTAAAACACAAAATTTTAGTTTTCCTAAATAGATTATTATTAGTTGACTAAACAGTAAACATTAATCAGAAATTGTTTAATAATTGAGACTATATTAATATAAAAATCTATCTGACAGTACAGCTGATAAACTCTGAGATACTACAAATCTGATCATTATTATTAATGGGACAAAGCAGAATAACACTGCTTCATTATGAGAAATAAAAAAAAAATCGAGGTAGATAACTAAAATATCGAAGTTAATACTGAAGCTAACTTTCGCAGCCAGCAGATGTGTACTTAATAAATCATTCTATCTTAATTATCGCATAAGTTCCGGACTGTTTCATACTAATTCCTTCCAGATTGAGATCATCAAACTATAAGTAACATAATTACTTACTATTTTCAAGTAAAGGAAAATTATCTGAATTATATAACAGTTATACTGATACTTCAAGGTCCTTGAACCACAATCAAAAGTTGAGCAGAGCTTTTGATAGTTGAACATTAATCTACATGCATTTCAACTAAATTTAAAAAAAAAACAACTTTCCTTTTTTCTAATTGTCGAATATTTAATACGAGTACACTAGAACTTCTCTTGAACAAACTGTTTAACGATTATCATTTGCAATGATGATTTCAATTTTTTTTCCATTTAAAAAAAGATGGTTATTAGCAGTCTTTTGTTTAAGAAAAGAATATTTTTAAAATTATTTTTTTACTTTTATATTTTCCTAATGAGAATTATTGTTTTAATGGTAATAATGTAACCGGTTTTTTTATTAGATAGAACAGAAGAAAATGAGATTACAAGGTATTCCTTTTATTATTTCAATTACAATTTTTGTTTGTAACTCAAATTTGCAACTAACACTAACAAAATTCTTATATTTAATTTAAAGAACGTGAAACAGAATAAAAAAGATGAGTGTACTTTTAAACATGCAGGTATAATCTGTGATTTAAGGAACACGAATATGATACGAATTTGTCAGTTGTGTATATATTATTATTATGGTTGTAAATTATGAAAATGTTAAATGAAGGTGATTGCTATATTATTACACTCATAGGTATTATATAATAATTGTTTTATTTTTATCTGAAATAGAAGTAAGCGTTTTTTGGTTTGATAATTTTTTCTGTATATTCTGTGTTTAAAATAATTCTAAATTATTAATTATAGTTAATAATTATTATAAATATTAATAAATATAAATATTATTAAATTATTAATGGTCTAACTTATCAACGTTAGTATTAATGTGTCTAAACAAGTCAAATTAAAAGGAATACTCTAGAAAAATCTAGAATATTGTAGAAAAAGTTGTGTCATAACCAGAATATTTGACTGTGGAATATCTAATCAGTGGTGTCCAAGGTGACAGTTGATGATGTACTGTGATTTTATGAAGGATGCATCGCGTTGCGATTTATATCAGTTCAGTCAAGATAGTTTTAGAGTATTTTTTTTAAGGTCAAAAAGCTTTGTTAATTATAACGAACTTCAATAATACAAGTTATATAATTTCTACTATTTGACGTAGGGAGGTCGATAGTTAACTGTTCTGTCATCATCTCAAAGCGGACGAATTAATGAGTTATTTCTGAGAGAGTTTTGTGACCTTGTATTGAACTATAATATAAGCGTGTTACTCAACTGTTGAAAAATTGAATGTTGGTATCCTTGATTTTACATGTAGCTAAGCCGTGTGCGAAAAACTTATTTGCAAGGAGAGAAGCTCAAGTTTTCTACAGGGTATAAAATCCGCTTCCATCAGTTAGTATTTAAAGAGGAAGTCTCAAATGTACTGTGAAAATTCTAAAGTCACCATAAAAATTGCATAAGTGAAATTTATTATTATTATTTTTGTCAAGTTTTTTTATTGTATTGAAAAGTGTAATAAATAGTCTTCTTTCTTTTCACCTATTTAGAATTGTTCATTGTTTTTTGTTTAAATATTAAATTTATATAATATTATTACTAAGTAAAATATCTCTGTATGATTTAGGCTATAGGTCAGCATATTTCGAAGTAAATTTCAAGAACTTTTGGGTGTAACAATGGTGGATGTTGTTTTATTATTGTATTACAGCACGTTAAGTGTTGTATACTCTTAAACAAATGTTTTTTTAAAAGACAACTATTGTTAAAAAATTAATCTTTTAAAATCATGCATTCTGGAAATTTCTGTTGATAAAGAATTTTGAGTACATCAATTATTTTGATAAGGTTTGCACCATTAGTTTAACAGTATTTTTGTTTAATAAATTGGTCAGGGTTGTTGAAACCTGATAGCAGAAGCCTTGTTAAAATAGCGAATTTACAAAAAAAAATTGACCAAAAGATAGCATACTCCATTTTTAAAAAGTAACTAACAGTAATGAAAGTTTTAACTAATATGGACTTTTTAACGAATTGAATTTTGTAATAGCCTCAAACAGTGGTAGTTATATATGTTCATTTATATAAATTTTAATTATGTACCTCATCTTTTCCTTAGCTTCTTCGAAAGAATCAGTGTAGTAGTAGGCATTTTGGAAAGAAGTGATGATGCATTCTTGTTTAGCTGTTTCAATGGGATCAAATTTGAAGATTTTATGCTTGGCTTGAATAGCGTGAGTGAGTTCAGCGATTGAAGATAGAAGACCTGCGCCGTACACCTTCATCTCGCCGTCTTGCTGGCACATGCCGAACTCGACCGTGAAGAAGTAGAGCTGCAAGCAATGTCGGTAACACCAACTTACTACATGACCTGCCCAGCGTCGGCTAGTCTCATTTATGAATCTCTACAGTACCGTCAACAGAGTCACGGGAGCAATGTGAGAGTACAGCCTATGTAACTGCCATAACTTCAGAATATGTACTATTAATACAATGATGGAAATAAGCCGTTTTGTTTGAAAGTGCTGCAAGTGCATCTTGACAAAACATTAGCTAACGATAATAATAAATGCAATTTTCTATGAACTATTTATTTAAAAACTTTTTCAAAAAAAATGTGCTAAAATTCAATAAAAATTTTAACAATTTTTTTTGGAAAAAGTTTTATAAATAAAAAGTTCGTGGTAAATTGTTTTCATTTTTATCGTTACCTAATTTTTTGTCACAATGGATTTACATCACTTTCAAAGAAAATGGTTCAAATAATCTATAAATATCAACTATTAAATAATTTACAATTATCTAAATAATCTATAAGTGTTAAGTACATCTGTGTGTCTGTTGGTAATACACAAATACTCAAATGCTATTCAACTTGATTTGGGAAGGGGGGGGGGGGGGATTTCCCTCTTTTGGATAATAAATGCCAAAAACTTAGTTCACATTTAATTTAAAAAGGCGTTAATGTATAGCTAGTAACGTTTTTGGCACTCTTTTACTATTTTAATAGGCTGTATTCCCTGTGTGTATGCTACGGAGAACTGCAATAAATGTGCATTAAATGCGACTTAAATAATATCTCGATGAGCTTCCCCATTTAAATGGACAATAAAAGACCTAAAAAAAAATTTACAAACGAATGACTTTTGAGAAAATTGAAACATTTCGTCCATTAAAGAATTGATTTTTTACCACTTTTGTTCCACATTTGTTTCTCTGGAAAATTAAGACATAAAGTGATGATAAATTAATACTAGAAATTAATAATAAGTTATCATCAAATCTTACAAAATCATGAAGTATATAATTTCTGTTTTCTTATTTTAGTAAGCAAAGTGTCAAGGGTAAACCTATGGCAGTGGCTTTAAAGTATGATCAGTGAAACTCTAAGGCTCCAACACAAATCCGGGGAACACTACAATTGTTTTGCATTGTTCTAGCAAAAAAATGATGTTATATTTGGCCGTGTGAAGCCGGAGTGGGCTTCTAGTTATTGAATTTACTTGGCCCTAATCGAGATTCTCTTCTGTAACACAACTAATATTATTAATATGAGTAAGTCTAATACAAATTTTCTGTACGAAATAATGTATAAATAGTTTCCGTGTTGGATATTGCCAGGTATTAGGATGTGGTTTTTAGTAGGAGAGGGACACCAACTCCAAATACCCTGAGCAAATGATTTCTAAAGAGATCTGCTTAACAGATTTTTACATAACTTCTAGAAAAAAAAATACAAATTTGAATCTTTCCGCCCACTTTTTAGAAATTGAATAATTACTTATTAAATAAACCTGAAACGTGAAATGGTAGTCAAATAAATTATACTGTCTCGTTAAAAAAGTAATACAAATCTTGCAAAAGCTATATCATCACATCATCTTTTACTATGATTTCCCTTTCCCAGGAACGAGACTTTAGAAAATTTTTTCAAGATGATAGACCTATATAGTGTAAAAAAAACTTGTAAAATTATTTTTAACTGAAACATGAGATGTATTAATATACTTTAACTCCAATACGTTCTAGTATTCAAGTAATGCAGTAACATGTAATTTATTTATGCATTATTACACTTTTTTCATTTTTTCAAAATATGGTTTTGTCTTAAACAAAAATCTACTGATACTTGAAAATTACAGATCAAAAGTCTACATACACAAGTTTTATTAAAACAGAAAAAGCGTTTCGAACAAGAAGTACTCTTCTTCAAGTGCATCTGTTTGTAGTGAGAAGTTAGAAATAAAAGAACTGTCTTTTCAATACAAGCAAACAATATAATTTTTTTTATGTTAGGATTCTGCCTATAACTGCTGTCTTCAACATAGTAACTGACACCACAATTACAGAATTTCACATTGATAGATTCAAATTAAAATTCAGTTCAACTAGGTCTGGGAATGTTTTTCTTGTACTGTCATATATCATAATAGGGTTACACTTATTGAACAAATGTGCTGAGTATTAATAAATACCAAAAAAACTACAATGGTGTGGGATAAGAACAGAGTGTGTTAGAGAGAAAGAAGTAACTTTCTTCTCAGTATGGGTAGTATTATCGAAAAGTCGTTATTCCTCCCTACACTAAAAATTCCCCTCAATTTTCAACATCGCCTAATTTGCACCCCTTAAAGACATCCGTGAAATGATTGACACTCTTACAAGAAGAGATAATCAAAGTGTGAAAGACACTTTGTCCTCAATCGGGGACATCAAACAATAGTCCTAAATATTGACCACCACCTATAATAATTAGATCCATGCAGGGTCTCCAAAGCTATTGCAGGACTTTTGTCAACAATGCTTTATATGAGCTTTATTCTAGTACCATCAAATCAGCAGTATTTTTGAAACATATTACTTTGAGGTGGTTAATCTATTTGAGTTTGTGGCCCTCCTTTCCAGTAAGTTCTGGTTTATCTTATTAGGTGGTTTCTGATAAGAAACTTTACCTTTGTATGACTGAACCGCGACCTGACACACTTCTTGTGTTTCATATAAGAGTTGACGTAAGTGGACCTCATCTTGAGTTAGCATCACACAGCGCCATCACGACTTGACTGTACTGGCTGATCGTGGGGAAGAAAAAGGTTTCTTGCACGACTTTATGCTTGTTACTTATTTTTCATCCAGTTGGTTACTTAAACCAGCAGCAGAGGCTAAAAACTTAATAAAAAACGGAAGAAGAATAACTCTTATAATACTAAAACGGGGAATCCTTTAACTGCCAGGAAACGGAGTATGCCGGTCGTATATCCCCTCTTGCATTTATTTTATTAATTTCATTTTTTATTTGTATAACTTTTTTATTTTAATATTTATAAGGCTTATCTGTTGAAACTTAATTGTTCCTGTTTATATATGTCAATTTTATTTACGTTACTTTTGTGTAAGTAAAGAAAATATATGTGCATACAATATTTTGTATGTGCATACATTCATTATATCTGCATACATATAATGTCAATATATGTGCATAGATTCATTAAGTATTAAGTATTCATTAAGTATACAATACATGTGATGTGTATGTATGAAATAATACATATTGAATGAAATTGATCTGTATATAATTTTATTCATTTATATGATTAATTCATATAAATTAATTCATAAATTTACTTGACTTCAAATAAAAGTCGTTTCTATATATTTTATTCTGTTCGATGAGTATTCAATTTTCTAAGTGAGACGTCACAAATCCATGGATTTCATATAAAGCAATTTGAAATAATGAATAGCCGTACGTGTGTATTTAGCTCATGCCGAAAGGTCGCTAAGATGCTGTCACGAGATGCTGTAAGCAGGTAGTGAATGAGTCGATCAATCACTTTCATACATAAGATTCCACATACAGATGATTTCTCGAGAAACTGCTATGAATTCATAGTAGGACTAAAATTTTAACTTTAACGTACTCAAGAAAATGAGTGCCAAAATAAAAATGTCGACTTTCATTGTTGGTTTTAATGTATAAATAAAATGACATGTTTATTCATTAATTAGAAATATATTTTATAAGACTACTATCTTGTCTTCCATTTACAAATAATACAAATGGACCTCTCAACTACCTGCAAGCTAGCAGAGTTTTTAACAGTGTATTTAAATTATGGTTTCTAATTGAACATCAGCTATTTCTCAGCATAATAAACCTAGCAAACAATGTAAAATCTTCTTTGGAATTACGCTTAAATGGAACCAACAAACTTAGATGGAACAAAATAAATTTATTTAGAAGATTACGACAGCTGTGAATGAATGGCCTTCACCTACTTTTACCTGAACTAGTGGGCACTAAACTGTGAATGATCTTGGCGGTTTAGAATGATAGGCTAGGTTTTTAAAGACCAAACCATCAAAAAAATGACAAAAAACTGTGTTAAATGAAGAAGTTAAGAACATATCAAGAGTATATATATATATATACTATATATACTATATATATAAAAAGATTTCACATAAACACGTGAAACAACAATCAATGATTAAACCACAATAAGAATGGGAAAACAAGACTAAGATCTTTCAACCGTAACAAGCGGTCTTGTTTTCCCATTCTTATTGTGGTTTAATCATACTATATATATATATACTATATATACTATATATATATATATTTTATCAGGGTACTGATAAAACGAAATACGATCCAAACTGGACATAATACGAGTTCGAGATTAACAAAGAGCAACACACAAAGTAGGGAAACACACTTACAGACTCAAATTTTCGGGTAATCCGTCTTCAGGAGAAAAGAGAATGGGAGACCAAGCACGGTGTAGGCGCAACGCCTACAAGCAACCGGGTTACTTGCCGTTGCGCCTACAACGTGCTTGGTCTCCCATTCTCTTTTCTCCTGAAGACGGATTACCCGAAAATTTGAGTCTGTAAGTGTGTTTCCCTACTTTGTGTGTTGCTCTTTGTTAATCTCGAACTCGTATATATATATATATATACTATAAAATTGGAAAGATGATCCAAACTGGACACAATACGAGTATAAAATCGAAGAAGACTAACACACAGAGTAAAGAAACACACATACAAACTCAAATTTTTGGGCAATCCGTCTTCAGGAGAAAAGGGAGAGGAAGGCAGATTGCCCGAAAATTTGAGTTTGTAAATCTGTTTCTTTACTCTCTGTGTTACTCTTCTTCGATTTTGAACGAATTTATATGTATATATATACATGTGTGTGTGTGTGTGTGTGTGTGTGTGTGTGTGTGTGGTACGATAGCAGCAAATCCTTTATCAAACAGACTGTGTTAAAGTTAGCATCAGATTTTGCGTTGACTATTTTCTGGTGAGGTGGGAGGTCTGAGCCTCTTTGTTGCACCCTTATAATTAACAAAAAAGGACCTGAAAATCTGAATTTTTTCTTAGGTGCTATGCAATATATACGATTTAAATTTTAATTTTCATGGAGAGGAAGGGTTCTGTTACATTACCTTCATTCCCCTCAGTATGGGATACAAAACTATGATAGTATTATGTTCGGTCAACATTTTGACAGTTCTCAACAGAAAACACTTTTTAAGGTCTTCTGAGTACAGTAAATGAGTGTTGGAGATTGGTGTGTGTGTGTGTGTGTGTGTGTGTCTGTATTTACGAGAGTAAGAGTGAGAGAGAGTGGTAAAGAGAAGTGCAGGGTACCTCAAAAGCCAATACAGTCATAATCACAAAATTTCATATTTATATTAATGTTAGAGTTGAGGCAGAACAGTTAGCTTGAAATCAATTTTGCCATTTTTTATTAAATACATTTTTAGAAAGCTGATCTAGGATAAACGAAATTAACTTATAATTGATTGATGAAACTGATAGAAATCAAAGATTTCTGCTGCCGTGTAATAAGCTGGCAACATACGTTGCATAACCCATCGTCAACCTTTCATTCAGTGATATTGTGAGAAAGGAAGAGAGCTTTCTTCATGGGTTCTAAACGTTGTTAATCAGTTATGATACCTGGTTACTTAATTCATTTAAGCGAAGCTTATAATTTAGAAAGTGAGAATTAGTATTTCAAACTAATAATTCCTAGGCAGGATTATAAAGAAACGTTCATTTTTTTTTTAATGAAATTTAACTTTTGAAAAATAGCTTATGTATGATGGGGTAAATGAAAGTTGTGTTGTGTTTTCTACCAGACTTTTTTCACCTATTCATTTCTTGACATTTTTCTGTTACAATTTTGTGTTTTATTATTATTGCTGCTATGAAACAAACATTAAACACTTCCACTTTCCTGAAAAGGTTAGATTACACATACTTTATAAGAATTAATAAGGAATAATGAATAAAGGTGGGTTATACGGTAGCCAGGGTGTTGACGTCGTGGTCGGAGGCCCCCAGGCAGTTGAGGCCGAGTTCTTGAGAGAATTGGGCAAAGCTGGGATTGGCTAACAGCGGTATATGACCCAACAGTTCATGACAGCAATCTCTAAACACCACGGTCAAACAAAACTCAACTCTTTTCTAGAAACTATAACATAAAACATGTAATTTTCACTACAACTATTTGTTGATCATTAGGAATTTCTTCATTTACTTCAACTATTTTTTAATTTAAATAAATAACTGTATTAGTTACAGTATACAGACCATTATTTATATTACTACTATTACAGAATATAATATTGTATTCAATTTATTCCATAGATTAAAGTGATATATTACGTAATAATATTCTTTTGTGCCCTTATGAACTGCACCATTTTGAAATAATACATATAAACTAACATTTCCAAAAGAGCACACAGAAATAGAATCACTGAAACTCACTACTATATTTCGATGTCCCCGGTGTCAGGAATAGATGTAAATCACTCCAAAGGCAGATAACGACTGGCTTGCGTTCAAAAAGAAGCACAAGCCAACTTGCGGAGGGAAGGGAGACAAGGAAGATAAAGAAATAAAAGACAAATAAAGATTAAATGAATGAAAGCATTTAACTATTAACAACTTGTAAAAAACAAAACTAAAAGTAAAAATAAAAATAAAAAATCTGGAGTGGCCTACACTCTACTTTACTATAAGTAACTTAATGTCAAATTTCTTGAGTATATAAAATATAACGTCTCATTTAAGCATAACGTAAACATCTAAATGGGATATAATTATTAGCCTATCATTCCTGAGGTAGTACAGATAGTGATTCAAGGACATAACATTTAATTGTAAGCTTATTTTTGTACATCTCAAATAATTTATTATTTGCAAATAATTACATTAGTATAACTACAGCAGTAATAACATTTTTGAAAAACCAAAGTGAACATTTCTTGAAACGATTTATTCTCCTACAAGAGAATGGCTATCGTTAAAACAGCCAGTAGATTTCTTTCTTACATCGTTTACTTGACATCCTTCTACATTCAATATTAAAGTAAAATTTTTAAATTTAAAACAGGAAAATACCCTTTTTTTCTCTGATAAACATCTTTAACTGCGAAGAAAATGTTGTTTTAAGGTGATTTGTTAATTAAAGATGTACGATAATAACATTTATTAATCTCTAAACGAAAGATTCAGATTATGAATTATCATTTACATTTTTGGTCTTTTATAGAATTATCATACTGGGAATTTTAATCTTTAAAATATTAATAATAATAAGCTTCTTAGTATTTAATAAGATCATTTTCCTTCCCCTTTGTCAAATAACATATATACGAATTTTTTCTGAGTGAGTGTTATCATTTTCCTGCACAATATTATTCCTCTTCCATCTCATATAATTCAATAAACAATTTAAACTGTTCCTTTATAAAATCAATTTTATCTCAGTGGATTCGCTCAAAAAATTTCTAAGTCAATGTAAACAATGTAAAAAAATACAAAAAATTCGACAAGTATAGCAGGTGATCTCTTAGTCTAGGGTAAACAAAGAGTTTTTATATCGTTATTGCTCTTTCCCGTAATTGAAACTTCATGATTTTTTTTTTATGAATTGCTAATTTTTTGTTCCATTTTTGGTCAAATTTTTATTATTTTTTAACGAGCCGTTTAGCGTCAAAAAAACATTTTCTGAAAACACAAATCGTACTGTAACGCCCCTTTAGCGAATGTAATTTTAGAAAAAAATATCTCAACTCATTCTACACATAATGTTCTATTTATAGGCATAGTTTCATTCTTGTCCGTCAAACAGTATAGCTTGTATCGCTCTCACAAGGTTTGAGATTGAATTATAAGTCAAAATTTTTACATTTTATTGAAAAAAAAATATTTCCTGTTGATTAAAAATTCTGAATATATTTTTCGTTTGTTCCATTTGTAACCTCAAAGATAATGTCAAAATTTCAAAACTCTAGGGTTATTAGTTTAGGAGAAATAAATGTTTTAAAAAAAACGGTTTTTGGCAAAAAAAGTGACTTTCCCATCATGCATAATTCTTCCCAAACAATAGGGATCTTCGTCTTTATGAGGCCCATTTTTATGTAAAATATCAACTTGATCCATCAAAGATTCTGGACCGTAGCGTGGTAACAAGCAATGCTAACACACGCACCCACCCACGCACCCACCCACCCACCCACCCACCCACACACACACAGACATCATCGTAAAAACGTCATAAAACGACTTCTGGGACCTCAAAACATGTAATTCCGTCAAAATCTCGAGATAGAATTTTTTCACGATCACTATACTTTACTTATAGTAAAGTAAAAATGAAACTGAGACGGTATAAAAGAACTAAAAATTAAGGGAACATTTAACAATTGAGGTTCTCTTAATGAATCATTATCTCTTAAGATTAAGGCCAGGTGCACTGCGCTTCATTGTATTAGTTTCTTGTCTCTACATCTAGTTTTTATGTTTTCATCTTATATATTTTTCATTTATTTAATTTATTTTAAGTTTTATTCTCTATTTTTACTTTACTATAAGTAAAGTATAGTTATAGTGAAAAAATTCGATCTCGAGATTTTGACGGAATTACATGTTTTGAGGTACCAGAAGTCGTTTTATGACGTTTTTACGATGATGTCTGTGTGTGTGTGGGTGGGTGGGTGGGTGGGTGGGTGCGTGTGTTAGCATTGCTTGTTACCACGCTACGGTCCGGAATCTTTGATGGATCAAGTTGATATTTTACACAAAAATGGGCCCCATTTAGACGAAGATCCCTATTGTTTGGGAAGAATTATGCATGATGGGAAAGTCACTTTTTTTGCCAAAAACCGTTTTTTTTAAAACATTTATTTCTCCTAAACTGATAACCCTAGAGTTTTGAAATTTTGACATTATCTTTGAAGTTACAAATGCAACAAGCGAAAAATATATTCAGAATTTTAAGACAACAGGAAATATTTTTTTTTCAATAAAATGTAAAAATTTTGACTTATAATTCAATCTCAAACCTTGTGAGAGCGATACAAGCCATACTGTTTGACGGACAAGAATGAAACTATGCCTATAAATAGAACATTATGTGTAGAATGAGTTGAGATATTTTTTTCTAAAATTACATTCGCTAAAGGGGCGTTACAGTACGATTTGTGTTTTCAGAAAATGTTTTTTTGACGCTAAACGGCTCGTTAAAAAATAATGAAAATTTGACCAAAAATGGAACAAAAATTAGCAATTCATAAAAAAAAAATCTTGAAGTTTCAATTACGGGAAAGAGCAATAACGATATAAAAACTCTTTGTTTATTCTAGACTAAGAGATCACCTGCTATACTTGTCGAATTTTTTGTATTTTTTACATTGTTTACATTGACTTAGAAATTTTTTGAGCGAATCCACTGAGATAAAATTGATGTTTCTAATGGAAAAATGAAAATATATTATTGACTTATAAGAGATGTAAGAGGAATAATATTGTGCAGGTAAATGATAACACTCATTTAAAAAAAATTCGTATATATGTTATTTGACAAAGGGGAAGGAAAATGATCTTATTAAATACTAAGAAGCCATAAAATTCCCAGTATAATAATTCTGTTAAAAACCAAAAATGTAAAAGATAATTCAAAATTGAAATCTTTCGTTTAGAGATTAATAACTGTAATTATCGTACATCTTTAATTAACAAATCACCTTAAAACAACATTTTCTTCGCTGTTTAAGAAGTTTTTCAGAGAAAAAAAGAGTATTTTACTGTTTCAAATTTGAAAAGTTTACATTAATATTCAATGTAGAAGGATGTCAAGTAAACGATGTAAGAAATCTACTGGCTATTTGAACAATAGCCATGTTCTCTTGTAGGATACTATTTCGTTTCAAGAAATGTTCACTTTGGTTTTTCAAAAATGTTATTACTGCTGTAGTTATACTAATGAAATTATTTGCAAATAATAAATTATTTGTGATGTACAAAAATAAGCTTATAAATTGATATGTCCTTCAATCACTATCTGTACTACCTCACGAATGACAGGCTAATAATTATATCCCATTTAGATGTTTACGTTATGTTTAAATGAGACGTTATGTTTTATATACTGAAGAAATTTGACATTAAGTTACTTATAGTAAAGTAGAGTGTAGGCCACTCCAGATTTTTTATTAAAGCTTAGTCCATATTTTTTAATTTTTATTTATTTATGTATCATTTCTTCTGTTCATCCCTCAGTTTTTATTTTTTATTATTTTATTTGTTTTTGTGTTTACTATTATTTTTCATATTACTATTTTAATTTAAATTGATTCTTGTCTACCTTATTCTCTGTGACCGGGCGCGTATGTGGCAACATTGTTGGTCTCCAACCGTCTCTGTACCAGTGCGCTTGGTTTCCCTCTCTTATCTCTCCTGAAGACGGTTCAACCAAAAATTAGAGACTGTAAGTGTGTGTTTTTAATTTCTCTATTTTTTTATGTACATTGAACTATATATATATATATATATATATATGCATATTGTTAAATAACGTCCCGTATTTGGCTTGTATCAGTTTTCTACATGATTTCTCCAATTTGCGAAATTCCTTTCTCGTCTCTTTGTTAAAACTGTAAATCTTATCACCTATGTTACTAGTCGACATGATTCGAATGTACCACATTCATCATCAGGACAATAATGAGTATAATATTATGTTAGTAAGTTTATATATACAAGGTGGAGTTGTACAGAAATGTAGAGTCACACACACACAACACACACACACACACACACACACACACTATATATATATATATATATACCAACATATATATAGTACCAACAACTCAGCAAAGAACCTCCTTATCCAGAAGATGACTGACGAGCAGTCGAAACATGTCGATAGTAGTGATAATAGTAGTAGTGATAATAGTAGTAGTAGTAGTAATAGTAATAGTACTAGTTGTGACTGTTGTGACAATAGTAAAATTAGTGGAAATGCAAGATGTAAAGACAATGGAACCATTGGAAATGTTCTATTCAATTTAGATGTTTGTACAAGAAGATTATTCAGATCCCTTGAGAAATACACAAGGAAACTAATCAACCGTAAATATGGCGTATTATTTAATCAAACCTGTATAAATGAAGGACTGCTTCCTAAATATACTAATATATATATATATATATATACATCCACACATACACACACACACCCTCATGCATATTTATATATATATGTATATATATATATATATATATATATATAAAAAGGGAAATAATCCACATTAGGACACTGTCAATTATCTAACATCAATCATACGATCAAATGTCAATGTTCTGGTTTCAGTTTTAACCAAATTTTTACTTCTGCCTATGAGTTATTTTTTGGGATCTACCGCTAATAACCAAAACGCCCATAATCTACGGCCCTGGCAACACCGAGTAGATCAGCTTGTACTGTCTATAATTTCTCTATACTTTTACTAATGTTTATAGTATTTATTACATTTTTTTGTTGTGAAGAATGCGATAGTATTTTTTAATAAAACAAACCTTAATTAAACATTGGACTCTATAATGAGTAATTGGACCTCCTTTCTAAATTTTGTTACAACTTTGACGTTAATATAATTATTGTTAAGTTGATAACGTAAATAATTTGTTAATTAAAAACTTACTACCAAACTGGTGCGTAGTGGTTTAAAATTTATAAGATAATTCAATCGCGAGAGTAGATCAATTAAATACCATATTTTTCCTTGCTCACCTTAATCTCCAAAAACCATCCCTATTTCAAGGGCGATGACTAAATCAACTTTCAAGTACAACTCCAACTTGTATAAATAAACTCACTACCACACTAATGTACTCATTATTGCTAAGCTTGGATGAACCGTATTCAGTGTCCCATGATAATTTTAATTCTTCGTGACTAAATAAAACATTTATGTTTGCCAGAGTGATTTAAAATTATTTTTTAGTGATTCGGTGCTTAAGAAAATCATCTTATTCAGCTCATCCCATGGATTGGAGAAAAGTAGCCTTTGATTATCAACTCAGAAAGGTATGTAAAAATGTTTCAAAAGTACATCATAAAAAACTTCAGCCCTTAATTGACAATAGCCCGTGGAATCAAAATAAAAGTAGAAAGTTAGTTCTCAATTTACTTGACAAAATATAGACAATAATAGAGTAGCAGCATTAGGATATGGTTTAAATGTTGTTCCTAAAAGTAGAAATTTAAATTGTGTTATGGATGTTAAAGGTTTTGTAAAGTTGAAAATTAAATAATATAGATTTTTGATCAATTAAATATATTAAAAGGAATTGTTTAGGGACTTGCAAAAAAAAAAGCAATGTGTTATGTACCAATTCTTATTCCAAACTTAAATAAGATATACTCGTAATACTATAAAAATTCCTAAAGCCAAGAATTCAAAAGTAACTGTGATATTAAATAAAAAAAATAGACTACATAGATAAAACTGAGACTATGTTAAATGATAAAACTGATTATACAAAGTTAAAGTCCAATTCTTTGGAAAGGGTCAATAGATCCTTTAATAAAAAGGTTAAAACTATCTTGAAAAATCAACTCGAACTAATTGCTAAATTTGTATCAAAATCTCCTTCATTACACAATGATGTGATATTTCCTTTCACAATGTAAGGACAAGTAAGTTGTAATTTGCCTTTCTTCGATGTCCTAATCCATAGGTCACCTGAAGAGTTACGTGTTATTGTGTATAGAAAACCTTCTAATGTACTTGCGTATATCCATTTTTATTTTTTTCATCCAAAAAATGTTAAAATTTCTGTTGTTAGAAATATTTTTGTGTTAAGAGTGTGTTCTCCTGAATTCTTTAATGATGAGATTAAGAACATTAGGTCAATTGCCCTATCATTAAAATACCCTTCCTCTTATATCGACTTAGCTATAAAAGGTGCTAAAAAAACTCTCTCTCCAAAGTTTCAACAGAGTCCCTTTCAATTTTGAACTCCATAGTTTTACCGTATCATGAGGGTCATTGGACCCTCTCCCTAGGCTTTCGGGTAAAGTTCATTTTAATATAGTGTTTTCTAATCGTAATAACGTGGGCAATATGTAAATAAAAACTCTCCCAGGGAACTGGAATCCGGTGGTACTTATAGAATTCGAATAGTTCATAAACTGCCATAAAATTTCAGCATCTAGTGTTTCAGTTGGGTTTTTGACTCTGACGAAGACCGCTTGTTAAGGTCGAAAGATCTTAGTTTTTTTTCCCATTTCATATTGTGCTTTGATTATTGATTGTTATTCCACATGTTTATGTGAAATCTTGTTATATAAATATACATAATATATATATATATACTTATATTGATAAAAGTATCGACCGTGAAATAGAAAACAATATTAAAGTTAAGTTAATATTAAAGATTTAATATTAAATATTAAAGTTAACGTTATCTTCCTTCTCCATTACTTTTATGTCAGCTTCTCCGTTTTTACTTTATTCGCTCTCTGATGGCATAAATTGAAAGGCCTCAGAGCATTAATTTCAATTTGTTTTCCTTTTTCTATTGCGGTAGTGGTTTTTCCTTTTTCTATATATAATCTGTATACCTCATATATAAGTAATTCCAGAAAATTATAAAAAATTATAATCATTTTTTGAACAACATAATTCTATTTATTAATGTTTTTTTTGTGAAAACGAGAATTTAAAAATTGTTTTTGTTTAGTATTACTATTGGTATTATTACTATTAGTATTACTATTGACAATATTTACCTACTTTATATGAATGAAATGAACTACTCATTTTAGTGTTAATTTTTAATTTTAGATCTATGCAATTGAAAATAAAAATGAATAACTTACGGTTCGGGAGTGTAGTAGGGATCAGAGTTATGTCGGATGTACTGGGTGCAGTTGAAAACGCGAAATGCCAGACCAGAGAGGAAGTCCCTGGGCGAGAGGTAACCCGCCACAGGTCGAAGTTGAAATCCTGTCTTTCCTGAAAAAAATTCCTTTCAACATATTCTATAAAATAGAAATTTCTGTTATGTATACATTTTTTAATAATGTATGTTACCTAGACAACATAGAATTAGAAATAAAACGGCAACTGTAATAAAAATTGTAGTGGCCTGCGCTCAACTTAATATAAGTAAACATAGTATCAAACTGTTTAACAACTAACTGATTTTTGCTTTATTTAATGTACATTTTAATCAATTCGGTATCATTTGTTTACATGCGGCTATAATGATTTTATTAGTAATAGGAAACATTCAGTCATTGATCAATCTGATATATTATTAAATGATTAAACAGAGTTATCCAGTTGGGATTACTGGATCAATTACTATCTGCACTACCTTCAGGATTAAAAGACTAAAAGCTCATCTCCAACTTAGAAATTTATATTAAAAATTATTAATTGTCTTTTATTTTATCAAATGAAAAGATCTCTCTATTGGAGATGAAATATTAAAAAAAAATAATAGAATGAATCATAGTATGATCTATATTAATAATTAGTATTATTAATTAATTAATATTATTAATTAATATTATTAATTAATAAATTAATAAATTAATAAATAAATTAATTAATATTATTAATTAATAGTATGATCTATATGTTGGTTTGATACAATGCCCTTCGTAGATTATCTTACAGGGTAAGATATCTTACATGAGAGTACCTAGAAACAAAGAATACCTGGGAACTAAACAGTTGGAACTAAACAAATTCTCTACAGTCTCGAGCATTTTGCCACTGCACCGGTCAGCTGTCACAGAAGTGGAACTGACAAATAGATTAAGAAGAGAGCAGTTAAAATATGTCTAGTGCAACCGCGTCCAATTTAGCTTAAAAATCTCATTCCAACTGAACTTACATTTGAGAGAATACTATACCTTAAAGAGGGATATATGCATAACATCCATTAAAAATTTTGTTTACTAAACTACTACGAATAGAAGCTCTATTTGACATTTTACGAAGAATGCAAAACTCTTGTCTAGAAGAGGTAGAAACCTTTGATCGCATTATATCTGAATACGATCAATATCATATGAGCCTTGGTGAAGGTAAAGAATCATACCCAGAATTATAGAAGTGATAGAAAGTTTCCATCTTTATACTCATATAAAGGTCATTAAAGAGATTTAAATCTAAAGTTGAATTTAGTTGCAACCATGGGATGTACAACGCAATACGTATAGCAGGGGAGTGTACGACTCCGTGAGATTCAGACCCTCAGTTTGATTATTTTTATGTCAGATTGATCAATGATGTCAGATTTTTATAACTGATAAAATAATTATTGACATATGTAAACAAATGATACAGTATTGATTAATATGTATATAAAGCCACATTAAAATAAAACAAAAAATCAGCTGGTTGTCAGTGAGTTGGGTAATATGTTTACTTATAGTAAAGTTGAGTAGGGGGTACTCCAAATTTTAAACTGGATATTAAACTTTCTTATTTAATTTTTTCTAAGTCCATTAAATATCTGTTTATTAAATTTTATAGTAGTCATGCATTAAATGTCTAGCTTAAATGGATATGAATGTAATGATATCTCTATACATAAAGTTCGTAGGTTTGTTTGTTTGTTTCTTTGTTCACATATTTCCCGAGGAAATAGAGACCTGAAATTATAATATACATTATTTGTTACCTGAATAATGTTAAATAAAAAAAATTATCACTATATTCTCCAAAATTGCATATGGATGAATATATTATTTATCAAACATTGGGACGAGTGTTAAGTGTGCGTTGCAATAAATCTTCGAAAAAGAAGAATTAGAACGATTGATGATGAAAACTTAAAGTTCGGCATATTTATGAATACGTTTGAGATAATCATTGATGTCCTGTAGCTGTGGAATATTGTCCTGCCGGTATCCACAGTACTTGACAAGTTCAGGCCAGTTCTCGAGGTACTCCCGGCAGGCGTATTTCGGGTAGAGTTTTTGCAGCTCCCTAAACACAGTTCCCCTAGAACAAATGATCCTTTTTAATTCATATCTCATACATTGATACGCTCCTAAAATATGAATTGATATTACAGTGTGCAAATGAACTACTACAACCTTACTCTTAGTCTCAAACATACATACACACATTAAACACATTTATTTTATTGGACTCATGAGATTTAAAAATGTGTATTTCTGTTCAAAAGTCGTTGTCAAACTTTTTAACCGAACACAATACTGTAGTAACGTTATATTCCTTATAAAGGTAAATGAAAATAATAATTGTACTCATTTCGACCCAAGATATATGATATAAACTCTTAAGCGAGAAATAAATGTATTTTTATTATTATTTCTTTTTTAAAGAAATAAATATGTTATTACCGTGTATTTTCATCCACTTTGTTGTAAAGAAAAGACTTAATTTAGTCTCAATTTATTAATGAACTATTCTGATAAATATTAAGTAAAAATATTGATATAGCTTCTCGACCACTGATATTTCAAATTCACAGAAGGGGTTTTTGAAGATTATGGTCATAAACATACAGCTCCTGATTATATGCCGACGTTTGTTTTTTAGCCTTGAAAATGCCAAACAACTTTTGGCGAAACGTCGGCATATAATCAGGTATTAGTAGTTAATCATTAGAAGAGCTACAGCAGCAGTGTACAAGGTAAGATGGTATATTATATTTCTAATATTAATAATATAATCAGAAGTTGTATGTTTATGACCAAAATCCTCAAGAACTCCTTCTGTGAATATAAAGTAAAAATCTAGTTTCATATTTATAACTAGTTTGTGATTTATAACTTGTGAAGATTGAGTCATTTATACTTCTAATTTAATGTGAAATAGTATAGTTGCGTGTAATCAAACCTGGCAGTGGAATTAATTATTCTATATTGATGAAACATATTAATAGGGAGATAGTTTATTTATTAAGTATAGTTAATGGGTTATTTCCAGTGAGATTACTCATATTTCAATTAGTAGCAATATCAGCGGCAAATTTTGCTCTTGAAGATGGGAACCAGAAGGAACCGAAACTGGTTAAGCTCTCCGACAATGTACGAGGTATGATAGTTAATATTACTACTAATTCTAGTTTATTTATTCTTAAGATTTATGCAACAAAAATCAAAATATTAATTCTAAATCATGGAAAGGAGTATTAAATAACGGTATATTTTATGTTTTTCATATGAATTTAATTAATAAGACAACTACAGATGTAAAAAGATGTTTATTTGCAATAAAAAGCTTTGATAGGTTGAAGGAATGCGATGGTCTTGAATGTAGTTGATAGATGGAGGGAGAGTCAGGGGTGAACAATCGGGCCTGATTTCCAACCATTGATTAATGAAATAACACAACTTGTTCCACCGACTTACAAGATAAATGAGTTTTTCAACTTCTCTTTTGTCTTTCATCCAATAAACAAAGTTGCACCATAATTTCAATTTTTGTTCAAAAAATATATTCTGTTATTAATACTAAAGAAAAAGGTAGATAACAAAGGTCTCTCTTGATTTTTGTTTTTCTCGTTAAATTCGCATAAAAAAATATTCTTAAATAGGCATATATTGTTTTATTTTTAATTAATACTAAATTAGTATAGCTGACTTGTTTAAGATTTGTAAGTTTATTTTCTTACCAGTTTGATTATACGACCCTCTTACGTGAAATATAAATACCTAATTTAAAAGAATATTTTTATTCACCAAATTAATGAATGCATTATTAAATAATACTTGAAATTCAGTTTAAATCTCTTAACTGCATAGGTCCAAAAACATTCATTTATCTCTCGACGTCATTTGTATCAGATTTTGGAAGCATTCTTTGCAAAAGTCCCTGTGGCGCAGTCGGTAGCGCGCGTTGGACCTCCAATGCCCGAGGCCGTGGGGTCCGATCACCACAGAATTTCTAATATATTATTCAGTTTAGAGCGTGTGCAAATATTCAAACGCGAACATCAGATCTAGTATATAAATTTATTCACTCGACATAACGACTGACAAAATAAAAAAATACAGCAGAATTATTTCTTTAATATTGTCGTGTTAAACTATTCGGTATTATTAAGTAAACGTTTTGAAATATATTCACACGTTTTAATATATTTACGATTCAACTCAAAAAACAAAACAGAACCAAACATAGGTTGCTTAGCAACAGCACTCCACGATGTCTTTCTTTTAGAATATAAAAATACACTAAAACAATAAAACACTCTAAAACATTAAAATATAACATTAAAAATAATCGCATCCCGTCAATATCATAAATTCTAGAGTTATAAAAAAATGATATAAAGTAGATATTTTGGGTTTTTTTCTTATTTTTTTATTTCCTAAATATAATTTTTTTTTCATTAATTGTCGATTATTGAAAGATGAAATTTTAAACTGCAGGTGTAGAAGGCTAGAAATGGCGTTATTGAAATGTGACTGGGATAGTGTTGAAGACGAAGGGCGTAGGGTTGAGATAAGACGCCTTGGTGCAGTGACAAGGATGTCCTGGAAATTGTCATGGTTAGGATAGGGCACGTAACCCCACCCTTAACTACCTTCGTCTGCTTCCTCTCCCCTTTTCTCCCCAATAACGTCATTTTAAAACTATTCTTTCCCAAGTCATCTATTGACATGGTTCACGGATTGTAATTATCAACCAAATAATAATTAAAACAATACTGGAGCTGGTTTACTAACATTAATTGATATACATAAATTTAAAACCGTGAATGATTAAGCATTTGGCAATATTTATCATAAACAAAATATAATCGCAGTTTTCTTTAATAATAATAACAGTATTCTTAATCATTTTTTAGAAGGAGAAGACTGCACGGTAACCATTATCATGATTGAGTTATTGAATGTTCATGAGTGATTATAAAAAATAAATAGATTAAATTAAATAAGAAAGGTTATTGTGATTTACAAGAATTAAAACACTTTTTACATAGGTTCCAAAGAATGTAACATATAGCTTATACTGGGTTTTGGAAAAAAAATAGTTTTGTTATATACAATTATCATCAATCAAAGATTGATATCAAAGATATATATATCTATATATAAACCAATTAAAAAAAGATAACACACAGATAGACACAGGAATAACTCACTTCTATATTTCGACCATCGTCGTCATCAGGAGGCAAAGAGTCCCGCAGGAAGGCATGCGGCGACTCACTTCGCCGCTCTGCCTTCCTGCGGGACTCTTTGCCTCCTGATGACGACGATGGTCGACATATAGAAGTGAGTTATTTCTGTGTCTATCTGTGTGCTATCTTTTTGTAATTGGTTTTTATTTAAAAGTCCGTTGGACCGTTTCATTTAATTATTTTAGATATATATATATATACACAGAACTATAGTTTTGTTTGTATATCCACGGTCGATATTTATCAATATTTTATATATATATATAATATATATATATAATATATATATATATATATATAATATATTTATATATATATATATATATATATATATATCATAATATGTTATATATATATAACAGATTTAATAATACATCGACCGTTTAATAGAGTAGGTGTGTTTTGTGTGTTTTATAATAGAATGGCCTATGAAAAAGGTTTTAAAATAAAACAGAAACGTCGGTAATGAGAGTTTGATTTCTGAACCTAGAAAATTGACTGAATCCCGATTAGATAACATACCTATATATATATATTTTATTATATAATATTTATATTATGATTGTAAATTTAATTATATATATATATATATTTATTTATTTATTTACTCTTCTTTATATAATCCAGGAGGTGTCAGAGCTTATTTTTCTTCATTGTGATTCTTCCTACGACATTTTGTCTCATATACATATATATATATATATATTTATTTCTTTGATTAATGGTAATTTTATATTACTGCTATGAAAAAGGGAAATGGGAAAACAAGACAAAGATCTTTCAACCGTAACCAGCAGTCTTCGTCAGAGTCAATAATCCAACTGAAACACTCGTGTTTCAGTTGGATTATTGACTCTGACGAAGACCACTTCTTATGGTAAAGTAAAAAGTCAATACACTTTGATTTATTCTGCTATATTAAATTAGACTAGTGCATTTAATAAAATATTTGTGTATTGATCAGACGAGTAAATGCAGGTTGGAGGAATGGTTCCTAGGTTCTGCTCAAGTACAAGAGGCGCCGATCGGAGTTCCTAATAGCCGCAGCATAAAGTTTTATTAATTCTTCAAGTTTCTTATCTTATCGATCTCAACACTAATTCATTTTTATGTTTAATCTAGTGATAAAAACAAATATTCCGTCTACTTTTCACACAATTTTACTAATAATTGTGATTTTTACAACAGTTTAAGTGGAATGTGTATATATGGTTAAAAACAAAGTGATATATCAGTAAACCTCAATTAATAACATAAGTGAAAAGGAAGACAACAAAACAAATTTGTTATCAATCTTTTTAGTAAGTTTTAAATTAGAAACTTGAGAAAACGTACTTACCAAGTCTTTATCTCTTCTTCAGTGTACTTTACTTTCGGTATTGGATGACCACTGTAAAACCAGTCCAATGAATAAGGAAATATAAATTACTAAACTAAAGAATGATATCACTACTTACTGTTTATATGACATTGCGATGTTTGTGAACAAGTTTCTCCTTTTCCTATAAACGGGGTCTTTGAAGCCCTAGACAAATTAAGTTAGTAAAATAATCATGAAAATTTGACCAATTCTCTTCAACTTCCAATCAAAGGTAACTAGTGCTCATAGTAAAACAGATTAGCATTAAATGAAAATATGTATTTATTTCAAATACGTTAAAATAAAATTTATTGCTTAATATTATATTAGCAGACGTGGCCGTCTTTGATGGATATTTTAAAAAAATCAGAGATGATACATGGTATTTCAAAATATTATTAGAAACATTATGAATAGGAAAAAATATATTTATTAGCACATTGTTAAGTAAGTTCATCTGTATACACCACATTAGCTGTCTGTCCTTCAGGTTCATGTATGAACAGAGAGTTGAAACCTCTGACCCTTGAGCAAGCAACCATGTAAGAAATTTTTGGTCCACTCAGTTCAATTCCCACCGTAGATAGAGTTTGACCTTACGATTTATTTACCGTCACAGCGAAACAGAC
This sequence comes from Hermatobates lingyangjiaoensis, assembly GCA_026182355.1. NCBI lineage: Eukaryota > Metazoa > Arthropoda > Insecta > Hemiptera > Hermatobatidae > Hermatobates > Hermatobates lingyangjiaoensis. The sequence goes on from JAPFBL010000254.1 coordinate 6,577,939, forward strand.
GCTGACGGGAAATTGCAACAGTTTGAATTGAAAGGGACAGTTGCTGGGTATCAATGGTTGCGTGGTATAAACACTGACTTCCCAGTACCACACCCAGTTAAGATATCAGCCTCTATTGCGTATGTGTGCAAAGCACTAATTTGGTGTCGTGTCCCGTTGCCCATTTTTGGGACACTGATGTTTCATAACTGTATGATTGGTACTCCTACTTTAATTTTAATTCATGAGCAGGCAGTCCAGGAGCAGTCACGGAATCAAGAAATTCAATCGGATAATGAACTGCTTCCTCATCACTAATCACTCTGTTTACTGACTTGTAAGTTCTTTCCTCATCTTGATACAGTACAAGAACTTGTTTATTGATTTTTCTTGTCTGCTCATTTGTACGGCTGAGAATTTGGTATTCATAAAGCCAGTTATTCTGAATAGTTGGCAGATCCTGAACTTTGGGAAACACTTTGTCAATTATCTGATGCTGGGAGGTTAATACGAATGACATTGAAATTAACTAACCATACCTACTTGCTATACCTGTATATTTTCAAAATAACATATCTTTGAAGTCAGGCAAAGACAGCTTGAAAGTCCATAACTTCGCTTCTACGTTGATTGTTTAATCCATTCAATGCTTAGAATTTAAGTTAGAATAGTTAGATATGCACAAACCTACTTTCAATGTTTCAGCTCATTATGTCTTATGGTGGCTGAGTTTACTTGCAACAAAATTTTACCGACAAACTGACATCTTAACAACAGGTTAGCAATTTCAGCGGATACATATCTAATAGTTGTTAATACTTTATAATTTTAATAAATAAATATATAATTATTTTTTTAATTTGTAGTGTAACATTTTTCTATTTTCTAAAATTTATCTTGATCCGTAACCACATTAAATTGATTGCATATTGGAAAATATATGGTTAGTGTATTGTTTAACAATACTTAGATCACACAGAAGTATATTTTATTTTAATTACTAATTATTTTTATGAAGTGAATGTATGCATTCATATTATAGGGTTTAAAAGAAACATTCTGGTATCCAGTTAAGTTAACGGTTAGGTTCATTTGGTTAAATTCATTTGGTTCATTTGAGTAAACACAAAGTTTTGTGAACTCAATTACAAAACAAGAAAGCGGATATATTTGATTTTTTTCAATATCGAATACACCTCATTATGTTCCAGTAATGATTTGATTTGTTTTATATTTACTTTTTGAATTATATATTTGTAATTAGAAAAGTTGTCGTTAATGGTTGATCCAATTCTTTATTCTCCTTTAATCGTTCTAATTGCTCTGTAACAATTAGAATTTGAACTAGGTCAATTACCCAATCGCAGTAAACTTCAAATAATGGTAAAACATATGTCTCTCCATTATTAGTAAAACGCCTTTTTTTTTTAAAAAAAAACAACTAGAATTGCGGTTTTTGAAGTGAAAATTTGTCTCGGAGACTGACAGGGTGATCTGCGTCAAGTTCTGATCCATACATGAGCACTTTCTGGGCGTTGTCAAGATCTTGAATTTTCCGAGGAAACCATACCACTTCAGCAAAATCTGCAATATAAAAAGGAAAATGACAAATACAGTTCACAGTTCACCTTTCCATGAACCATAATGTATTACATTTTAAACTAATAGTTTGAAAATATAACGACATGGAGCGTACTTCCTTTTAAAATGACATAAAAAGTGAGTTTAAAGCTCATTATTGCTTATATTTTTTTACAAAAATGAGTTTACAAAATAATTTAAAATGTTATTTTATAAAGTAACAAGTTTATATTACTAGAAAATAATGTAAACTTTAATATTTAACCTATATAATTTAATTAAACATAAATACGGATGTCAAAATATAGTGAAGTAAGTTTTCGTCAGTGTTCCTTGCATTTTTATCTACCATTAGTTTCATTGAACTAATTCTGGATGTAGAAATATCCAGTGTTTCAGTTGAGTTTTTGACTCTGACGAAGACCACTTGTTACGGTTGAAAGATCTAAGTCTTTTTTTCCCATTTCATATTGTGGTATAATACAATTATCATTGTGTATAATGTTTCCAAAGCTAACACTTTGAGGCTTTCATCTTTGTACTAAAGGCGGAAAGTGCGGATCATTTGTCATTTGAAACCATTTTTGGTTATGAGGAAGTCGCATCACCCGGTTGGATCTGCATAAAAAAATATTTTTTGTCACTCAAGTTGATTAAAAAAGAGATGATCACGAATACCTGACATCATACAGACTGTGGACCAACATCCTCAGGTCCACATCTGGACGCATCCAAGGGACAGCGTTAATAAGGTTTCCCACCTTCCACATAAGAAGTATATCGTCATTGCTAAGATTTCAATCTTAAGCCGTATATGTAAAAATGCGACCTGTTACACTACACCTGATTCCAATATTAAAGAAACTGTCAATTTCTGATTTTGTTTCGCTGTCAATGACTATCATTGATCAAACTGTATGATTTAAAAAAATATACTGAATAAAATAATATGTTTTGGTTGGCTATTGGATATTTGTTAAATGGTTTGTTCTCCATGAGCATCATATCATCCCTTTAAATGAAGTTGATCTTATTTGAAATAGTATAATTTGGTAGAAAATTTCGAAATAGTTACATTTCAAGAACACAATTTTTGATTGGGTAGGAAGAAAAGGTTGGTATGATTTTGGTATTCCTGTCGATTCTGCTGGCATCCATCACCGAGTGCTTTTACCTTTTAGCAGTAGGGAAGCTAGGTGGTTTCACTCATTGTGGTAACAAAGAAATGTATAACGGCAGCTTTAATAGATAGTTTACGGTGGTAAACTTAAAACATTGTGTTCTCCTCGGTCTGACGGCCATGAGCGGAAAGTCTGCCCACCGGTGTTGTTCATCTGGCTGCCAATTCTTTATTCTCCTTCCTTCTACTTTCTTTGTTTGTAATTTTAAAACTTTTGCTGTTGTTATTGACCATAATCCACTCATTCATGAATTATGCTTCATTACTGATTTCATTATTCTGATGTGTATGATTTGTGTATAAATGATATCCAATGGTAATTTTGAAGGCAGTTTGTAGGAGAAGCATGAATATTAAAGTCTAAATCCATCCTTAACTAACCTATTCAATAAGATTTTCTTTAAGCAATCTAATAATTAGTTCCAGTTGCAAAGATACATAAGTAATTAGTTGTTAATTACCATACTACTTACAGTATGACAGCCTATCAATCTAAAAGTATGGAAATAAACTTAATTTTTATAATATATGCAGACATTTTCTGCATTACTTCCTGACACTCTGCATTGTCAGACATTTCCCGCTTTATAATGCAATGATCTCTACAAAAACCTATATGAGTAAAAATAAAATATATAACAAACAATCATATATATATTAATAAAGACTCAATTGTATTAATGAAACTCACTATATTATCTTTCTACGTGTTTATACTCATTATATAAAACTAAAACAATTATATTTATTTGTAACATTGTAATTAACTTATATCAGTCAAAACAACTATTGGAAAGTTATACATGATTCAAAAAGTTTTTGCTGTTAATTGGCTTTACTATTCAAAAAGCTTTAGATGTAGTATTTGTGTGAAAAGTCAAATTGATAACAAAATATGACTAAATTATTGTAGAACTAATTTTTTTTTTTCAATATCACAGTGATATGTTATTTGAAATTATCTTTTTAGCAGACTTCAAGAAATTTTTTTTTTTAGAATTTCTTATATCTAAGTAGACAATGCTTTAGATTGTATAAAGAAAAACTATTTTAATAAAATACAAACGAAATTGGAGTAGAGTGAAAAAGAAGAAAATAAATGAATTTTGAGTGGTTTTAACAGCATCTAAATTATTAGACAAGGACAGTCATAGACGTGAAGAAATGTTTTAAGGATTATTATTTTTAACAATTCTATTTTCTTTCTTCTAAACTTAACACTTATAAAAGGTTTTGGTTGAAACGTCAGGAATATTTTATATTTATATGAAGCACGCATAAATGACTTTGATACAGTTTATTGCATATTCACAATAAGCAATGGATATAGGAAAGTAAACCCCGAGGTATTTTACAGTTTTGGTTAAACAGATTAAAAGGGGCTAGCATTGATCCATTATATTCGGTTGCCTATAATATTGATGTTACAACATAAGTTATGATAAATTGCATAGAGACAAATTGCAGTAATGCACCTTTAAAGAAGCTTCCAATTCAAAAATTGTTTATATATATATATATATATATATATTATATATATATATATTATATAATTATTGCTGAATAACGTAAATTTCACTTTTTCCCTTAATGGGTTCTTTCGAAAACCATGTGTACTAAGAGATGTGCTCTGCTGATAGTGAACTTCAGAGTGTTTGCTTTGATTGAAATCTCAAATCTAATGCGAGTGTGGAATTAGTTTTCTGCCTTGAGAGCCTGTCTAGCATCTCGTAAACTGTACTTTTACTACTTGGTTTCTCTAGATTTTTTACCGTGTTACCGAAGTTTGTTTCCAGGTACGTGTCGAGTTTATTTTAATTGAAGGTGACTTGATATATAACTTTCTTAGTTGATATACATCTTCCACCAGTGTTCATGATATGTTGAAATTTTATGGCGAATTTAAGTTGAAGTAATATTTATAGAGTAAATTTGTATAAGTATAAGAAGTTTATAAGTAAATTTAAGTATAAAGTAATATTTAACCGAAACTCTGGGTGGCAGAGGCTGGGGTCGGAGGGGGTAGGTCTTCTAAACCCTGGTCAAAGCTAGCCAAGTTGACCGCCTGAAGCTCTTGTTGAAGGCGATTACAGCACCTGTCCATGGTTTTGTTGTCACACTCGACCTCCACCAGAACCTCGAATTCGGCCTCGCGACGCGATGACTGCCGTGACTCGATGTGCACCACATTCACCCCTAGGTCCTACAAGTAACTGCAGTCTTACTGCAATTCTAATTTTAAAATATTAATGCATCTTTTAAATCATAACAAATATTTGCAAAATTCTTAAAAAATATTAATAATGAAAAAAAAGTTGTATATGATATATACGTCTTAACGACAAAAGCCATTCAAATAAATAATAAATTTCTGGAAAGCAATAATTTTTTTTCTACATTATTGAAAAAATGAGATAAATATTTTGAAATGTTTTCTTAATATATTTACAAATTTGAAGTTTATGCTTTAAGTTTGTTAACAAATTATTGTAATTTAGATAAAGATTAATATAAATTAAAAAAAAATGATTCGAACGGAAGCTAAATGATTTTCTTCAGAATATTATGTAGCTAACATTTGTAGTAACAATATGCTAAATTAATAATTATTGTTAATTAACAAAAATCATGAATAGTTTTTATCAAAAGTTGTTAATATTTGCCGACTATTGGGAGTATATTTGAAGATAAAAAAAAATGTAAACCTGAAAAACTTGTAAAATCCTTGCAAGACCACCAACTTGATTTTTCAACGAAAAGATAACAGAATTCCTGGGATCGTCAGTTTCCCTATTTCCTTCCGGTTCTCGCTGAAACACACACAACATGCGTTTGTGTATCAAGTTGTTAGAACTTTTCATATATATCAATTATTAAAAATGTATCATTTTTACAGTAACTTCTTTCTGTAGAAGTGCAGAAGACTCAACAATACTTATAGCTTATCGGTCTTTAGTGGTGTTCTTGAGTAGCTCATTTGTAAATTAGAGCACGTTTAGCTTTGTATAAAGTACACTATCGGTTAATTGCATAATGGGAGTTATAAATTTATTTTTCTGAAGTTTACAGGAGGTGGGGGACCTTTAAGAAGTGAATAACAACGTAGCGGCCTGCATTGACAGATTTATGTTTTCTTCAAGAGATGGAATAGCAATGATTTTCAATCTTTCAAACTCTTACATAAAAAATTGATGTTCATGACCTTGATATGAACCTCAAATCATCAAAACTAATTCCTGCAAGCTGGCAAAATAACTTAATACTTTATGAAGTATAAATTAGAGGTAAGATTGGGCCTAAAATATCCAGTCCGAACCGACTCAATATATACCAAGGTCGGGTATATACTGGAGTTTATTCTCCACCAGCCAAGTAAATCTCGGTCATCTGTTTTATCTAAATTATGTATTTTAAAAGAAATATTCCTTAATTTAATATCCTTACATGGTTTTAGTACTCATAATATATAAGTGATCAAACCACAATAAGAAATGGGAAAACAAGACTAAGATTTTTCAACCGTAACAAGCGGTCTTCGTCAGAGTCAAAAACCCAACTGACTCAACCCTCAGTTGGGTTTTTGACTCTGACGAAGACCGCTTGTTACGGTTGAAAGATCTTAGTCTTGTTTTCCCATTTCTTATTGTGGTTTGATCATTGATATACATATATATTTATTAAAAAAAAATTAGCGAGAGAGAGGTCGGAGCTCGGGCTTAGTATCTTACCTCTAGTAGGATAGACTCAACTATAAAAGGTTAATAAGCTTCCCAATAAATTACTGATGTTCAAGACGACAAAATAGAAATAAGCTGCGAAAATGGATCTATAGTTCAAACTACTCACCAAAATAGTTCAAAACAGATGTGAATATAATACTGAATAAATAAACCTTATAAGAGACCACAAAATGTTTAGTGTTGCCTATGATAATAATTTTTTTAGGACTAAGAGCTTGTGCGTGATCCCAAATCACTCTGGTTTACCAGCCGCAATAACAATGTCGTTGATATACTAACTCTGTTCAATTTTAAGGGTAATATGTAGATTTCCTATTAAAATATTTATATTTCTTTGCGTTTTATACTTTTATTATTCCATAAAATAGATCTTTTTTCTGTTCTTTATCTTTGTGTATAGCATCAGGGTTAATTTTGTCCGTGCTCTCCTCTGTGTGAGTTTCGATATACTGCTTACTAAAACCAATTAGATAAGAGTTTCACAACATTTTTTTGCTTGTAGACCCTCTGAGAATATCTTGTCATCCGTAAAGACCATTATTTAAAAAATCTAAGTATGCACATGAAAAATGTTGAAAAAAAATTGGTATAATAGGTAAATACAAAATTAAAAATGAAACAATCCCATTATATTAGTAACTTGAATGCCAAATATAAAATCCAAAAATATTCTTATAATGTCAACAAAAATATAGCTTTATTAAAATTTTACAAATAATTTTAAGATGAATAACATTTTGAAAAAAAAAACTTAAAAAAGGTAGTAATATATATAACATTTTAAAATATTGGATAATTATGAAAAACTAATTAAAACGTGCTTTAACCATCAGCTTGCTCCGTTCTTAATATATATTTAGTTAATATATTGATAATGAATATAAAGTGTGCCTCTATAGTAAAATACAGCTATGTAATTGCACATTTCATAGGAGCTTATTGAGGAGATCGATTTCTCATGATCTTGGTTCTTATGTACGGTCTTAGTAGTGTACGAGTATTCTCACAGCTGTACTAGTGTATTGATATCGATAATATTCTTCTCTGTGCAGGTATTCTATGAGAAATTTTTCACTGTGCTACAAAATCCTTATGGTGTACCTTAACTTTTGTAAAATTATTTTAATACAACAATTTGAGATCTAATATTTATAAACTCTAATGCATGCTTTATTTTATTATAAAAATAAAACACAATTTTAAAAATAGACGTACTCTTCAGAGATGCTTCAATATAAAATGGTATTTATTCATTATGACATTTACCATTCCATTTTATTTTCAATAGCTGGTTGGAGTTTTAAAACAATAATTTACAATTTCAAATTTAAAGATAGAAATATTAATTAACTTCAACTGATTGACTAGGACATTGCTCCACAGTACATTAAATGGTATTATAGGCATTATAATTAATATTATAATTATAATTAATTGATAAGTAAAACACTGTCTGAAGGATAGTCTTTATTGGTGTCTTGAGGAGTGTTAACGTACTCTGTTATGCAGGCTGATGGGTTCTTAGAAGACCCATTGAAGATCTGTCGTTCTCAACCAAGGAACAATTTACCTGATAAATCTCCTCTCATGAGTGCTGTCAGAGATACTCTTACGTCTGCTCTGTATGAGACTAGACCAATTAGCTTCTATAGTTGAAGGTATATCAACTCAGACTCTGACGTTGAAGGTAACACCTGACTCTGAAGTTACTTTCAATCTTCCCTTTAAACTAATTATAGCTTTTGTGAAATCATACTGTATCTTATAAGAGTACCCATTAATCACCTACTCTTGTTCTCTATAGGTCACATTTTTAGCAGGAAACTTAATTTATTGATAGTTTGAACATGAAGACTTCTTATTTTTCTATCTTTAAAAATATTGAAATAAGTTGTAGTAGTATATTTCTACTCCACTAAATTCAGAGTTATTTATTCTGTATACTATAGTAACATTAAAAAAAAATTGCATTGTTTTCACACTTACAGGCGGAATAATTATAAAAAAGATCAATGATTGATCTTGTGATGAAGGTAACGAATATTAATCCATTTTAATACCATGGAATTAGAAACGACTAGTATTAAATCAAGAACTGTAGTACAAAATGAGTTATTTAAATACGTAGTAGGTAAACGTAATTAGGAGCAGTATCATAACAATAGAGGGCAAAGGGCAAAACGTCAATTTTACACGTTTACATTTTTTTTCAGATTTTGAGACCTCAAAAGACGTCATAAGCAATGATTCTAATTAAATTTTTAAAAACTAAAATTGCAATCGGTTATGTTTGTTTTATGATTCTCAAAATTTACTTGTTTTGTTAATATTGTAATCTTAATGTGTTCTAATCAATACCTTTTATACCTTATAACTTTTACTGGTCTGGACGTACCTCAATTTAAAAATAATTTTTGATAATGATCGTTAGTATATATTTTTATATATATTAATACTCATTACGTTAATTATTAGCTTACAGAAAAATACTTCAGCTCGTTAAGATTCCGTAAATTTGTCTATATCGCTTTAAAAAGCGTACCTATGATGTCATCACGCAATGCACACGTATAATAAGTGAATGAAACTTACATTTCAAAGTAGCCTCGCTTATGTAATATGAACAATATATATGGTTATGTGAGCCTTTTCTTAAAACCATACAAGGAGTTTTGATAACAAACAAATAGACAGACTCAGCTATATTACCATTTACCACTAACGTTATTATATCAGACAATAAAAGAACTAAAAAAATCTTTGAATATATTGTTTTAACAACTTGGTGATTGCACATGTAACATTCATAATAAGCACATTATAATAATTACATTAAAGGTGTAATAAATAATCTGTTTTATTTCTTCGCAAATGTTAACATGTGGATATACTAGCACTTATGAATTTGAAATGTACTCTACATAAAAAACACATACTACTTCTAAATAGAATATATAATTAAATAAATCTAACAATGGAAGAAGGATAATAATGAATAGAAAAGCAGGAGTACCTCATGGTCTCCTTTGAGAGCCCACTTTTTGCCAGACCTGTAGAGCCATAGTCCAAGTAAACTCTTACCACTCATGGTTCTGCAACAGACGAAGGGGTTTCTACAATTCACAGCAGTCATGACATATCTGCAATTGCCTAACACTCATGGTATCTTAATCCTTATTTTTTACTTTACAAAAAAGTATATTGATAATGAAAAGATTTGACTTCGGGATTTATAAGATTTACATGTTTAAGGTACCAGAAGCCCTTTTTTTTTCGATTATGTCTCTATGAAACTGAGAAAAAGTGTACTTAAAATTGCATATATTTTTGTAAGTTTTAACGTTGTTCACAATGTATTTAAGAAAAGTAAAATTAATTGAATAAAAATGTTTTTAACTAACCTACTCTTTTTTGCACCAATTATTAGTATTAGTCACTAAATAGGGAAAACAACTTACATCATTTAGTGCCTTAGACATAGTCTCTGGGTTTCACCAAATCAATGTGACAGAAGACTCTACGCCTAAAACAGCCTTACAGGTTATTACGAATTTTTACAAATGTCATTCGCACTAAAAAACGCCCCACCGACATTCTAAAGAGCCACGAATATTTTGTTTCCTAATTTACCTAACGTATTTTTATATATGTATGACATTATACATTTTTTCTGATAACTTAATGGAACATTTAAAACACAAAATACTAAAGAAATACAACTTAAATATACACTTAGATAAACCGGAATTGTTTAAAAAAAACTACTATTTTTAGAACTTAGTATTTCTAAAGAAAGCGTTAGGACGAACTGCATAAAGTAATCCTCAAACTCAAAAACAAATAAAACAATTCCTTGGACTCACAGGATATTACCGGCAGGTGATGCCTGCTTACAACAAAATGGCTAATAAATCTTGACAAATGTCAAAATAGCTGTTACAAACTGACACACATAAAGATAATAACCTTGAAAATAAACAATCTTTTGAGACATTAAAATCTCTATTATAAAACGAACCTATTTTACAACTACTTGACTTTAACAAACAATTTACACTAACGGCAGACACCTCAGACTTCAAAATCGGTGCTTTATTATCAGAAAAATTTAATGGAAAATATTTGACAATCTTATAGGCTTCCTGAACTCTTGATAAGCACGGAGAAAACCTCAGTACAATTGAAAAAGAATTATTAAATCCGTATGGGCATTTAACTATTTCCGACATTATATGTATATAAGGTAAGAAAACGGTAATAAATTCAGACCACTAGCCCGTTCAGTATCTTCTTCATGATAAGAGTGGAAAAATATTAAGGTGGAAATGCTAATTAGCATATTGTGATTTAGAAATAAAATATTTTAAAAGTAAAATTAATGTTGACATGTATGCTTTTACTGAAATCCCTCATGAATTAAACTTGACATAATCAAATATAGGAACTAGTTCAACCACAAATGAACAACACCGGACAATATTGACAATATAGATCAAAATCAAGACCAATGTAATCAATTCATAAGAAAGCTCAACAGATAAAATATTTATTGTTGACGACCCAAACAAAATACTCAATGTAGTAAACAACCAAATGATAATCAAAAGAGGAAAAGCCTCAGAGGGTCATTCACAAACAATGCATTGGACTAAAAAAAGATACCACCTGTACATAGATTATCCTGATTCTAATCATAATCTAAGAAAAATTATACTTAGAGTACCTCCTGCCTAACACTACCTGCGGAGTGTACTGTTCGGATAACACATCACACATAAAGAAACGGGGCCTAAACAAAATGTTTATTGAGTTTCAAACAATTATTGAAAATATTCTTAAAACAGTTAAGATAAAAAGATATTTTAAAATCATGGATGACATCCAAACATATATCTACAAAAAGCAAAGATACTAAACCAGCATAACAGGTACACTTTGGACATAGTATTGACTTTTATTTTAACCTTCGAAAAATTTGTTATTAGCCTCGAATGTTAATCCACATTACCAAATGTGTTAATAACTGTGACACTTTTCAAAAGAATTACATATGACAGAAATCCTCTAAGCCAACATTTTAAGTCACTCCTACACCAGAAGCCCCTTTCAATGCTATCCAAATTGACATCGTAAAAATATTTACAATAATCGATTGCTTTCCAAAGAAACTGTCTGACTATGTACCACAAAATACAACTGGACAAGAAATAATGAAATGCCTCAAAAATTACTTTTGGTACATACAAAATCTGTATAATCTACAAACCCTATCCCAGACACGTTTCAGTGTGATAATGCTCCGAAATTCTTAAATAAAGGCCTAGAAAACATTTTATCCTAACATTACAATAATGATAAAATAAAACTATAAGTTAATTTTTTATAAAACAAAATATTTTATTTGTTTTATAAATAAAATAAAAATTAACGATAAGGATAAAAATTGATTACAGAACACATACTTAATCCCGCACATAATACACTAGAACTCATGGACATTATCACTGTCGAATAATCTGCAGACCTTACCTTTGAATGAAACTCTTGCCTCGCTCTCATTTCATTTAACAATACACCTAATAAAACAGTAAAACTAACACCAAACGAAATAACATTTAGCAAACAAACAAAGAAACCTCTGATGTCTTTTTAGCGCACAAATCGAAATATTTCACAATGACAAACTAAGTAATTGGGTTAAAAAATTAATAGATACTAAAAGGTCTGATTTTATGAGAAAACATCTTCACTCCTGATGTGAAGATATATGTTAAAACCAACACTAAATCAAAAAACAAACCTTGATATAAAGCTAGTAATAGGATATGGTAAAAAAAAAGTATAGTAATAACGAAAAGAAAATTTACGAAAGTACATCCAAGAAAAATTACGAAGTAAATCCAAGCAAATACGAAAGAAATAATAATTTCAATTCTATCTCTCTACAGGCGGATAAGGATTGACCAAATAATGACATCCTTTAATTGCCGTAATTGTAACTTTATGCATTTTTTTTGGTAAATTACTAATATTATATTTATTTTTTTGCAAAATTTTATTGTTCTATAATTAGCCTAAGAGTGTACCAAAAATCTTATGAAACAATTAAATGTACCATAACAGCTCTTTTGGTCAATGTAATTTTGAAAAAAAAAATTCTCATATGAAGTGCTATTTTTAGGTGCAATACAAAAGTTTGTGAGCAATAAAAGCCTTTTTAATTCTCACAATATAAAACAATAATTGTAATATTGTTCCACTTATAGAAGAGGAACTGACAAATAGATTAAGAAGGAAGCAGTTAAAAGTACTGAAAAGAATCTGGTCATATTTAGTGTAAAAATGTTATTCCATCTGAACTTACATCTGTATAGAATACTACATCTAAGAATTTAGTAAGCAAGTGTATATTTCGCTCAAGACATTTGTATCTAACTGCATGATTAAAGAAGCGGAGGTGCTATTTCCAAAACTACAGAATATATACATTACCTAAAAATATAACAATGAGATGGAGGATGGAAGTGGCAGGGATTTAAGGGAAAACTAAAACGAAAAAGAACGCCAATCATTTCAAATTTAAGAAATTCTTTATTTTTTTCTTTTCAAAGTTAAATTTTAATTATTGGCATTGTCCTTTAGAATTGTCGTATCATCAATATTGACCTAGGTGAGTACATATAATCGGAAGAGCCTACAAGGCAAAATCATATGCTACAACAAACAGTATGAATAAAAATAGCGATAAAATCAAAACCGGTTCTTTACGTATTTATTGCAAATGCAATTACAAATATTATTACTTATTACAAATCTCCAACTTTTAGAAATAACTAACGCAAACAGTTCCTTTAACTTCATCCTTTTCTAAGTTGAAGTCAGCTTTTTTATTATTAAATTATGAGATTACTGAAATTTTCAGGAACCACTAAGAATTAAGAATTTTATAATTAAAATACGCCTCAGTTGGAGTATTATAGATAAGACCTTCAATATTCAATCAAAAGAATCACTAAAAAAAAAAATCAAATTATCTCTAAAATAATTTTAAAACAAAATATCATAGAAATCTTTTGTTTAATTTTTTCAAATTTTCTTCTTCTTCTGTCCTAAATTTAATTTAATTATAAAGGATTCGAGCCCGAAGAGGACCCCAGGCTAATAAAATTAGGATACTTTTCATAGTGTTTGTCCGCCCGTAAAAAATATATGGTTTTAGATTATAGTTATTTTTTTTATGAAGAGGTATTTACCACTCAATTTATAGGTTTAAAATTAAAGAAATTTATGTTTTTGTTTACACAAATTAAGCACAACTGATATGTTTGAAACATACAACTACGAAATATTTATTGATTTATGACAATCAGAGATGATAACGTAAGTTACTTATAGTTATTTGTATTTTTGCGGTTGATATTAACACTTCATTATTAGTAGACTTAGTGATAGCATTACTTGATCAATAAAGATTTTGCATGCTTGATTATTGTTTTAATATCCACAAACTAAATTAATGTTTAGATTGTTAGAAGGGATAATTTGATTGAAGTTCAAAATTTATTACATCACAACTGAATAATCATTAATTGAAATATAATATCAAACTCACAGAAACGTCTTATTACCGAATATTTACCTCAAACAATCTGTTGTTATAATCAGCAGATTGTATAAATCAGAAAAAGCATTTGTGTTGCAAATACAGCTACAGCTATCTCAAGACTGATGATGGATTTCGTGTTTTGCATCCATCTTACATAGTCGTTAACAGCACAGTGGGTTCCTCTCTCAATCAGTGACCTAATTAACGCAATCAAAATTTTGTGACGTATTTATCGAAAATAAAATTTATTTGATCAGATTATGTTTTTTAAATATTTTTAATGGCTTAAACAAATCCATAAATATAATCAAAAAGAAAAAATTGCTTTTCAGATCAACCAATCCTTTTATTTTTCATTCATTTAGCTGAATGTGATATTATTTCAAATTAATACGCGATTTATCAAATATTTTTTGGCCCCTTTGTGACACTTTGGGTCTCACTGGGCATCTTAAACAAAAAAAATTTAAGAATAGAAAATAAAGGAATTTCTGTTTTATATTTCAAGGATGTGTTACAAAATTATATCACTTTCGATTCGAGTGTCACTTTTTAAAATGGATTCCTAAGAAAATATCAAAAAAATATCTGGGCTTATCTAAGTTTTATATAAAACCATAAAAATCTGGCTTCAATGAAATTTTGTTAATAATTGCTTATTAACAAATAGGAAGATAACCAATCTTATACAAAAAATGCTCTCTCTATGTTAGTACAAGTTTTCGGCCGAAGTCCTTTTACAAACTTTAAAACATTACATTAATAATCATAACATTAACAAGTTATTTTCTTGATAGTTGTAGCATAAAATACAACATAAATAAAGACAAGTTAGTTCATATAACATTTTATTGAAAAGATTAACAGATTATATAGATTTTTTTCAATTTCGGTAAGATACTATTATTTTTTACATTAACTTTTAAGAATATTTTTATTATTGTATAAGACAAAAATTAAAATAAATATTTGAAATTATTTCAAAAATATAGAAAATCTTTCTTTATTACAAATGTATCCTCATATTTCCTCCCTGAAGATTGATAAGTTATTACCTCATCATTTAAAAACTTAAAATCTTTTTTAATTCAAAACCTTCTTCCAAAATTTCTTAATCCTTTTAAATAAGTTTATATATTTTAGAATAACTTTAAAGTTTATTTATTCGTATAACATTTTAATTCGTATATTGTTATTGTAGTAGGAATATAATGTAATTGTAATAAGAATTGTTATTGTAGTAGAATGTAGTTAGAGTATATACTTCAGGTATAATTTTAGAATTTATTACATCGAGTGATATTAATAAATCATAGAACTATAAGAAAGTGAAGGTACATGTTATGACATGTACAGGTATCTTACATTCCTACATGAGATACCATATCTGCATTCTTACAAAATTAGAAATAATTTTAAAATATAAGAATTTTAAAAATTAACTTTTATATATTATGACAACGGAAACATTGCAATTTTTAGACCCTAAGAGAATGAAAACACTTATCCGGTTTTAATGTAATATATATTGCATAATATATAATATATATATATTGCAAATATACTGCAATAATACCAAACATACAATTGTTAAGCTTGATTGTTGTTAAAAATAGATCATAAATTATTTTCTATAAATATTTACAAATAATATACAAAATCGTACATAATTTTTTGTTAGACAAGAATAAATAACCCTGTTCATTTAAGAAAATAGTAATTTAACTTCTTCGACATAGGCAGTAAACTTTGACCATTACTTTTTCAAAGCAGTTCTTGAACTTTTCACCCTACTCATACTCAGACATTTCAATGAAATATTTAGTGAAACTTTTGATTAGTTAAAGAAACTAATATCTCATAATTATAGCTTTCCCTCAGGGTTGTACCGTTATTCTGAAGAAGTTTATTTACTTGATGTTCGTTTTCAGATTATATGTCTTTGAAAACAATATGTACTTATTTATATATAATAAATAATTTAGTTAAATGGAACAATTATATTTAACGAATGTGAATAATTAAGTTAAACTAATTAATGGTTTAGTTGTATATGATTGAAAAATGATATAAAATATAAGGAATAAATAACGTAAAATGCAGTAATGAACATATAAATTGAAGTGGATTGTACAATGGTCGTCCATTTTCCACTTCATTAGTTATTGAATCAATGAGTGAAGATTTATTTTGAGATATCTAGGTTTATTCAATATGTAATAGTAAGTAAGCTCTGTGAATTCGACGTTGAGTAGTAACAATATTTTACAATAAACACGTGAAACAAAAAACCGGCGTCTAAACTATAAATAAAAAATCAGAAAAATAACTAAGATCTTTGAAGCAAAACAAGCGGTCTTTCTCAGTGTCCAACTGATACTGATAACCGTATATACGCATATTAAGACTTGCTAAAAACATTCTCACCAATTCGTATAAAATGAATGCAAGTTATTTAGTTACTCGATGTATCAGTCGCCACCCCTTCCACTATCTCCCTTAATAAAACACTCTAGCCAGCTAAGTATTGATCTTACACGATTATTGGTTTCACTGAATTTCTCTACTTTAATTGGAAAGTTTTAAATATAAACTTAATCCAATTAAATTACTTAAAAATATTGGTTACATCTAATAATATGAATTATTTCTACAGCGACAAATGAAATTACTCATTTAATTTCAATGACTAAATTTAATATTTGCCCTTATTTTGTAATTAAATATATTTATATAATATGCAATAATAAATATAATTGTATTATCAACAAAATTTTCCGGATTATATATGTGGAGATATCAACGCTAATATCACAGTAAGAATTCAAAAATTAGACAACGATCTGTCAACATGGTCATTATCAAAGAGATACAATGACTGATACGATTCATGAGTATAACAATAAAATCCTGTTATATATATATAAAGTATATATATATATATACATAACTAATACAGTTGTATTAGTTAATGATGAGATTTATCATTCTTAAAATTCATACACACACAAACACACACACACACACAAACACATATACACACACATACACACACACACACACACACACACACACATACATACATACATAAATACATAAATATACTTCACGTTACTATTGAAAAAAAATTTAAGTTAGGTCAACACTACTTTATAAATATTTACGAAACAAAAATGTATTTATGATAGAATGGAAATGAATCAAACATAAAATATAAATGTTCATTGAAAAAGGTATACGAAAGTTATATATCTATTGATCAGTTTATTTGGGAGTAATACTATTTCTGCGTATCAGTGATATGAAAGTGAATGTATGTAGATTAAGCTTTCAAATATAACAACTGCTTAACTTAATCTGATTTGCAAAAAGCTCACCTTGGAGTGATGTAAAGGTAAATTATTTTAAAATGATGTAAAAAAAAAATAAAAAACTTAGTGTGTTTGTTTGCTATTGTATTACTATATTGAAAGAGGTTTTGAGTCGAACCTGTTGCTGAAGCAGTAGGCGAGTATTACACAAGGGGGATGTTTTCGTCTCGCAGGGGCTGAAGTCTCTGATCGCAGCACCAAGGATCCTGTGACGTCACACACCCTAGCCCCTCCCCTAAGAGCCCTCTAAATATCGAAGAAAAGCCAGACAATAAGCAAGATTTGCACAAGTCATGGCTAATAATCCCCCACCTCCCATTCCTCCTTGAGAATCCCCTTCATTTACAGCTATAACTCATTTCTTCCTCGACAGTCTGCAATCCCTACACTCCCTTTTTATCTTTTACACCCTTGTATTCTTAGAACGAAATATCTCAAGATTTGATTGACTCAATAGATAAGATTAATTCTATTAATAGGTTATCATTTAAATTAACATAAAAAAGTACATTAACTTAATTGGAATACTAAAGTTAATTTTATATTACAAAGTCTTTAATCAAGAACAACCTAATAAGAACAAATAAAAAACACAAGCGACCTACACTCAACTTTACTACAAATAAACTTATTATCAAAGATATTGATAATTAATTCAAATTTTGATTTATTTTAATGTAGCTTTCTCAATTCTGTTATAACATATCGCAGTTTATCAATTTTCAATTATAACTTAAATGAAATCACCATTACAACAGCTGAAAATTTCACAAGTAAGAATGTATATCAGGGTCGAACATTCAGAAAACAAGGAAACCAATATTGAATAAAAGGCAGAAAAATACAGATAGTAAATAATTAATTTGATATGATTAATGCATATCGCATATTTAATGTAATTTTTAATTTATTAATACGGTTCGTGGATGGAATTTACTTGTGCTCCAAGTGAAGGACAAGTAATATAAAATGTAACAAGTATTTGTCTAAATTTATATTTTAACACGTTACTTATACACACGACTTGTACGTTACTTGTAACTTGTACGTTAATTGTTAAATAATTATATTTTATTTCAATATATATCTATAATTAAGAAAATGAAAATAATTTAGAGTTTAAAGTGTTTTTTAATTAATTATTCAAATATAGATTTATTTAAATGATTATGAATCATTGACCATTCTTCTAAAGTATATATGAAATTTACTTCTATTAAATAACTAATTTTGCCTTCTTGAAATTTCAATCTAATTATGGCAAAGGTATCTCGGGAGTAGCCACAGATAGATCTCGATAATGCTCCTGTTTTCTATTATTATTCTGCCTCTTTCAATAATAAAAATATCATTTGTATTAAATACAAATAAAGGCTAAATAAAATATTTTGTTTGCACCTTTCCTATTGTACAATTTCCAGTTTACTATTGGTAATAAGATTGCAATACTTGAACAAAATTGCCCAATTACAATGTCGTTATATTCGGCGCTAACATATCTGTTACATTAAGATATTATTAAGATTACTAAACTGTACATTTGAGGAGGGATTAATAATATTGGATTCTTCTTTATTTACCTATAACGTAAATCCAGATGTCGTCAAAAAATATAAGGTATATAGTCAAGAACCCTTAATACCTGTAAACTGATCAAAATTTGAAAATAGATGGTCATTATCACAATAGTTAACTTTAAATGTTAAATACCATTAATCAATACTAAAAAAAAGTTATCTAGTTGAAATTATAATGGTAATTTTTAATTCTGTTTACTCTCTATACGAAAACTAAAGAAATGAAAGTATTAATTCGGATCAACATTTCGAAATTGAGTTTGTGAACTAACTCTACGTTTCTAGAAACGCTGTCACCTATAAAATAAGTTTTGCGTCTGTCAGCGTCTCTGTATGTCTGTGTATGAGTGAGAAGGATATCTAAAAACTGAAAACAGCTATAAACACAAAACATCATATTTAAGTTCCTGCTATTACTGAAACGAAAAAGCATACTTGGCACCTAAAGTGCACTTTTTAGAGGTACTTTATAAAAAATAATAGGCTTTTTTTGGATTACTAATGATCTGTATGTTTGGCATTTGATATATAAATTAAATCAGAGAAAAACATTTGTTTGAAAAATAAATCTATATAAATAAAATAATGATTTTGTCTGTACATTGCTTAGAACTGACTCATTTCAACTTTTCTTTACGTTTCATACATTCGAGAAACCGAATCCACCCTTAGAAAAATTTCTGTCGGTTTGTCTGTTTGTCCGCAAAACTGTGTCACAAGTAAACTCAGCTACCATAAGACATATAAAGCTGAAATTTTTACAGTATATTTGTGTAGGACAAACTTAAAATATAGGCTCTGAATTGATTGGAAATTCAACGTAGAAGTGAAGTTATGGACGTTTAAAGCAAAAACGTTTGTCACAAGTAAACTCAGCCACCATAAGACATGGTGAGCTGAAATTTTGACACTGGATTTGTGTTTGCCTAACTTAAAATATGGCCTCTAAATAGATTCATAATTAAGTACAGAAATGAAGTTATAGGGCTTTAAGCGTATTTTTCTAACTTCAGAGACAAGTTTGTTTTGAAAATACACAGGTGTGGCAAGTAGGTATTGTTAGTTGATTTTAATTTCATTGGAGCATATGAATATATTGCGTATTTGACATCTTTGAAAAGGTGTTTCCCAGGGTTGAAGATGTACTATCCATTACGAATTAATAGTTTCGTAAACGAGCAATTCTCAACTCTTAATATGAACAGGCAGGAAAAATCAACAAACAAGTTCTTACGCTATATCATACCGAGGAAAGAACTTACAAGTCAGTAAAGAGATTGGATTAGTGATGAAGAAGTAGTTCATTATCTAATTGAATTTTTTGACTCTGAATTTATTTCTCCTGGACTGCCTGCTCATGAGTAAAAACTTAAAGTAGGAGCACCAATCATGCTGCAATTTAGTAGCAGTAACAAATTTCATGTTACGAAACATGAGTGCCCCAAAACTGTGCAACGGGACACGACTCTGAGTTCGTGCTCTACACAGATATGCCATAGAGGCGGACATAATGACTGGATGTGGTATTGGGGAGTCTGTGTGTATACCACGCATACCATTGATTCCGAGCCACTGTCTGTTTCCGTTGAAATGATTGCAAAGTCCCGTCAGAGTCTATTTCGCAATGACGTTAACTAAGTCGCAAAGGGAGACTTTATCTAACGCAGGAATTCATGTTAGCGAGACCAAGTTTTTCTCACATGGTCAACTGTAGTTTACTTGCTCAAGAGTCATAGGTTCCAACTGTTTGTTCTTCCTGACGGTCAGACAGCTAATGTGGTGTATACAGAGGCATTTGTTTAACACTGTACTAATAATGGTATTTTCTACTATTCTATAACTTTTAATTATGGTATTAGTATATATAATAATATAATTGATATTTTGGAATACCAAGTATATTAGAATTTTTGATTCCGTCAAGGACGGGTACGTTTGCGAGTAACAAATAAAAAAATAAAGTACCAAAATAAAGGTATTTTACAAAATTTTGAAAAAAATAAAGTACAAAATGTATCACTACCACTATCGTTATAGCGCAACAGGCGCAAACATAACAAATCCTCTATCAGTTATAGTGAGTTTTTTTTTTATTAATTTATGTCAGGTAATTATTAATAACAACTGTTAATTTTGATTGAATCGTAAAGAGATTCTAATGAGGACTGACTTGGAAGTAAAGCTTTGTATTCTTCACCGGGAAGTTCCATTTTCTCTGGTTCTCAGAATTACGGCTTTAAGAGCCATGAAAAAAAACAATACTCTATCTTTAGTATGTATTTGGTTATTTGAGATATGTGAAATGTTTAAGTCAATAGTGGCAGTGCTCTCCCACCTCTTTCATTTGATGACACCCTTGTTAGGAGTATGTTACTAAATTCCTTTTATACTCGTTTTACGTTAACTTGATCTGCTATGAACATAAAATATAAACAAATTTATTGTCAAATATATGAAAGAAATCTTTATCAAAGTGATTTAATATAATTTATAAGTAGAGTAAGATACATTTTCAAGAAAATTTGTTTAATTAAATATAGATATATGATTAAAGCAGTTGTGACACGCACAGCAAAGTTGTGACCACTGAAGCACTGAGGCGAACTCGCCACGCATACGTATGATTTAAATGCACTTATGGTAGCGAAGAACGTACACATTGTTGGCTGAATATTGGCTGAAGACACCTACGTTTTGATGGTAACACAAGTATGAATTGATGGTTATACACTATTTTGTCATTACACAAGTACACAATGATGACGACAACAAATGTGTTTCAACACATCAAGGGATTGATGGAGACACAGGTACACATTGATGGTAATGCACTATTTTATCCTTACAGAACTATTGAAGGTGACGCCACGCTACACCTACCATCTTTTTCCGAAAATATGACACTGCCTTACTTTACCTTTTGGTCCAAAATACATTCACACCGTTAAACTAGACTTGGTTACTTTGTGAAACAGTGGCTGACATTATTTGATAGCTCTCTTTATGTGGATTCTCAGGAGATATGCTTACTCCATATAATTATTGTATTAATTAAATGAAATCTAAAATATGACGACAAATTTGTATCTATGCAGGAATTATTTGTCATGAAAGAAAAATCGAGAGTCTTGGTAGGTTCTACTTCTATGTCATGAATTTTTTATTCAAACTATAATAAACATTTTATGATGTAAGACTTCAAGTTTCAAACATTTAAGCAATGAGACCTCAACAAATAAAATGAACTTTCTTTCATATCAGAGTCCGGAACTAGACTTTTCTTATCACTCCGAACGAGCATCTTCTATATTCCGAAGAATATTTTTATTTAGTTTTTTATACCTTTCCTGCTAATGTAAAATCAGTAAGGGTAACTTTGAATTGCTAACAAAAAACTCTTCTATCATAAATGAATTTATTAGTAAGAACGATATTTTAAGTTATTCAAATGACTACTTGTTACGACGTTTTGTATTAAGTAGTCATTTAGTCTCCCAGCCCGTACAGATGGGAGATTGATAGCAGAACAGTGCTACCCTTAAGGAGAGAGCACTGCTCTGCTTTGGAGCTGGGATAGTATTGTTCGAATACTTTTCTCGACATAGTTAGGGTACATATAAGTACGCAATCTATATTTATGCGTAGTTACAGATGATTTTAATTAATGCATTCTACTAATAAAATTTAAAAAAAAAGTTCACCCAAAGAAACATACCATTAATAAAAGTTTAAAAAAAAAATATTGTACTTACAATGCAATAAATATAGTCTAAAAAAAGTATTTTAAACTGATGATGCTAACAATGAACTGTATAAAGAATCGAACAGGGACTTAGTTTCCTGAGATTTGATTGAAATCGTTTTCTATTAACAGAAACAGGAAAACCTTAAATGGTTTCCATAGTTTTATCGAACTGGAAGAAATGAGTTGAGAATTAATGTTACCTACTTCTCAGTTGAAAAATTGAACTAGGTATATTATTCATTTATAATAACTATATATTACTTAAGCAATAATAACAATTGTAAACGTTATAAAATCTGGAGTGGTCTACACTCAACATTACTATAACAACTCAATAAGCAAACGTATTCCCAATAAAATTATTTCATTGTTTTGTTGTAATTTATCTACCTCAATTTTATCAATGATTGCAATAATGCAATATTGATATAGCGCAATCTTAAAACTGACTGCAGATAGAACTTAATTGTTCTTTTTCGCTTAACGTTTTCTCATTTAGTATTTAAAATAAGGGAAAATTTCCCATGCTTCAATATTGCTAGAAACCAGTGGGGAGTACTCATTTAATAAAAAACTAGATATTTGTAAAATGTAATTACGTTTTGTCAAACGGCGAGAGATGTAGGATTTCTTTGAATACATTCAATAGATACCTTCACAACAACCGATAGGTGAACATGAATTAGTAGTCAGGATCCTACTATCCTTGCCGTTTTAGGACTCCCCCAGTGCCCGTAAGGGCTCGGTCGTCCCCCTCCGAAGAGGGAAAAAACCTAGGTGAACATGAACAAGAATACATTCTGTCAACATTGAAATGTGTAATTATTGAAAAGTGTTTAGTGTATGATTTCCTATTATGTACGTCTTGGATCGCCAAGGAAAAGGAAGGTTAATTAGCTTCTTTTCCGATATTTTAGTACGGGAACAGGTGTGGTCAAACAGGTACCGTGAATATTGCTAATACAATTATTGGAGATTCGACGTAATTGACCATTCCGTGGATTTTCATGTGGGAGATTGAATGTCCATGCCTGCAGAGTGGAAGTAACCGACCGGTTATCGTTGTCAAACTTGCCAAATTTAGGATTCCTAATGTAGAATTTATATAATTTGGCTGGTCCTTAACTAAAATTTGTGGTAAATAAAAAAACCATCCTATCAAAAAACAACATTAAAGATGAAGCATTTGATGAAGAATGACCGCTTGAAACAAAACAACATACATTCTGTTACAAACTGTCTCGCAGAATAAAGCTATTTAAAGATTTACATCTTTGTTTCTTTAATACATTACTTAGATTACTAACATCTAGATTCTTAAATAATGATATATATTTAATAGTCAAATTGAAATGATTTTTTAAAATTTACATGATCATTTTTCAACTTACCTTTTTTATGGATTGGTTATAAATAAACTAAAGAAAGTATATTTAAATTGGTAAGATGAACTGGGTTGTTTGTGAAGATTTAAAGGGCGTAGTGATTTTGAGAGTAGCTCTCGGTGTGGCCGAGGGCAAGTTTTATCAGTTGAGCTGAAGGCGGGGGGGTAATGGTTGTTAATAGAATCAACACATTACCTTCAAACCCTGCATTTCCTCACTGCAAGCGCATCGCTCTCCAATCACTTTAACTTTATAAAAGTCCCTACATATTCTGACGCCCACTATTTCATTTTAACTAACCACAGACCATAAAGTCTATTTTTATAATCATCATAAATTAGATCAGTCTCTGGTTGTTTACAAGATTCCGAATAGAATTATGATTATATCTTTCAGCTAATTAGTCATACTGAAAATATATGTTTCATATTCATTCATTCTTCAATTACCATTGAGTTACATTCAACATCCCTCATAACAGGGAAAAATTTAGAAAGTAGAATTAATATATTATTATATATTTCATTAAATAGTTTTCCAGTGTCCATCTTAGCAAGTTTCAGTGCTAAGCACCATTTCAGGTTTCCCTAACACTAGGCAACAAAAACAACAATTCACCAATTAATTACATAATTAGAATAGTTAGAATTTCATAATTCTTTGTAAAATCCTTGAAGATCAAAACCGTCTTTTTCCAATGATCCTACACACTATTATCTCGGATTTCTTTTATCGATGAAGATAACCTTTCTGACGATAGTTCATCAACCCACATTTAAACACACTTTAAACTCTGTATCAAGTATCTAGCATCCTGCCGAATCCCTACTAGCCCTCCTCAACAGCTGATGCAAATTAGCACTAAGATCTAATGTGCGAAGATAATGAAAATGCCTGAGAGGAGATAATTTTAATCAATATGTTGATCTCAATAAAATATAATTTCTCTAATGTAGTGCAAAATCATAAATTTTAATTTTAAGGCATTAATTGAAGTGATACATATTAGTAGTCTGAAGTCGTTTGCCTTATTGACTCCCCTCCAGGGCTGAGTGTCCTCTCATAGGAAAAATAGTGAACATGAACAAGAATACATTTATTCACATTAAATGTTAATTACTAAAAGGTTTAGTATGATTTCTATAAACAGTCTTGATGCCAGGAAAAGTAAGGTTAAAAGCTTCTGTTACCAATTTTAAGGAACGTTGGTCAAACTAGGTCCTCATATTGCTAATACAATATTGGAGGATTCACTATTGACATCGAATTTTCAGTGGAGATTGATGTCCATGCCTGCAGAGTGGAAGTAACCGACCGGTTATCGTTGTCAAACTTGCCAAATTTAGGATTCCTAATGTAGAATTTATATAATTTGGCTGGTCCTTAACTAAAATTTGTGGTAAATAAAAAACCATCCTATCAAAAAACAACATTAAAGATGAAGCATTTGATGAAGAATGACCGCTTGAAACAAAACAACATACATTCTGTTACAAACTGTCTCGCAGAATAAAGCTATTTAAAGATTTACATCTTTGTTTCTTTAATACATTACTTAGATTACTAACATCTAGATTCTTAAATAATGATATATATTTAATAGTCAAATTGAAATGATTTTTTAAAATTTACATGATCATTTTTCAACTTACCTTTTTTATGGATTGGTTATAAATAAACTAAAGAAAGTATATTTAAATTGGTAAGATGAACTGGGTTGTTTGTGAAGATTTAAAGGGCGTAGTGATTTTGAGAGTAGCTCTCGGTGTGGCCGAGGGCAAGTTTTATCAGTTGAGCTGAAGGCGGGGGGGTAATGGTTGTTAATAGAATCAACACATTACCTTCAAACCCTGCATTTCCTCACTGCAAGCGCATCGCTCTCCAGATCACTTTAACTTTATAAAAGTCCCTACATATTCTGACGCCCACTATTTCATTTTAAGCTAACCACAGACCATAAAGTCTATTTTTATAATCATCATAAATTAGATCAGTCTCTGGTTGTTTACAAGATTCCGAATAGAATTATGATTATATCTTTCAGCTAATTAGTCATACTGAAAATATATGTTTCATATTCATTCATTCTTCAATTACCATTGAGTTACATTCAACATCCCTCATAACAGGGAAAAATTTAGAAAGTAGAATTAATATATTATTATATATTTCATTAAATAGTTTTCCAGTGTCCATCTTAGCAAGTTTCAGTGCTAAGCACCATTTCAGGCTTTCCCTAACCCACTAAGGCAACAAAACAACAATTCACCAATTAATTACATAATTAGAATAGTTAGAATTTCATAATTCTTTGTAAAATCCTTGAAGATCCCGTCTGTTTTTCCAATGATCCTACACACTATTATCTCGGGATTTCTTTTATCGATGAAATAACCCTTTCCTGACGATAGTTCCATCAACCCACATTTAAACACACCTTTAAACTCTGTATCAAGTATCTAGCATCCTGCCGAATCCCTACTAGCCCTCCTCAACAGCTGAAGGCAAATTAGCACTAAGATCTAATGTGCGAAGATAATGAAAATGCCTGAGAGGAGATAATTTTAATCAATATGTTGATCTCAATAAAATATAATTTTCTAATGTAGTGCAAAATATAATTTTAATTTTAAGGCATTAATTGATATGTGATGAGCAGTATTATGTAGTCTTGAAGTACAGTTTACCATTACTAGTGACTGAAGAGATCAATTGTGATAAACAATAACAAAATAATTTAATTTCCAGTTTCTTAAATTAACAGTCAGAAAAGTATAGACTTAGTTATGGAGAAACAGTACCATTAATCCGAATCCAATTAAAACATATTGTTAAAAAAAATGCCTCTTTGCACAACTATGCTCCTCTGCTAATTGCTAAACACACAATGAGGGCCACGTTCTCTTCTGAAAATCTCCCACGCTCCACTCAATCAATACAGCCTTTTTTTAAGGCTATAGCAAAAACTGTTCACTTTGCATCATTTTAGTCTTGTGTACCTACTTTTATTAACCCAAGGAATTTATTAAGTGTTTTAAATTTCACAATATACGATGTCTTAATATGAAAAATGACAAACAATAATGAAATATTCTTAATATAAAAAAAAAGTCCTGGATTTAAATTTTTAGCCGGATGGCTCCTGGGCTGCCTGCTCATCACTTAAAACTTAATGAGGGGCACCAATCATGCCGTTACAAAACTTGAGTGCCTCAAAAATGTGCAACGGGACACGATTACGAATTCGTGCTTTGCACACATACGTAATACAGACTGATATCATGGCTAGGTTTGGTACTAGGGTCAGTTGTTTATACCACAAATACCATTGATACCTAGCAACTGTCCCATTCAACTCAAACAGTTACAATTTCACGTCAGTGTCTGTTTTGCAATGATTGTAAATAAGTTGCAAGGCCAAACTCTGTCTACGGCAGGAATTGAAGTGAGTGGACCAAGTGTTTCTCACATGGTCAACTGTATGTTGCTTGCTCAAGAGTCAGAGATTCCAACTCTCTGTTCTTCCATTCACCTGAAGGACAACCAGCTAATGTGAGTATACAGATTCACTAACTTAGCACTGAGCCTCAAGGGTACCAGGTGACCCCCTTGAGTAAATAGCCTTACTCCGCCATGCGATGCTCTGCCGCAGCGGACAAAATACCACCGATAGAGCTTCAGGAATTTTACCCTGTATGATACTAAGGAGAAGGAAGTCCAAAAGCCCTAACGAATGGGAGCCAACCTCCCACAAGTGCACCTAAAGGACCTAAAGAAGACTGTCCCGAAGAAGGAGAAAGGAAGTCACTTTCTTCTGAAACGGAGGGAGCCTGAATGGGCATTATCAATGATGGATTGTGCAGATTCTGCAAAGAAGAGGAAGAAACACCATTGCACCTGATGGCTGACTGTCAGGCAACTTTGCTGCTGAGAGGCAGGTGCTTTTGGACATTCAACAAGACCATAGAAAAAGTTTTACCGCTGGAGGCGTTGAAGCTAACTGCCGGGATACTTTAGTACAGAAGGGGGGAAGTAGTGTAGAATGGAAATACTTATGAAAACATCAATGTATAGTTAATAAAATATCTATTACATACAAGAAATATACCTTATTTTATACAGTGGTATAAAACAATAAGAATGTGCTCAAAACCTCTTTATCACTTCAAATACGTTTCTACTCCCCAAAACATATGAGCTACATGGAGAGTAGTTGAGGAACATATATGTAAGTAAAGACTTAAATGCATCAAACATAAAAATCCATTCAACATATATGAGGTACCTCACACATACACCTTTAATATAATTAAAGAAACATGTAACCAAACTTCTTCCTACACAACAAGAGCTTTACTAGTCCCATAACATATGAGTTATACAAGAGGGTAGATTGAAACAGTAATGCATATAGAGATTTAAATAAATGTAAACACCCATGTATTCAATGATAAGTTACCCGCACAGTAGAATTACAATAAGAATAATCAGATATCTTTATATACCTGAAAAGCCTTTGTCATGTTTCTAGGGTAGTGGTTCTGAATCTGCTTGAAGTTGGGGAGTTCTTAATTCTACAAATAGCTGAAACACACTGTATACAAATCTTCGAGAAATATTTTAATTACAAATATCAAATACAATACGATAAAAATATTTATTAAAAAAATAAAGAAAATGATACTTACTTTCAGTTTGTTTCTTCTTCTGCCCAGGGAAATATAAACTTGCTGAGCCTTGGCGTCTTCTTCAGTGTTTGGGGCTAAAAGTTTTATAGGGATAGGGAGGACCTTGAATTTCTTCTTGAATCCATTGAAATGTTTTTATTTTTTGCCTGTTTTGACTAGGGAATAATGTTGCAAATTGTAAAATTTTTGCTCAGAGTGGTGAACAAAAGTAATCTCGCCATTGGTAGAACATATTCGTTGCATATAAAATATATTTGAGTTGAATTGGTCCTCTTAAGAAGAAAATCGATATTACTTATCACTAATACTAATGTTGCGTTCACAAAATGAGATGCAATTTGTAAGATGAGGTATGGTGACTAAGTTTTTATGTTTGGATATATTATTTGAATCACTGAGAGACACCTAGAAATCCTATAGACACCCTTGAGAATCACTCTTATGGAGACCTAACAGATTTCGATCTGTCTGGGAAGAACAGTGGAAGTAAGAGAGTTTCAAACAGTGTATGCTTTGCTGGGTACTGTAATAAACTGAACACATAAACCTGAAATTATTACATGCATAAACACATAACATGCCCACTAACCTGTGTACAGGTATCCTTTCGTCTGTACCTGCAACAATACACACATGTTAACATTACCTCAATGGTAATATAAAATAGGGTGAAATCTTTGTCAGTCATGATTGTGACTAGTCATAATCAAATAATTCTGGTATAGTCAAACATAAAGTAATTCTTGTCGTTTTCTTCATTTACAAACAAACGTATTAAACCCTAATAAGTTGTTAACGCAAAAAGAATTGTTAATATTACCTTCACATTATATTAACTGGCTGCATTGTCGGTCATGTTTTTTTTTACGAAGAGGAATAGCGAACTGGTTCAGTTCAATAAATAAAAAAATGTATTTTTTATACCAACATTTATGATAAGAACACGTATTCTATGTGTGTTTCATATCGGTGAATAAAAAAGAAGCAATTACTTACTTATACAAGTAAAGCAGAAAATTAACTACCGTTTAAATTTTAATTTATTGCAATAAATTCAACATATATGTATTAAAACATAGTTAAATTATAGTTAAAAGAATAGAGGTGGCATAAAAATGAAGTGCTATTATCTTCGAACAAAAAAATTGTTAATATTACTTTCCCATTATAGTCTCTAGGTGCATTATCGGCCATGTTTTTTTTTTTGACGAAAAGTAATAGTGCACTGGTTCAGTTCAATATAGAAAAAATGTATTTTTTAATCGCCATTTATGATAATAGCACATATTCTACGTTTGTTTTATATCGATGAATCAAAAAGAAGCAATTAATTTAATACAAATAAAGCAGAAAATTAACTACCATTTAAATTTTAATTTACTCGTATTGCATTAATTTAACATATATTTTGACATATAGTTAAAAGACTAGTGTTAACAGAAAATATCAAGTGACATTAAGTGTGAACAAAGAAAAATTGTTGAATTTACCTTGGCATAAGCCAAAGTGCATTTTCCGCCATGATTCTTTGATGAAGGGAAGTTGCAGACTGGTTCGAGAATGCAAAGACTTTAGGGAGTCCAAGAGTTCACTTACACAGTCCTAGAACAGAGTGGCCAACCCCATTATGGCTTCTTTTTACTTCATTATAAAATCAAACAAATTGGTTAAATGTTTCATAAAAATTAAAATTTTCTTGATAGTTATTTTATTTGAAAGTTTTTTTTACACTGCTTAGTGATTAATTTTATTCTTATTGCTATATGGTTACCATTAATAAGGAATTGAAAATAATAGTTATAATTAAAAATAAAACATTTGTTTTAAATAACTTCCAGGAATAAGATCCATGAAACATATTAAATGTGTAAACATCTTAAAATAAAACATGTGTGCATGTTACATTTGACTGCCTTCCATGGACTACATGCATATGCTATCCTTCCCATAATCATTAATATAATTCCTAAGTATAGACATTTAGACAACTAACTTTTGATTACTTAATATAAAAGATTATACTATAGAAATAATCTCACTAAATGAAAGACTGCAAACAGAAATATTGTACAAAGTATAATTTGTGCACAACATAAAAATAACTGAAGTAGTATGCACTCAACAGTACTCAACAGTGAGTAAATATATTATCGAATTCATTGATAATCAACTTAATTAATTGATTAGTATAATGTGGGTGTCTTCATTATTCAAATTATAAAGAGAGTATACAGAATAATTATAGATTTTGGAAAAATATTTGCAAGTCATTATTCAAAGTCTCCCAGTAGAAGGATGTTAAAACCTTTAAAATAAGTTGTATTGCAAGGACCTCATTTGTAGGAGAAACAACAACAGTTCATATTTCAATTCATTTATTCTAATGAATGCCTATAAGAATTTTACTGGTTGTGATGAAAATTTAATCAGTATTTTGAAAATCAAGCTCTTGAAAAAAAAGTTTGGAGTGGTCATTTTTAAACAATGCTCAACACTATTAATTGTATCAATACCCAATACAACAATAAATTATCTTTCTTTTTTAAATTACAATCGCAATATGAAATTTACTTCTCATCAATAACTTAAGTAACTTACACTTTCTTAATGTACCTTCTTAATGAATGTTTAATTTACATAATCTCATTATTAGGGAGTCTAGGTTGTAATATGTTTCATATATACAATGTAGAATGATTAATACTGGATTATTTATGAAGTATGAACATGTACATCTTTAATATGACATATATCAAAAATATTCTGTTTTCTCAATGCCACTAAATGATAAGAAGTGTAACTTTCACAATTCATTTTAATAACTCAATGGAATTATTATTTCTTCATTCATCTTAAATTATAGTAATTGTAAAAAATAAATTAAGCAACAATATTTTAATTAGTTTAGCATATTTCGAAATAAATAGGTATGTTGTGAAATATTCTGTAGCAAACATGTACCATTAATAAATAGATAATTACACTTCATAAATAAACCATAATAAGCATTTTAAATCTTTTTTAACATT
This sequence comes from Hermatobates lingyangjiaoensis, assembly GCA_026182355.1. Classification (NCBI taxonomy): domain Eukaryota; kingdom Metazoa; phylum Arthropoda; class Insecta; order Hemiptera; family Hermatobatidae; genus Hermatobates; species Hermatobates lingyangjiaoensis. The sequence goes on from JAPFBL010000254.1 coordinate 6,609,820, forward strand.
ATGTTTAATCCACAAACGTTTATTTTAGCAAAAAGAAACAAAATGTGTTAACCAAAAAGAATGCTGATTTCAAAGTCAACCTATCATATTCATTGAAAGTAATCATTAAGTAGTTGTCTAATTATTTGCACATGCCGATAATATTAAACTGTTTAAGTTCTTATGATACTGCACAAATAAGTTAAAATGAAAATCGTACTTACTGTTTGAAGTTATCACTGTATGAAATATCAAGTTGAGTGAAAAAACTAAATTATTAGAACTTTAATTAAAGACACTCCCGGAAGCATAACATTTTACTGGAGAGTAATGGCGCAGTTTTGTTTTATTTATAGCTTTATTAAAATAAAAATTATTTTCATAATTTTTAACAATTTTAGCAGTTGATTTGTTCAGTTATTTATTTAAGAAATATTTATACTCAACTGTACAATGTATAGCAAATAAGAATAATTAAAAAATTATCCCTGCCCGCTATACTCTGTTATAAAGTTGGTATGAATGTATATTGAGAAAAATATATAAGCAATTAGCCAGTTTACATGCTCAAATCAAAGCCAAAGCCAGCTATTCAGTATAATTTAAAAACTTTTATAGTTGGGAGCTTCTAATTTTTGAAAATAATAAATATGAACCATTAAACTAGAATAGTGAGAAACTGGATATTTGTCAACAAACATAAATCCACTTTCTTGAGGAAATTCGTCACATGCTACAATTCACAAAAATGAAGTAATTATAACTGTTTTGTGAAACAAATCCATCATACCATGGAAGACAAATAAATTTATTTATGTTTATTGGCCGTGATTTTTTACATGAAAATATTATTCCTCTTTTATCTCATATAAATCAATAAATTATTTAATTTTTTTCATTATAAACATCAATTTTATCTCCGTGGATTTGCTCAAAAAATTTCTAAGGCAATGTAAATAATGTAAAAAAAATATCAAAAATTCGACAAGTTATAGCAAGTGATCCCTTATTACAGGATAAACAAACAGTTTTTATAGTTTTATTGCTCTTCGCTCAGATTAAAATTTCATGATTTTTTTTATAAATTGCTGTTTTATTGTTCCATTCTTGGTAAAAATTTTATGATGTTTTAATGAGCCATTTAGAGTCAAAAAAAATTCTGAAAACAGAAATCGTACTTTAACGCCCCCTTTGGTGAATGTAATTTTGAAGAAAATTATCTCATCTCATTCTCCACATAATATTCTATTTTTAGGCACAGTTTCATTTTGATACGTCAAACGGTATGGCTTGTATCGCTCTCAGAAGCTTTGAGATTGAATTATAAGTAAAAATTTTTACATTTTATTGAAAAAAAAATATTTCCCATTGTTTCAAAATTCTGAATATATTTTTCGTTTATGGCATTTGCAACTTCAAAGATATTGCCAAAATTTCAAAACTCTAGACTTAGCTGTTTAGGAGACAAAAATGTTTTCTAAAAAACGGTTTTTGGCAAAAAAGTGACTTTCTCGTCATGCATAATTCTTCCCAAAACAATAGGAATCATCTACACTATGAGGCCCACATTTGTGTAAAATATCAACTTGATCAATCAAAGATTCTGGACCGTAGCGTGGTAACAAGCAATGCTAACACACTCGCCCACTAACCCACCCATACACACACAGCCATCTTCGAAATAACCTCATAAAACGACTTTTGGGACCTCAAAACATATAATTCCGTCAAAATCTCGAGATCGAATTTTTTCACGATCACAATACATACTTTACTTATAGTAAAGTAGCAATGAAAACAAGAGAGGTTACAGTTTGGTTACAGAAACAGAATGTGGGAAGGTATTGTAAACAAAGTTTTAGAATAACAAGCGAAAATGAATAATAATAAAGAAAAAAAATTAACAAACACAATATAAAAAAAAAAAAAACCAGCTCACAGGAGGAGAACCACCAGTTCGATTAGAGTTCATATTAATAGGTTTCAAATTCTCAAGAAGTCCAATTTGTCTAACTCTACCCTCAACTAAAAAATTATCTAATTAAAGAGTCCTGGGCTCTTGATTAGGGTTTCAGAACTATATTTAATCAAGGCACTTTCCATTAAGTCTCTTTAGAGATCTGAAGGTATGAAGAGAATTATGAATTTTGCTAAAGAGCTTAAAATCTAGAGTTGATTTTGAACGGAATGGATTTACTAGCATATGGTTATGATATGGATAATTAACTGTTTTTAAAAGTAGAATTTGACAATGATGTTTCATTGATTGAAGACAAGGATGTCGATGAAAGACCTATAAAGAAGTGGGAAAAATCGTCACTGGGTTGGATTTTCAAGATTACTGTAGATGAGTAAAAAAAATCTCTATCAGTGAAAATAAAAACGTCCATGAAACATCTGACAGCATTTTAACTGCAAGAGAATCCCCTGTAGAAGAAGAAGAATCTGAAGGAAAACGGTTTTGATAAATGTAGGAGATACTTATCTTCTTTTTTTATTATATTTTAAAAAATCTTTTCAGAAACAGGGGAAGTGTCATTTGATACTGCATTTAAAAAAGAAAAAAAAATATAATGTTTTCAAATAAATTTTAACTGATAATTTACACATGATATATAATTTATCATAAATATTTAATCAGAGTCATTTTTTATTTCAGTCACTTAGATTCCTATAACTTTCAACAAAATGATGAAATTATTACAAGTTCATAAACTTTTATTATGATATGTTTGTTGTATAATAAAATATGTTTGTTGTATAAACATCCATTTACTAATACACATTCCTAAATAAATACATGTATATAATACTTAGTGATTCAATTTTATTTTAATGTCTCTTTAACTTGACTTTTCTTGTTAAACGTGTTAGGAATTTTTAGTCAATTGGGATGTAACATTTTCTTCCAGATAACGTTAGCTTTAGATGGTTCCGTTTGAAACGTTACATCTAGTTTTCTGTGTAATTCTATTATTGTAGTCACCGAGAGATGGTCCCTGGTAATAGTACTATCATCTATAATTGGCCTTGTATATTATCATAACAGGACTCATTATCGAAGGCTATCAATATTTTGCTGGTAAACTGTAGTGCTGCATGCACCACCACATATAGTCCCTTAATACTATTTTTAATAAGCCTACATTTTTCTAACCATTTCATTCCATCTTTAATGTTCAACATTAATCAAACTAAGTTTGAAAGAAACACATTAAGTAGTAGGTTAATTTATTAAGTCAAAAATATTAAACTAGAATAGTAAAATAATAAAAACAAGTTTCCACTTCGAAGGTTACATCCAGGTTATATGATATAAAATAGATGCATTGATTAATAAAAGGCAATCAAATAAAAAAGGTAAAAGTTAAGTCAACAGAGAGGAAACCAGTAAGAGCTGGTACGACTTCAACCATATTAGCACAAACATTCCTTTCAACGTTCACACTAACTAAGCACTTTGTGAATTACCTTGAACTTAGTATCAGAAACACATAAATGACTTGTGAATTGAGTGAGAGAGACTCATCTTTAAATAATACTTTATCCTTAATGAATACTTAAATATTTACAGTTGACTAAGATTATTGTTAGTCATTAAAATATTTGTTATTCTTATAATTGTGTAGTGTACAAAAAACTACATGATATTAATTCTTCAAATACGATTTTCTAAAAGTTTTAATATTAAAAGTATATAAATCAGTGTCATTGTATAAAAGTATTAATGACTAATGTGTAAGTATGTACATTATGTAGAGTATTTGTTATATATCAATGTTCTCAAGGTCCTTAAGAGACGTTTCTGAATTTCTTTCATGCTTATTATGGTTTCTGAGATACCAGTCTCATCTTAGATACACAGAGATACATCTGAGATACCAGTCTCTCCGAATCACAAACTGTTAAGCAAAGGAAAGAACTGATTTGTTAGAAGCAAAGTGAAAAGAGTTCTCTAGTGCTGCTTCACGATCCAAACTTAATTATTATCTTAATTATGAGACTTCTCTCTTTGTGGTCCGCCAGTTTTTTTTTTGCGAGTTCTTAAATATAACCTCCCAGCTTGAACTAAACCCCACTTGTATACTTATATTAATAGAAATTGCCTAATCAATTTTGTTTGAATTTTCATTTATGGCTCAATATTTAATCGCAGTACCTATCTCTTATCCTATAGGTGTCCAATTTTCCTTTTATCTCAAAAAATATAGTCAATGTAAACTGATAAGGAGTTGTATTAACTGCTATCTACTGACTTTATATGCATCTAAATAAGGATTTCTCTCAAAATGAAACCTCTAAAACCAGAAGTATTTAGAAATAAAATCATATAACACAATATTTCATACTTGACCAAAGAAGTGATGTAGAATATACGAAATATGGAGTAACTGATAAAACTATGGTTAATATTGTTCTGGTATATCTATTCTATATTACATTTTACTGAAAATTTAGTATATTTTCAATAAAATGTATTTGTAAAGAAAACCATTATCTTTATACATTGTATATTATCCATTTTTATTTATATATAAAATAATAGTAAATACTTTATAAATTCAAAAACTATTTAAACAATTAAAAATATTGATAATGGTTTTGAACAATGAGGAAGCTTTATTAATAACAGTTGAATAAGGAATAAATATATGATTATTAAGGACGAAAGAATATATATATACACGTTTTATAATCTAAAAAACGATCCAAACTAGACAAGTTGTTAGAATTATTCAAGTTGCACTGTATATATGAATGAGACTCTGACAAAAACCAGTTGTTCTGGTTGAACGATCTTAATTATATTCCTAAATTTCTTAAGGTCTTTTAAAATTATCTTTCTAAAAGTCTTTACCCAGCGTTGTGTGGGAAGCAATTAAAATATAGTTTCGTTACACTTAAGATTTTTAAAGGAATTAAATGCAGAACGTAAATTATACAGAAGGTATATGCATAAATAGATTAAAAAAAAAAAAAAAATTTCGTCGAACAATACAAGAAGAAATGTAAAGAAAGGATGTACATATTAAATTACAAACCATATTAAACATATAATTACAAACATATTATGAAACCCATATTTCATTACAGTAATTGTCTTCAGTATCAATTTAAAAACAATAACATTTCTGGTATCTGGATGTTCCAATTGAATAAAGCAGGCAGAAATATCATAAGTTGGACATTAGGAATATCCTACCGTCTTAACTTTAATTATCTGTTAAATACAATGATAAGTATTTTAAACCTACAAGTCACCTCAACTAGGAGATAGTTGTTAAGTCTAAACCATAACGCATTACATTTCATTCAATCATTTAAATTTGAAGACTTCACACAGTGTTTAATTATATCAATAAACAAAATTGTCTCTTGAAAATTTGAATAAGAATATTTTGAGGAAATATTATTTCTTTATGAAGAACCATTGTGTTAAAAAGTTTCAGTTGAGTGCTAAATATTAAATTATGCCTACATTTTTCATTATATTAAGTAATGATTTGAACATTTCTTAAACCTTATAGTTTTGCTAATTTAGACATAGAGCTGATCATAAATGTTTTCTAGTTATAGATCATCGATATATAATAACTTATCTTTTTGCTTTTATGGAGTAGGACCAGATACTAATTACTAATAATTTTGTAAAAAATGAATATTTCAAACAAACGAATTAATTAATCAGAAATACATAAACAAGCCTTACTTACATCCATTAAACTTTAACAATACTTTAGCCAAAAGATTTGAATTATGGTTCAAATACGATCATTAATATTCGTAAAACTATCATGCATACTTAAATTTAATAAGTTATTATTTAACGCATAACTTTCTTTAATGCTTAAAGCAAGTTAAACCAATTAGATAAGAAAAATAGAAAACAATTTCATTGTTTAACAAAATTAATGACATTTAGTTTAAAAAAAATCTATTTCAATATCCTCACACATTCTCTGTTAGTATAAACATTATTGACTAAAGATAAAGTTTTGTGATATATTTATGGATCAATTCGGGATATATTTAAGGATCAATCGGAGCATATTATATATAAACTTCTAATTCGTCGTCAAAATTGGTCGTAAGCCATTTATGAACCGATGTTCTGATGTTGAATTGTTCTGATTATTGTTGTTATTGTAATACTTATATTATTACTTGTATTGATGTATTGTTGAAGTTATTGTAATACATAAACACTGACTTGACTACAAACTTTTACGTCAATGAATTATCTTTATTATTGCTTAGGATATATTTTCTTCAGTTTATTGCGTTCATTTCCCTCAATAAGTTACCAAACTAGTTAAAGAATTTTTAGAAAACATCATAAATATAACCCTGAATAGTTATTTAGGATGGAAATTTTGGGTACAGTTTGTAAATATTACTATTAATTATACATCAAAGTAAAAACGTAAGATTATTTAATAGAATAGGGGTTAAATTAAAGATTCCTGATTCCTACAATAAATAATTAAAGATAGAGTTAATTAGAAATGTATGTTGTTCAATCAATACAGTGTTGCCTGTAAGTCTGTTGCATAAAAGGAGAAATTCGTTTCCCGAGGTGTCATGGCCGACTGTTCTGTGCACTGTTCTTTTATGGTTTGCTATTTGTGTAGTCAGTGAATCCGTTTGAGGTTCTGTTGTTGATTTATTTGCAAGGAAGTAAATGTGAGTTGAATTTGGCTTTCCTTGTATTTTTGTAATACTTAATATCCTCCTTACTTTCACACTTAGAAATCATTTGTTTTTACATGTAAAAAAATGCACACTCTTATTTGTATTTTATTGATGAGTTGATTTAACTTGTGGTAAGCCTAACTTGTATTCAATACCATGTGAAAATGATGTAGTTTTGTTTGGTGAAAGTATTTTCTCTTATGTATTAAATACCTGCTCTACCTATTATTAGTGTATGTCAATACTATTAACATTTTTATTTACAAACGTATTTTTGCAGTTAATGCGCAAGCAATGAACATATAATGTCCGTTCATTATAAATTTAAGTCGTCTAATTCTTATGATACTATTGCATTTGACGGACTTCACATTTCTGTACGTGACTTAAAGAAGGCTATACTACATCAAAAGCAGATTGGAAAATCAACTGATTTTGATCTACAGATCAGCAATGCCCAGTCAAACGAAGGTTTGGATGCATTTTATTTTCACATCGTGTATTGTAAGTGTAAATTTAGATGTAACAAACGTCTGTACTTCTACTATACTTTAAAATGAATTATTGTTTCTTTGTAAGTAAACGTATGTGTTTTAGTATGTTATTTGAAGAAGAGACTGTTAGTCTTGTCAAAAGAAATTTACAAACAAAGATATTTTAATTTTTTTGTATTGACTTTCGTTAGTTCGCTTTCTATCAAAGCATTTTCGGAGGTTTTATGTTTTGTGTTGGTTCTATTATGAATTATGAACAGGACACAATTTTACTTTATTTTTTTTTGAGTCGTTTTAAAAATGTATTGGGTAGATCTTTCTATAAAGGTGCATTGACTTTCTTTTGGTCATGCGTGAAGTTGAAGAATGTTATTTAGTACTTCTTTTATAAAGTAATCTTGAAATATAAATGCCCTTTATATTTCATATGTATTAGTGTGATGCACATTTGTACAATTCCTAACCGTGCAACACTAATTTTTCTATACAGTGATCATTGTTACTATAATGTAATTTAAGATTTAGCTTCTGTTATATTATTTTTCAAAAACAATTGTTTACCATTTCAATTTTGAAATAACATTTACTGTAATAGTGATGTTTGTAAATAATTGTATTTATGTCATATTGTGAGTTATGTTTTGTTCCATTATAGTTTTCGATATGTGATCAAATTCATTATGTATCGTTATATGTTGGCTTACTGAAAATATTCTATCATTTGCAAATGGTGTTCCATAAATTGTTTGAGTTGTATTTTATCAGAAGTGTTAATTCATGTTAAACTAGTATGTTCTTTTTTTGGATTTATTTCAATTCTGAAATTTTGAGAACATCTATGTTAATGGAAGTTCTTTGAGGATACTATTGTATGGTATAATTCAACTTTTTAAACTGTAATTGACTTAGGTCAGATAGCAGTAGTGTTGTAATCGGTATAGTATTTTTATACATTTTAAATGCATAATTTAATGATTCTAATGATATAAAGAAATTAAAATATTTCAATATTTTTTTACGGTACAAAATGTAGATGTGAAGTTGATATATCATTTTAAATAAATTATAAGTGGTATATCATTAGCTATAATTTTTGATCAGGATCGAGATAAGAGTTGGTAACGATCTCTATTTTTATCATTCTTTTTTTTAAAATATACATATTTCTTCCTTTCATCTAAGAACAGTACTACTCTTTTAAGCCAATCATTGAGGTCTAAATTTATATTTTGATAAATAACTGCAATTTTTATTTGGGAAGTAACTGCCGAAAAAGCACCAATATATTTTGGGTATTTTTCATTAAACTTTTTTTGTTATGGTTTATGAGTTAGGTAAGAATGTTGATGCATTACTAAAATTAATAAGCATTTATTAATTTTACAATACATATTTTTCAAATGAAATGTTTGAAAATAAGTGCAATTTTCAATAAGAATTGTTGAGTTTTGTGAATAACATTGTTAACAAGCTAACACTCGTTAGCTTACCACAAGTTAACGAGTTGATGAATTGGATTTGTTGGAGTTATCGTACAAAAGTATCTTATTTTATCTATTTGTTTTCACGGTTTTTATTTTTTGCCAATTATATATTAATTTATCACCTAAGTAAGTTGATAGATAAGTTTATGTTGTCTTAAATTTTTATTTTGGTTTACACTGGGAAGTTGTAAATAGTTTCACTTCGAAATTTAAAATAAAAAAAAAATGGTTTTCCATTCCGTTGGGAAGAAGACTTGATTATTGGTGGTAAATACGATGTATAAATATGCCAGTCATTTACTTGGTTTTCTTTAATTAGTTTCTCTGAGTACATTTTTTTGACAATAAAATAGTGAATTATTTCGTTTTGGAGGGGTTAAATAACTGGACTCGTTTATTTAAACTAAAATATTTAAAAACATTCGCTATGTTTTACATCAGGTATAATTTTAAAATAATAATTGTAATCTAATTTGTAAAACTTACTTTCAAAACTGTAGTTTCATTCGTAAGAAGTAGTAAATGTTTGTGCTGCAACTGTTCCTTAAGTATAACTTTGGATTTATAATTGAATTCCCCATACATTAATATGCAAACATTAGTTCGTCACATGTGTTTGGGTACAATAATTCCTTGATTTTCACTGGATTACCCTACAGAATCCCCTGCGATAATGGAAAATTCGCAAAGTTACATCTTTTGTTTTAGATAAATCTTGGTCGTTTATTTTTTTGAATTTGGGGCATAACACTTTTAAAGTACATCTTGACACTACTGTACCAATAAACTCGTTTTTATATATTTTCTAATACCAACTTTTAAAATTTATCTTTGACATATTTTTTTCGGATAAGGAACATAGTGACGTTTTATCTCTGACTTATGTTTTGGATAAGAGACATTTTTTGTGCTGGTGGTATTTCTGAATAACTGCTTTGTAAACTTCCTTCACACGTGAGATTTGTTTCAACCCATTTACACTGCTTTTGATTTAACATTTTTTGGACGTATGTTTCAATTAATATATTGGTATTGCTGTTAATTTTTTAGTGGTTAGAAAATATCTCATCTCAGGAATAATTAAAATCTGAAATAAAAAAAAAGTATGCTCAGAATCCTACGATATAAATATAAATTATTTGTGGAAAGTTGTCGATCGATGGAGTCTAAGAAATGCAGTCCTGCAATAATTTAAGGATTACTGTTATTGTTTCAAAAGAGTAAAAGAAAATTAGATTATTTTTATAAGTTTTAAATTTAGTTAAGTTTTTAAAAGGTCCTAATATTACTACTTACCTCCAGTTGTATTTAATTTTGATTTCGATTTTACCATTGATATACAGATTAAAATAAACTAAAAACCATTTTGTTTTGTTGTATAGAATAAAACTGATAACTTCATTAAAATATTTAGAGTTCGTGATTTTATTATAAAATATTTTATAGTAACAAAAAACATTGAAAACAGAAGTTCTATAAATGTATGAAGGCCATAGGCATTTGTACGAGTAATACAGCTTCTATTCAGATAAACAGTTGAATTTGCATTGTCTGCGAGTTTAATGAACTAGTAACCTTGAAATAAAATGTTGCAGATAACTTTTCAAATGGAATTTATTTACCTCTTCTATTGATGATTTCTTATAAATGACTTCTAATTTTTCATCTCCACAGTTATTACAATGAATAAAATAACCTTAATTGCATTCTGTTTTTATAACCGACTATAATAATTGCAGCAAACTCAAAACAGTTTATAATAATTCTTTCTAATAATCCGATCCCTTTCCGTTCAAGAAATCCATGAACTGAAAACATTCAGTAGCTTTTATTTATTTTAAAAAAACAATTACAATAATAATTGCAGATAAGATATAAAAAAAAATCAATTTGCGTAAACCAGTTTTTTGAGTGTTCTTTTTTTCGAGATTAAATAAACTTTAGACATGGAATTTGATGGGTATGATATGTTGAATCCCTTTAAAGAATGACTTAATATTCGTTAGATTATTTATTTACATACTGATTAAAATCCTTTTACAAAGTTTTTTTTTTTTACTTTACTATATGTAAAGTATAGTAATCATGAAAAAATTCGATCTTGAAATTTTGACTGATTTACATATTTCAAGATCCCCAAAGTCCTCTTATAACAGTTTTTTATGGTGTCTGTGGGTGGGTGTATATTCAAAAGTTTGTGGGGACACTGCAGTCAACAACGTTCTCTAGAATAGATTGTTGTCAACCTATTCGAATTTGTCCATTCTACCCTAATTGTATAGAATAGTACATTTTCTTGAATCAATTTTTTGTTAACATTTATAACAAGTTATGTGAAGTCTAGATATAGATAGGAACATTAGAAAAGTGTGCTTTATGTCATTACACTGGAAAAACCAAAAAAACTATTAACTTAAGAAGTCAATAGCTTGCCGGAATTAACTGATATTTTTATTTCATTGTTATTATGAATTCATACCAATAAAACATTTATAATCTACGATTATTAAAGTATTGGTGGTTTATTAGCTGTGAATTGATTTTTTTTTAAATCAGTTATTTGACTATTGACAATACTTCAGTAATCGTAGAAAGTGAAAAGTTCCTTTTCTGGAAACATATGTGCTAAATGCCTGTTTCGAGTTATAAAATGTTTATTCATTAGAATGCTTGTTTCTGTAAAGTGTTGTAATGAATATGTCCATGTGTAGACTTACTTATCATTTCTTATACTGTTATTTGAAATGTAAATTGTTGTATATCATAAGTACAGAATTAGACGATGGTTTGATTTGGCAGATTCCCTGTCAAAAAGTATGGTATTATTTTAATGTTTTGATGGAATTCCCTTGCTCTTAGACATCATGGTATTTTGTGATTGCTTGTGTGTTTACTGGTAAATTATGTTATTAGAAAAACCAGTTTTTGTTTTTTAAACAATACATCTGGTTGACAGCCTTTAGCCTTTTTTTTTATCCATTGTGTGATAACATGTAATTGATAAAACGGGACCTGAATTTCGTAAAATCATATTTTTAATGGCATTTTCAGTAAATTCTTAATTTTTGTTTTGTACAGTAAACTACGGATGATATTCTTCTGGGATAACATGTTTCAGTTTTGTTCACGTCACAAGGATGTTCAATAGTGAACGAGACGAATTGATGCTGAGGCAAAAACAATATTCGATGATTAGACTCCAACTACTTTTTGACATAGTCTTTTAAAAATATTTAAAAACGTGTCCCACTCTTTTTCAAAATCCTGATTCCCGAAATGTAGAAGTTTTCACTTTGCTACCTGTATCATTCGCGTAACTGGTTTTAAATTCGTTTCATTTTCGTACTCGTTGCTAATAAACGTTTTTTAATGAGCATAACAATGCCAATTTATTAAGAGGGGTCTAAACTGTAACGAGAGATGGAAATCTCAACCTTTTCGAGCGTTGAAATAAAAAGAATCTGAGGGACACCTGACAGTTTCCACTCATCACAGATTTAACTTCCTAGTAGAGCATATATTAGGTCAGTATTATTGTTGGCTGTATCTTGGGAAATTCAGCACGTTATGTGCATTGCATTTCAAATAACGACGATCATTCAGCGTCCTTGTTTGAATTTGCGATTCCAACAGTAATATAGAACTGTGTACTCCCTTATCCGTTGATCCACATACCTTCGAATCTTCTATGTGGTTTTACTGTGCTGTGCTTGAAACTTCAACCGGTTTTCCAAAGCAGTGGATATCAGTGACTCTTCTTTACCGTAATTGTATTCCACCGTCTTGAGCATTCTGTTTCTAGTCTTGAATATTTATTCCATGGTTCACACCTTGGACTACAGATATCATTGAAAGCTGCTACTCTGGCATACATGTTTTATGTGGAGTTGGCTTTTGAAATGAACTTTAATGTTTAAATTCATGGAAAAGTTGATTAAATTTGTTTCCATGGTTGTTGATTGACTTTCAAAAAGTTTCGTTATCATTGCATGAACTGTGTTATTGCACGTCCTTTATATCCCTGACACTTTAATGTATACTAGTGAGGTAATTTTTAATTAGGTATTATTAGTTAAATTAGTTATATCCTTGAAATATGGTATTAAAGCCGTATTGTATAAAAGTTTATGGAAATAAAGTTTTATATAATTACGTTTTTTCGTTTTCTCAACTTTCTTATTTTTTTATTTACAATCAGGTTTACTTAAATCAATTTAAGATTGCCTTAAGATATGAACAAGGTGATTAATGAAAAACAAAATAAATAAAACTCGTGCTATTTATATTCTAATGTATAGCCAAAATAGCGTTATTAATTCTAGAGGCAGAAGAAGGATTTACCAATAATCTCTAAAAGAGAGGAAGAGTTGAGTAAACTTGATTCTTCGGGACTCTTATAGAGAAAAAAAGTTGACATTCAATGAATGTTCTTTAGTATTGATTACCCAAGGGAATATTACATTATCTCATTGCTGTGACGTATCTCTGGTCAACCCGTATCTCTTCAGTAAATAAGAAAGCGCTTGACAAGTTCTTTGTCGTTTGTTTCATTTTACGACCTAGGGCGTCAGTTGTTCTTCTGTGAGCAGGGTATTTGAAGAGAATGTGATGTGCAGTTTCTTACATTCTCTGCCGAGTTCTTTCGAAAACCTTTCTACTTTTTCTTTACTTTCTTTCTACGGCTTATTTTCTACTTTTCTTAATGTTGTAATGACCTATAGAAAGTTTTACTATCACTGTCATATTATTTGTCTTTTATGAGTTCATTAACTCATTTTGAAAGGAGGTCTTCTGGCCATTAACACGTTTGTTGATGGTTTATTTCCACTGTTTATATTGTTTGTAGCTAATCTGTAGTTAAAGAAGTCCTTGTTCTGCTAATTTATTACTTCTCCGCAATACACTGGAACTCATAAAATGATATACTTAAGAATTAAAGAAAAATTCCACATTTTCTCCCCCGGATTCATAACTTGTCCACTTTCTACAGCAGACAGTGTTTATAGCGTGCTCGCCTACCTTTATTACTATCCCGATATAGGTTCCTCGTAGTATTGTCGACAGCTTATTCTATATTGCAAGATCTATCAATGATTAATTTCAACTTTTTCTTTTTTTCTGAAATGTATTTTATCTTTTACTGTTTCTGTAATCTTTGTACATATTTTGTATTTTTTTTGCCTTTTCCAAAATGTTGAAACCAGACGAGCATGAAAGAAAAAATACAATGATACTTTTTTAATTTAGCTGACATCCTCTGGGTGTTAAAATAAACATTCCACTGTTACAAGTAGACGGTTTTTGTAAAAGGTTTATAAAGTCCCAAAACAAATGTTGAGTTTATCTTTGGGGAGTTAGTTCAATTACATAAGTGTTAGTAAAGGTTTTCATTTTATACATTAGATCAACTTTTATAATAATATTTTTAGCACGTTACCACCAAGTTTGCTCAGTTAAAGTTTGCAGTCTTTTAACTAAGTTAATGAGACTTATATTATTAAGTTAATATTAAGTTAAAGGTAATTATATTACCTTTGATTTAATATCCTGTAAGATAAAACGTTACCTTTATAAACTCTTAGTACAAAATCATTTAGAAGATGAAATAGAATGCTAGGATTTATTATCTGCCTAATTGTAAATAACATGTTTAAAAGTTTTATTCTGTTCTTTGAGCACAGAAAAGTCTCAAAATAGGCAATAATGCAAATACTTGTATATATTAGTACCACTTAATTTTTTGAAGTAACGAAAATTAATTGCAATCAAGTTGATGTTAATTGGATGAAGTTAAATTCTTGCGAAACATTCCCTTTAATGGAAGTTACCTAGACAAAAACCCGATAACACCTCATGCATTCACCTATATATTGGACTTACTGACAGTTATATCACTGAATATTTAACTCATTACATGGAACTTTAAACAACAATTGTGAGTAGCATTGTAATCTTTGTAAAGCGTATGTTGCAACTCACTAATAATACTCAACAACTAAATAAAACTAAAAAAAAAAACTCCTATATTGGTTTTCTACTCTATATGACAATAATGCAATTAAATCAACTTTCTTCTTAATATCAATTGCCTTTTCCACTTCCTTGAGTGCTCTGTGTGCTATTAAATGTGTAATATGTTTGGTCAATAAGCATTTATAATATATGATCAAGAAGTGCATTATGATCCATTTTTTCTAAAATCTCGACATCAAAATGTCAACTTTTTTTTTTACTTGATATGATGACATATTATTTTGAAGTTTAATTTATATTATGCTATTGAATTTTACATTATTTTTATTTTTTCAGTGTATGTTGATGAGGGTGCTTTGATTCCTAAAAATTCTTCACTCATCGTAGTCCGAGTACCTCTTACCCCACAGCAGAAGAAGGCTTGGTTAGTTAACTTGACTTTGTTTTGTAGGCTTAATAAAAGTAAACTTTTGTAAACATTAATGACAATCATATTCACTCTTTTGCGAATCCAATTCATTCTTCGGGAAATTTACTTTTTGAAAGTAATATATTTTACCTCTTTTGCAGATCAAATTAAGTATTTAGAAATTTATGGAAATGGAGTACATTTAAATATCAATTTGATTAATGTATTGGTAATATCAAATAATTAATTTATTTAATGAACCTAAAATTAATTAGTATAGTAAAATTAAACATTTTATTCTAAAAAACATAATATAGATATTTCTTTGCAATTAATTACAAATTCATTACAAAATATCATGGGAAAAATGTACTAACATATAATTGTTTTTAGTAATAATGCAGTAGATTCAAAGTTTGCATTATAGAATATAATTTTTTTTAATATCTTGGTGATAATTACAAATAAATATGAACATATTGTTATAAAATGTATTTGAACTCTCACTGCTTTATTTGGTTTCATGTTTTTTAAACGCAAGGTATATTTAGATGCACTTGATTTTCCAAAATTTCTAACCAGGTGAATTGTATTTACATAAACAGTTCATCTGGCCTGCAAAAAAAAAAAATATTTTTATGCTAAAATGTATTAATACAAAAATAATGTGAATTAAAAGTTTTGTAAATTGGAAGTTGATGTTTTAGGTTCTTGAAAATCTGTTTTCAACCAATTGTTCGAAATTTTTACAATTTAACGATTTTATTTTTAGAAAGTTAATCTCAATATTACAGTATGAATCTTCAACAATTAGAATAATGAAAAGTATCATTGATATTGTTGATCTAACATATATTGTATTAATGATCAAACCACAATAAGAAATGGGAAAACAAGACTAAGATCTTTCAACCGTAACAAGCGGTCTTGAATTTATCGTGTTTGTTTCACGTGTTTATGTGAAATCTTTTTATATTGTATTAAATTACGTATGCTAAATTTCATCCAATTAGTTTTGAGGTAAAATAATAATTAAGCAGAATTAAAAGTAATTAAAAAAGATATGGTTCATTGCATTATTAATAGCTTCTTCACCTGTCATATATATATAAAATATGGTAGCCATTCATACTAATATTTTGGTAAGAAGGGCTAATTGTTTTAAATTAACATTCTGGTAACAACTTTCTTAAGACATGTATTTATATAATATTAGTAAATTCATTTACAATTTTATTGTAATCAAAACTGTCAAATTTATATGTCGTTATATGAAAATAAACGGTAATATTAATTCCAAATCTATTTGGAGGTTTTGACGGATTTATAACTGAGTCTATTGTCGGTAGTATTTTGATGACTAGGTATCTATGGGAATGCATTCACAGTTTTTTCCGCATTTATGTACCTACAGGGTAATTCCTCATAGGATGAACAGCTATTTCATAATGAACAATATACTTTTTTTCCTCTCTTCTGATCATTATAGGAACTTAAAATTATGAATTAAGCATTGTCTAAATACAAGTATTGAAATATAAAATTCTCCATAATTTTGGATTAAGGTAAGAGCGCAATATTGACACTAAGAAAGGGCTACTATAAAGTTATAATCATCTTATTTGTTTTCTTGATTTTTATTAAATTTATCATGATTATCTTTTCAAAATTGGGATAGTAATCAATAATTTATGATCAGTTTATAACTATTTATAATTCATTTATATTTGAAGATAATTAAGTAAAAATATTACTTAATGTTAACCATTAATTATGCTAATAAACTTTAATAAAATATGCTATAATTTATATGAATTGATTAATTATTTAAATAAAATCTATTAATGCAAACAAAGTTAAAAAGTAGTATTATTGAACTTCTTATTAATTAGCTCCGATATATTGAACTGCATAACCTCCTCTGTAGCATTGATAATGCATGAAGTTACCTTTCTTATCACTAATAATAATGATTGGTGATGTGATTAAAACATTATTCAATGAGTACTTCCAATATGAATTATTTATTAGTCATGCTTACATATCTGATTTTTTCCTACTCCCTGTAGCAGGGATTTTTCTGTTATAATTGCTAAAATGAAGATCATGGAAATAAACTGACTGTCGACACTATGATGTTACCTTTACTTGTGTTAAAGTTTAGTGTGACCACTTAACATTTTGTAAATATCATTATTTTAGGAACTTGAGTTTATTGAAAGTAAACAACATTGTAACCTGTTGTGGTGGAATAGTTTAGGTGGCGGTTATAGAATTGAAAGAAACACTTTCTAATTGGGAGTAGTATGTTCGAGGTCTGCATTTTGTTGGCTAAATATATTTATTGTGCAAAACAAATTAACTAATGGATAGCTGGATAGTATATTTGGTTTGCAGCTATGTTTTGTTGAACCGATTATTTTTTCACCATTGAACACACTTTTAGACTGTATGTCGTTTGTGTTTTCATGGCTCGGAAGTATGACTCATTAATTAGTGATTAATGAGTCATATGATTCATCAGAATCGTATTGGAAGAATTAGAATATGGGGGGTTTTCTAAATCATCGGAAATCGTCGTCGGTGGTGTATAATTCAAACACGATTCCGATGCCAAAATGATTCTATACAGGTGTTAAAACGATTCAGCACATTTCATCTCATTGACAAGTGACTGTTGGCAGCAAGTACTTCCAATTCATCTTTTAGAAGTTTTATATCTAACTGGATTAATGATAGTTAAACATTAACTATGAGTGTAAAAGTGCCACCTTACAAGTAACTCCATTTAATGATAAACACACTGCTGTCAATATAAGTAAAGACATTTTAAATACAATGCGAAAATTGAACTTAAGCAACAGTAAAGTCCATCTTGTGATGAAAGATAATACAGTTGATATTTCTGCTGGAATTACCTGAGTAAATTTACAGGCACTGCTGTGTTTTACATACACTTATACTTTTACTTACAGATAATACTAAATAATGCCATATTTCAGCAGCGATATATCAAGGATATTATTGCTGATTGCAGCATGTTATAGGAACTTTAGTCATTCCTCCTTAGCATTTGCCTAAGCATCAAGAGTGTCAAAAACAGTTCAAAGTATCTACATACAGATTTACCCATGATGGTCAGACAACATGAAACAGCTAGTATCAAATGATTAACAGGGTTCTCGAACAAAAGACCAATCTTTTTTATAGTGCAGTGACTATTCAAAAACTGCTTGTTTAGAAAGCAATTAGTGGAAAGTGTTGGAAAAACGTCAAAATATTTGAAACATTTTGACGATTGCACCAATTTTGTGAGCGCCCGGGATTAACAGTTGCACTGATAATTCCAAACATCAAAGTGATATGCGCTTTATTAGAATCTTCAGAATCACGTGAACTGAGCTGTCTGAATCATTTTTGAGTCTACTTTATCAGCATGGAAATCATCAGTTAAACATGAGCCTCACTTTGCAGTGAATTGTCTATTGTCTGCTATGGATATTGATTTTATTTTAATTGATCTCTCATTTGTCTTCTAGAAAAAGTAGAAAATAAAAGTCAATTAAAATCTTTAAAATAAAATCAATATCCGTAGCAGACAATAGATAAAACCAACACCCAAGCACCACAAAAATCAGAAATAGAAAGGGAACAGGAGTTCACTGCAAAGTGGGGCTCATGTTTTCTGCTAATATTTTTATATCACAGAGGGACTGTGCAACCTCTATACCCATTGGCGGAATAACGGAGGCTTCGCTGGGCAGCGGGCAACTGGGACCGGTTACTTATTAGATGCACATCAGCCTCTGCGTTAACGACTTTAAAGCTGGTTTGCTCCAGTTTCTTCACAACTTTGCGGTGAGCTGGTGTTAAATATCATATCAATTGCCCAAGAGACATCTTTAATTTAGCATGAGCAGATGTAAAAAGAAAATCACAATTTTCAAACGAAAAACGAAACTTTATAATGCGAAACGAAATTCAAGAGAAAAAACAACAATTACAGTAAAAAACCAGTACTTACAAGAATTAAAATGTGCAGAACAAGCTTTCGACTTCCACACACTTGTGTTAATGATATGAAAAACCAAATTTGTATACATGACAAAAACGAAGAAAAATGTTAGCTAATGAGAATGTGCAAATTAAAAATACAATACACTCAGATTGTGTGATCAGATCCACTAAGATTGCTATTTTAGACATGGTACGATTGGTTTGTTGTGCTAATCAGCCTGACCAGATGTACAGCTTCTCATGGCTGCTCAGCTGATTGATCAGTGCTACTTTCTAACCCAGTAATTGAATCATATTCATTACCAGTTTGTAGGAATTACCAGAATTCCTACAACTCGGTATAATGTTCATTTCACAAATTTGAGCGTTAATTGCAGGGTTGAAGTCTTTTATGTAAAGGACTTCAATTATTCTTAATTTGTTAACATCACTATTCTTCTGAAGTGATTTTTTTGCCTTTTTGTAACATTTTGCGTGTTAGAACATTATACTGTAATGAATATGAGTCAATTACTGGGTTAGAAAGTAGCGCTGTTCAATCAGCTGAGCAGCCACGAGAAGCTGTACATCTGGTCAGGCTGACTAGCACAACCAACCAATCGTACCATGTCTAAAATAGCAATCTTAGTTCATCTGATCCTACAATCTGAGTGGCTTGTATTTTTAATTTGCACATTCTGATTAGCTAGCATTTTTCTTCGTTTTTGTCATGTATACATATTTGGTTTTTCATATCATTAATCCGATGATGACTTGCGTGGAAGTCGAAAGCTTGTTCTGCACATTTTAATTCTTGTAAGTAGTGTTTTTTCACTGCAATTGTTTTCATTCACTGTGTTTGTTTTTATTCACTGTAATTGTTGTTTTTTCTTTTGAATTTTGTTCCGCATTATAAAGTTTAAATTGTGATTTTCTTATTACATCTGCTCATGCTAAATTGAGATGTCTCTTGGGCAATTGATATGACATTTAACACCAGTCCACCGCAAAGTTGTGAGGAAATTGGAGCAGACCAGCTTTATAGTTGTTAACGCAGAGGCTGATGTGCATTTCAATGAAATATGCTTACTTGAAGAATTGCTGCCCTCTTACAGAAATATATATACATATATATATATATATTAATTGTGCAGCAGCTTCTGCATTAAACATTTTTCTGCTCGATTTTCCTCACTACCGTTCGTTGTCCTTGAGGTAATTTCCATGTACGAGTATAATGGGCCAGAGACATGTGAACCGAGAAAACTAATATCACACGACTTTATTAAATTACTAACTCACTAAAAAGAAACAAGCTTTCGACCATACATTGGTCATCTTCAGACTAAAACTATTTATCAAATCTAGAGAAAGTTAATAAATAGTTTGAACAAAATAGTATGAAATAAATTGATAAATAGTTTTAACCTGAAGATGACTAATGTATGGTCGAAAGCTTGTTTCTTTTTAGTGTGTTAGTAATTTAATAAAGCTTTGTGATTTTAGTTTTCTCAGTTCACATGTATCTGACCCATTACATGGAAATTACCTCAAGAACAACGAACGGCAGTGAGGAAAATCGAGGCTATCAGCAGAAAGGTTATTTTTTTCTTTTTATTGATATATATTATATATATATATATATATATATATATATATATAGTATAAGTTCAAAATTGAAGAAGACTAATGCACAGAGTTAAGAAATATATATATATATTTAAACTAAATAATCACAATAAGCACGTGATAGAAACTAATGACAGTAAAAACATACGTAAAAAAATCTCTAGTTGATGACACAAATTTGAAAGTTCTCAGAGTATATTTTCTGTTTTTTTCCTTGTGGCTTTTACTTTCATATATATTTATATATATAATCAATTAATAATTCCATGAATCGGAATCGTATCTAGAATCAGGATAATTAGGTGGAATCGGAATGAGTAAAATTTTTGAATTGACCCATTACTGTCATGAATGATCCGGAGCTCATTTGAATCATGAACATTCGAAATTACCGCGGGTCCCTTCAGCAGAGGTCTTCTGTCTTTCTATAATATTTTTTCATAATGAACTTCTCTCATTTTTCTAAAATATTCTGTATAATAGTTTTTGTTTTACACATACATATAAAAAAAACCAGTATGTCGAATATTGAAGGAAAATAGAAGCATCTTTTTAAGAAAAATATTTCATCATTTCTAGCGTAGAGAGTTTCAAAGACACATCAATACATCAAAAAACAGTGATCCTGATAATCGGATATTTGGTGATTCAATAATGAATTAAGAAAATGAATCAATTCTGTATCGTATAGTGAGAAAAAACTGGGTCCTGATTGTTATAGAATTGATAAATGTGCTTATGTGCATCAGTGATAAAGGTTCATTAACAGGTTTTAATGCACGTTTCAATTATTCAGGCTGTTTTAAATAAAGTCAACTGTAAAAAAAAATAGCAATGGTCGCCGTCACTTGGGACTAAATGCTTGATATAAACAGTTGGTCTATAGAGAGTTCTTTTGTACTAGACAGCATGTTATCAAATAGCTGAACACTAACAATGAGCATTACTTAGGTAGAAATAAAGTTATATTTAAGGAAGATAATCAAAGATTGGTGTTCCAGGGAGAAGTCGGATGCTGCACAACTGCATTTGATTGGTTTAGGAAAGGTAAATAGTCTTCTGCCTTATTTTACTATTCTAGAATTATCATGTTACTAAGACGTTGCTTGTATTTCAGGGAAATTCTGATCCATCAGATATTTTGAACAAATTTGCTAAGGTAATTTTTTTTATTTTTCACAATATAAACCAAGAACACTAACCATGTATTCATTCTAAAGAGCAAAAATTAATTCTTTATTTTTGAATTTCTTTACATTATATTCGGTCTTCCTAGTGTCTTTATTTTATTCATATTTTCTGATATCTAAACATTTTCTACAGTTTTCTCCCTCATAATTACTGTACTTAATACTTCAGTAGTTAAAATCTTTACATAAATACATATCTACTTAATTATGATTTATGTTTTAAGTTTGTGTGGTGATTATCATTATTAATTTGAATTAATGGTGTGCGTTAAGTACTAATGATGGTAACTACCGTTGGTTGTTAATTCATATGACAGCGAGTGTGGATGCTCTATCTCCATTACCCTTTGATATAAATTTACAATTATAAATGAAATTTGAATCACTTGGTTACTTAACGCAAAGTAGATGGTATATTGTAAAATCAATACCAAACATTGCAAAATTGATGTGTTGAATATTATAAAGAGAAAGAGAGTAAAGGGCATGCTTGTTCATTTGAAAAAAATTTCAAGTTTTAAAGGAAGAAAACATGGTAGTGTCTTGGTATATAACATAAAATAACTAGTATTTCTATGGTAGCTCTTGATATTAATATTAAAATACAAATGTAAAAATGCATATCAAAAGAGCAGTTTAAGCAGTTATACAGTTTTTATATTCAGGTGGTTGATAAACTACCATATTTGCCGGACTACGAGTATAAGTCCCTCCGGGGTACAAGTTGCGCCAGTCATAAAGTACATAATACAGAAGGATAAATATATAAGTCGCACTGGAGAATAGGTCACATTTTTGGGGGGATATTTATTATAAAATCCAACCCCAAGAACAGACATGTCATTTAAAATTAAATGACGAACAATTTGAAATAAAAACTGAATGGAGGCGACAACAGGCTAAACAGTGTTCTTACGTTACATGGTACAACTGTGAGAACGTACCTGGTATGATAAAGTAATATATTAAGAGTTATTCTGATATCTATAGCATAATTAACATGCTTTAGAAGTTTACCAAAATCATCCGTGTCACTCCAAGTACCCGGTAGCTAAAATCCAATGAAATCTTCATCTTCGGTGTCACTATTCTCAACTCCGTTAACTCCGCTTCCTCTTCTATATCGCCTAATAAAATTCGCACTTATTAATTTCTTTAGCATTTTTTCCTCAAAAAACAGGCATCTTAAGATATTTACATCTGCGAAGGCTGACCTAGTTTTGTGTGAAAGTAACCTGTGAAATTATATACCGGTAATAATGTGTTAATAATTTCACACATAAGTCACTCCAGTGTATAAGGCGCACCCCGGCCAAACTATGGAAAAAACCGCGACATATAGTCCGTAAAATACGATATTCAATTGTTCATATTACCCTTTTACACAGTTTTAATATCCTTTCTATTAGATGAGTTATTTTGCAATTACTTTGCAACGCCAAAACAACGCTTTTACGTGTAGTGATCCCCCTGCGGGTAGCCAAGAGATGCAGCTGCTCAGCCTCACTGATAAAGTTAATCTTAGCAAGATATGATTTGTGTCTTTAAACGCCTCTGAAAGTCAAACCATACCTTCGCAAATAAAATTTAAATGTCTAGATATTTTACGAAACAAGTACATCTAAATATATATTTTATTTAGAAAATTATGAAATGGTAATCAATTAGTACGAAATCAAATATTTTAACAAATTGATGTAATATTGCTTAATTATTTAAAATTAATTACCAAATCATTGAATATTTTTTAGATAAAAGGAATATGCAAAAAAAACATTTTTTATAAAACATTTATTTTGTATTTATTTTAAAAACCTTTTATATTTTAATTAACATACTTGTAGAAAACAATAACAATAATACATGTGGACATCCTTTTTATGCTAAATTGTTTAATGAATTGCTAATTACTTCAAATTAGTATTTAATATTACTTCTATTTACAATAAATTGTTTGCTTTCTTATTCATATGTATATTTTTCTTAATAAAATTTCTGATGTGTTTTATATTCAAACATTTCTAAACGATTAAATTACTTGCAAAACAATTTGGGCTTAAAAAGTTTTTTTTTTAATTTCAATTTACTATTAAACTATGTAAAATACAACAATGTATTTTTTTTTTAAATGTAATTATACTTTTTCTTTTTAATCATCTGTTTTTGATGTGTATATTTCATTGTTATTTTACTTGGTTTCAATATGTTATTGTGATCACGCTTTCACGTTTTCAGTCTGCTGATTTAACTAGTATAGATGCTAGTGAAGAAGATAAAATCCAGGCTGCAATTGCTCAATCTACATTCGATTACGACCCTTCAAAGTAAGTATTTTTATTGGTTATTTTGTTCTCACTCTTTTTTTATTTGCAGTCCAGAAATTGAAAATACATTTTTCAATTTGTATTAAATTTTTATTATTTCACTAAATATTTTGATTTCAATATATTTATTTTCTAAGTATAATGGAAAATCTCAACTCATTCTAGACTTAACAGTTTCCATTGTAAGAAGTTATATTGAAAAATATTTATTTTTATAGTAAACGATGGATTAAACAAATATATAATTATAAAGTATCTTTGTATTGTATACTGCTCAATTTTTAATCAACTTCGTATAAACAGTATTGTAAATCTGGAATTGGTAATAAACTATATATGGAAGTGTAAAAATGATTTTCATCTAGTTTTATTTGCTGTTAATGGGTAATGTGAATCAATCAAATCGAGAATAAAAAAGGGATAAAAGAAAACGTAACGATTGTGTGGTCCTAAAAGCTAGAAAAGATTCATTCATTCTTTTAGAGAAGTCAATATAAAATTGTATGATTGCTCTAATCATTCAAGTTTTGATACAAGCTATATTATTGTTATTAGAGTAATAGAATATCAAGAGTATTAGAAAAAAAATTTCCAGAACATTTTTTATTTACAGCATCTGTCTTACAGTACCATATAATTACAATAAATGTAATAAATGTGAGAATGTGAAGATAAGATAAAAGAAAAATGTGTCACTAGTATAAGTAACCTGTGTTCCGAGAAGTATGTGTGGCTATTCGTAGTGAGATGTGGAGCATCATGATTTGGAGTAAACAAAATGTTCATTTGAATTAGCTCTTATGTTGGCTGGTCTTAGGATTTTACGAATACTATTGTTCATTCTATGTTGGGGGATAGTGTTTGCTTGATTTAGTGTTCATATATTTATCGACATAGACGTGGTAAAGTCAGTGTAGTCTGACGATTGTGACACAGATCTCGAATAAAATTCTGGACTCGATGTGAATTTTGGACACAAAAGTGATATTTTTGTTTGCCTTTTAACCTTGGCTAAGTAGAATTCCTGAAATTAATCTATTTGCTAGAAATATAATAAAACAAATATTTATTAAAAGACAGTACAGAGTAATAATGTACACCTAGTCCCCAACTTAATCATTTCTATTTGAAAGAAATATTCTAAGATCCTATGAGTTTATTCTATAATTCATTTTATATTAGTTTTTTGTTATTTATTTTGTATTGCGAATTAGTAGTTAAATTACCTTAGTTTGTATTTCGATAAAAAAAATGTGATTTTTTGCAGTTACGTTCGAATAAAGGGGTCGAATCAAGTTGGTGAAATACCTGCTAATTATAGGTGTTATAAGTGTCTTCAGCCGGGTCATTGGATTAAAGACTGCAAACTCAATGCCCAACAAGTAAGTCTGTATTTTAACCACTCGAAGTTGTTTTTTCATAATAAGTAAAATGCCGTTTTGAACTGAATTTAATAAGTTTAATATTACAGGATGTATCAGTAGAAATACGCAAAAGTACTGGCATTCCTCGAAGTTTTATGGTACCAGTGGAAGGCCCTGAAGTACCAGGAGCCATGATGACCCCATCAGGACAGTTTGCTATACCAGCCATTGACCGGTAACTATTGACGTATTCCCTTTTTTTTAAAAAAAAACAAAAAACAAAAAGCGTGTTAACATGTAGTGGATTTAAGTTGGCAATAATTTAACCAAGGACTTATGTAAGATCCCTTTAGTTTACTTTTGATATTACAGAAGTGTGTTTTAGAAATTTCTTTTATTAATTCTATTTAAGGAACTAAATTATATTTCTTGTAAGCATTCATGCACATTTAAAACTTTGGTAAAATTGCAGAACACCAGAGCTACTGGGCAGTATCGGTAGTCGGTGACTTATTAGAGGGTAAAGATGAGCTACCATTTTTTTAAAGCTTACATGAAACCTACCCTCCATTTTAGGTTTTAAAATAAACTAAAATTAAATTAGAAAAAATAAAGTATTAAACGTAAGAAGTACTATTAGAAAGGAAAACTTGAAATAATAATTGTCTGGGTGAAGTATAACCTGACCTAACCTCCTCAAACTCCCGTTTACTCTACAAAGTTTCATAGGTGTGTGAATTCGAAAGATGTTGATATGTTGCAGAAGTAGACTTGATTCACTTCTTAAAGCTACTCTATGTATTCTACGTGACGGTTATACACATCAACTTTATTAATCGCTGTTAACACCTCCAATTTAATAATTTGTAAAAGTCTGAATTACAAAAACAAATTTTTGTAAAGTGTAAAAATGTGCCGATATTACTAACTTTGAAACTTCAGTAGGTGGGATGCATTTTGTTTCCACAGTTTAGACGTGTGCGTCCTTTTGTGAATGTACTAATTATCAATGTGTTGTATAACCAAATGGGTAAATAATAACGAGTCCTCTATTCAGTAAAAACATTTTCTTTTTTTTAAAAGAAATATAATTGTTTACCACATTCTAGTGAAATTAAGCATTAAATTATTTTTGATGTGTATATATCAAAATTTACCGAAATTAAAAAAATTGATATTTGTGTTTCTGATGGATATAGGAAAACATTGTCCTGTTAAAATTTAGCAACGATTAACTTTTTATGTGGTGTAAATCTTATTAATTTACTATCTAATATAAATCGTATTTCTAAATAATTTGTAACTTCTGTCATATTTATATAAATTTCGAGTATAATGTTTATTATTATCTGTTATTCCTAAATATTGAATATAAAATAAAACACATATTATATATATAACAATATTTCACATAAACACGTGAAATAACAATCAATGATCAAACCACAAAATGAAATGGGAAAACATCTGGTGAGGGGTTGAGAAGAGTGGGAGGAAGAGTGGTATTTTAAAAGGGTGAAAGCGCAGGAAAGGACTAATGTCCAGAAAAGGATGTTTGGGGAAACAAAGGAGTACAGTAAGAAAGAGTAAAAAACTATCCGCTAGCTGTCAACCCTCTTAGAAGAGACTATTGCTCTCGTAACGAAAGTATCAATTTTGAAGAGACCGTTACTAATGTTTATAATATTAGATCTATTAAGTTTAATTAGAGACGATTCAATAATATCTCTTAACAACATCTAAGAAATATCATCACCAGATGTTTTCTGTATCTAGTGTTTCAGTTGAGTTTTTGACTCTGACGAAGACCGCTTGTTATGGTTGAAAGATCTTAGTCTTGTTTTCCCCATTTCATTTGTGGTTTGATCATTGATACTATATATATACACAACTGAAGCTGGGAAGTCAGTTGTGGTTTTAACTGACTAAGACCGCTTGTTACGGTTGAAAGCTCCTAGTCTTTTTTTTTGTCATTTCATATGTGGTTTGATCATTGATATATATACTATATCAACGTCCAAACCACAATAAGAAATGAAAAAAAGACTGAAATCTTTTAACCGTAACAAGCGGTCTTCGTCAGAGTGAAATGACGCTTGTTGTGGTTGAAAGGTCTTAGTCGTTTTTCTCATTTGTTATTGTGGTTTGGACGTTGATTGTTGTTTCACGTGTTTTTGTGAAATCTTGTTATGTATATAAATATATATTATTTCATTCCTAAGAAATAACTGTATTCCAGCTCAAATAAATTACTCTTATGTGGTCACAGTAGATGTAAAATATTAAATTAAGAGGTATAGGGAATATTTTGATTTTCCATTGTGGTTTTTGGATACGACGTTTATCTGATGGAGTTAATATTTTGTTGCTTGTAATCGATTTTATACCCTTGAAAAATCTTGTTAAATCAAAAAATTGATATCACATTAACAATTTGGAAAAAAATATTGAGCTAAAGTAAAAAACTATTAAATACTTGCTTTTAGCGTTGTTGTATGGAATGCAAATCTTAAAAATGTGCACTAACATACATAAGAGTTATCGGATTGATAGTATTTTTTATCCCAAAGTGTATTTTTCAATGTTATTGAATTAAATCTTTTATGGAGGTATACTGCTTGTGACCATAAGAACGGAAATACCAAACAGTGCGATATCAAACCAGGAAGATTGCAGAACGAGATCTCTAGTGGTCAGAAATATAAGATAAGGGTGGTAAATTATGTGAACTGAACCTGTAAGGAGGAATAATGAGATGGGGAATAATGACAATATAAACTAGATAGATCTCGCCTCTTCATTGATGGCTATTTCGTTATTTGTTATCAACTCTTGTTAATAAATTAATATCTTGAAGAAAAATGCTTCCCTTAAGCCTATCTAATGAAAAAGACAATTACACGGGTAATACGTTTTTATTTCATTTTAAACAAATACTATTTGTTTTAGTGATGCCAGAAACGAACCCCCAAAGAAGGTAACGGACACGAGAGCTCTTGAGAAACCTCCAATTCCAGATGACTTAGTGTGCGGTGTATGCAAGGATCTTCTCAGTGATGCTGTCCTAATTCATTGCTGCGGAAACTCTTTCTGCGATGAATGTAAGTCATTTTAAATTCATTTTTTTTTTAATTCTATGTTTATATACCTTTTAATTGATTTTTTCGAAACATGTACAGTTCATGGTTTAATTTTTAACAGTATATCTGTGCTATCTCATTCATTTTAATCTTCTTTGCACCAATTATGATTCATTCAATTGTTATATCTTAAGTGAAAACGGCTTGATTAGCATTTTAGAAAAATCCTTATGATAGAAAATTATAAACTAATGCATGTTAAATTTAATGTCATTGTATAAACCATTATAAAAGTACAATATATGGAAAACACAATAATTGTAATTTTATTTTTATGTGATTTTTACTTTTTTCATGTTTTTTTCACTCAGGTAAACTGGTAATTCTTTAAAACAAAAAACTGATACATGTAGTATTAATCAATTTATTCCTTTACGTAATTCTATTATATTCAATTTTTGTAATGCCTGGAAGAGGATTATTTGATAGTTTTGTATTTGATCATGTACTATGAGCTGTAGTCAGAGTGCTGTAGTCCTGTAATTGTAAAGAAACTTAAATTATATTTATGGTTTTGACTGATTGTATTTGGGTATTCTTTTTATTTATTTTTTATTCTCTAAGTTAACTAAAATCTTAACTTAATTCATCATGTATGATTATATTTTTATTTGAAAAGAAGTATAACATTATTTAATGTTTATTTAAATTAACACAAAACATTATTTAATCAATCTACTTCAGGCATGAGTTAAAATTATGAAGTTGGTTTCTCAGTTTCAATAAAAAAATAAAATCATATCAAATGCTCACCTTTGTTTTTTTTTCCAAATTTACATAATTTTTCAGGTATAAGGAATGTGCTCCTTGATTCTGAGGATCACCAGTGTCCTATATGCAAACAAAAAGATGTCTCCCCCGATACTCTAATCCCCAATCGGTTTTTACGAAAGTCAGTTAGTAATTTCAAGAATCAGACTGGATACATTCGTGAAGCGAAGCCCAAAGAAGTTGTTGTTGCTACGTCTGAGAAAAAACCTGAAAGTGAGCCGCATCCAGATCCCACTCCTGAACCGGTCATTCCTGCCAAAGTCGATAAGAAGACTTCTGAACCTGCGGAGGAACCTCAACCTCTGGAGCTTATTGAATGTAGGTCTTGAAGTCTATATTTAGTCGCTTGGGATATGTTGAAAATATAGTAAACGTGTTGGTAGTAAACCGACACTAGTGACTTTTATCTGTTGCTTGTTTATTAAACAAAAAGTTATTAAAAATCTTGGAGTAGTGTCATTGGTATTTATTATATCACTACATATTCTACTATCATTAAATGAATTATTAAGAATTATTGAAGTTCAATTCTTTAAAATAGCACTTAGTTTTGAGTTTTCACTTATTCAGATTTTGTGGAAGAACCAATGAAATAAAGTAAAGAATTGCTCTTCCAGCATGTCCTCTACGGAGTTTGAGATGACAAAATAGAGTTTGCACCCAAAATCCAAAATTTTTCTTGGTTACAGTTATAGTTAACCATCTTTACCGGATATTATAAGATATCAAGAGCTTAAATAAGTTATGGAGATAATTATTACACTTGCAAATGCTATTCTAATAGCAGTATTTCATTTAAAAATATCGGGTTTGGGTTCAAAGATTGTTTATTTAGGGTTCCAGTTCCAGCTCGTGTAAAACCTGAGGTTTTCATAGCTTATTTTCCTCTTACTCATAATTTATTGACCATATTATTTCAAACTATGAAATTACAGTAATTGTACTTTCATTGTAATGCCGTAAATTACATAACTTAAGATAAACATTTAGAGATTTATATTTATAATCAGGTTAAAGAGGTTAAATTTACTTTTTAATTAATTTACTATTCGCTTAATTTTTAAATATATTTACCTAATAAATGGACATATAGTGTCACCACTATGCTATTATACGACACGGGTTTGCCTTGCAGCAGTAGTTCCATTCCTTTAGCAATGACGACCCATTCTGAAACATTAAATGAAATAATAACCATTTGTGAAAAAATCACTCAGATAAGTCAGGTTGAAGAATATAGTTATTGACGTCTTTACTGACGAATGTGTAATTGATTTGAAACGTGTGTTTTTATTGAAAGCACCATTTTCTGTGCTATTGAAGGGGCGAGAGTTTGGTTTGAGGCCCCTTGGCGAACAACATTACCGGGGATGCCAAGGGTCAGTATGGCATCTCCTACCAGCTGGTTAAGGATATAGGTCTATAGCTATTTGCAGATGGGATGGCTTTCCTTTTTTATGGCTTGGAATAATTTCTGTTCACCCCCCCTTGGTTGTGTGATATTTTCGCCTTGTAAGATTACAGTGGCTGACAGAGTTTGTTTTGCATTTTCTCTCAGGTTGATTAAGGACTCAGGGAAACTGTCTTATCACCGCAGCATTGTTTGTCTTGGTTTGTGAGAAAGCAGAATTGAGTTCTATGAAAATGAAATTTGAATTGAAAAGGTCATGGATTTTCTTAGCAGATCATGATGTTATATGAGATGTTTCAATAGTTTTTACATGGCTGACGGCTTAATATTTTCAGATTGTATTTGTGATATCTTTCTTGTCACTAACGAGGTTGTAATTGTGATTTAGAGTGGTTGGTTGGGTTGTGTGAAGTATCATTAGTTAAACGGAAGACATATTTATGGGCCTGGCTCCATCCTTCCGGAGGTCTAATTGGAAATAAAAGTTTTGAAGGCTGGACGTATGGTTTCCCCATTGAAGTTTTGCTTGATTTTTCTTAGATGAGATGGGGTCAGTTCTGATTTTAGTGAATTCTTTGTGTCTGGAGGCATCCGTTCCTTTTAAGAGTCTGAAGTGTACAGCTCCAGAAAGATTTGAATGATTTTAGTTGGCCTCGAGGTATATCCTTTAGAGCGCTATCCAGGATGGTTGGATTAAAAATTTGATTACAATTTCTGGTGATTCGGTATTCAGAAATATGGGTCATGCATCGGCTTGAAATTTTTTTTACTTTTAATATGTATGTAGTTAAAAACGAATTAAGATTCGTGACAAAATGGTTATTAGAAAAAAAAATTTAGTTTTAGTATGGGAGAATAACAATGATAGTAAATTTAATGCGATCCTTAATTAATCCTACCTTTAAACATCCATTTCATTTATTAAGTGATTTTATTGGAAGTGGTAAGATTCAAGAAAGTTGGATCAAGGACTGAATCATATGAAACGTTTAAGAATGTGTCCTTTGATGTTATTAAGTAACTCCCTCCCTTTTACCATTCCAAATTACCAGGACTGTGGAGTTTGATACAGGTAATCCTCCCCCCACCCCAAAACTGATTTAATTTTGAACTTTAAATATCTGTCTAAAGTATTTCAGTTTTATTCTCATTGGAAAGAGAAATAATCAACATAAATAAGTGGGATATTTATGGGATAAAAAAGTAGGATAAAATGTGCCGTGAAATTAGTCATCGTTTAATTTAAATTACAGGAATAGAATTTAAAAAAAAAATCCTGTATGAAGAAAAAAATATGAAGTTTAAGAAAAAAATAGTTCTGGGCGACGTGAAACTGACAATATACTGCTAACATAGTAATGATTACTATCTGAAGAAATTATTTCTTTGTTTTAAATGTAATTTATGAATAAAAGTTCATATTATTTGTTGCTTTTTGTTGGAGATGTAACAAGTCACTTAGAAGACAGTCTTAAATAAAGTTTGGACTTTGAGGTTTCGGAAGTGCGTTAAATGGTTAGAATCGCTTAAGTATACAAAGTTAAGAGATAATATTTGTGTTGAAGTGGTTCATCTGACAATTGTTTGGAGGTACAAAGCTATTTATCCTTGCAGTGAATGACGAAGGTGATGAAGATGTGACTGAGGTCGCCATCTCCTCCCATTCCTCCTCTCCCCCCACAGGTAATGCCATTCCTTCCCTCTCTATGCCCATTCGCTCTCTCTCCTACCAGTACCCCCACCATAGACCAACTAATCCTAACACTTTCCTTACCCAAGGTGACGATTCTACCCTTCACCACCATCACCAGCGGAACAACCCAAGGGATTCCTATAGATCGTAAGTAATTCTCTCCTTTCATGTATTATTATTGCTTTAAGTTAGGTATATATTTATTTATTAAATATACTTACTAAATTCATATATATAATACTTAAGGTTATCAACATACTAAAACAGTGATCCAGTTAACTACAAAATGGTGTAGAATGCACTCAAAAAACACTTCCTGCAATCGAAAGTAAGTGTTACATACTATGTTTTATATTGTTTCAGCGTGAGTACAGATACACAAAAAAAGAAAGACTAACACTAAGTCTCTAACACTTCTAACTCTAAGAAGAAACAGAGATAGACAAAGCGCACTGATCTAGACGGTCGTAAACCATATTAGCTGCTTTGGTTCAGGATAATTATAAATAATGGATTTTAAAAAACTATAATATAAATATTTTCTCATATATATTTTTTTGTTAGGTTGCGAGCAAACAGTCTACTACATTGTTAACCGTCCACATAATTTTGTAACGTGTGTGAAACGAGTTTTATAAAAAGATAGATAGTGAACATTAATAATAATTTTAACAATCATAATTTCTAATCGTACAGTATGAGACTGAATCATGTATTGATTGCGGGGAGCGGGGAAGAACATTTGAAATATAAGTAATCAGTCACAATCATTAACTAACCGCAGTGCGGGTTGAACATCCCTGACTAGGCCAACGTTTCACTATATTTGTACATAATCGTATAGAGCGTGCGTAAATATTTCAGATACACAAACAGAAAATCGCTAAACCAACAAGCATTAGCATATTAACTTAGATGATCCTACAATGTCTCTGCAGTTATAGCAGCTTGACATAAACATGTTAAATATGAATTCTCAATGCAATAATAACAGTAAAGATGCAAGGGTTAAAACTTAATGACATTGAGATATAGTTTAGTTTATCTTTATCTCAAGAAAAGCGGTTACAACTGAGCCTTGATTTCGAAAGTAACGATTTTTTTTATCACACAAATATTTTTATTCAATTTACTTTTAAAATAAATGTTTTACTTTTTTTGTTTTTTATTTAAAAAAAAAAGTCATATTATTCCCCTAATATGTTGTGGGTAATAAATATTTGAGAATTCAAATCATGGATACGTCATATACAGTAATTTATTCAGGGGTAATTAAAAATGTGATATGCTATAACTAGTTTTTTATATTGTCATTGCTTTTATTGTATAATGTATTAATATTACTTTTCTTATGAACTGCAAGTATTTTTTTACACTTAACTCCGGGTTATAACTTTATAACTAATCCTTATACTTTCTTTGTGGTTCTTAATTGAGTGCATGTGAACGAACAATATGGGTACAGTATGTACAATAATTTATTGAGGGTTATATTCAAAGTTAATTAGTTGTTATGATTTTATAAGAAATGAAGTATAAACATTACTTTTCCCATCAACGGAATATATTTTTCTTTGGATTTCTCTGGTTATAACTGATATTAGCAACAAAATTTAGTTTTTTTTTTATTAAGTTTCTGATGCAATATAATAAGTTTTAATTAATATTTCAGCCGAGGTAGAGGGGATAGGTCTGGGACGCCGACAATAGACGAGCGAGTGGGTCAGCACTACAGAGGCAGTTACCCTCCGGTGCATGGCATCAGGGCGACTCAGCCACCCCCGCATCATCTTCACTACCCTCAGCCCAACCCACCTGTCTCCTACAGTGGCTCCGTCGAGCCCCGACCTCTCGTCCCCCACCCTTTCCACCACCAGCAGCCGCCTCCTCGCCTCCACATCGCTCAAAGTAATCTATGTCTTCATAGTTGATGTTATTGTCAAGTTTCAAATTAAATTTGTCATTTACTTTAGTAAAACTTATTTCTCGTGGATTTTCTTCTCTCTATGAATTTTCTGAATACTTTTCGTAATTTAGCTAGATTAGATGTGTTAAACATTAAAAAGCTCTTCCCACTTAAGAGGCTATAGATGTATTATTAGAATATAACTCTGGTAAAGGTGCTATGGATTGAGAAGGGATTGGTTAAACCTCACGACCTTCTTCAGAGGCTGTGAGGTTAACCTCATC
The DNA here is from genome assembly GCA_026182355.1 of Hermatobates lingyangjiaoensis. Lineage (NCBI taxonomy): Eukaryota > Metazoa > Arthropoda > Insecta > Hemiptera > Hermatobatidae > Hermatobates > Hermatobates lingyangjiaoensis. Next base: position 6,644,560 of record JAPFBL010000254.1, read on the forward strand.
GTGAGAGGGTATTAATAATCGTGAACCCCTATTTATTTTACGAAAAATTGTCGGGTGTTTCACTTCTCATCTCCAATCATAATTTCTATTCGATAATTTAGTCTATTTAACGTTACTGTCTTAGTCGTCAACAAGATGTCGAGAGGCTTGCTGCACATAATATGATAAGTGTGAATTTTGAAATTTCGTTGCCTGCTATTTCAATCGACTTAATTCTCTTTCAAGGTTAAAAAAAGTTTTTTTTTAAAAAATGACTCATTAACTACGACTACCGGCCACAATTTGTTGGGCGTCATGAAGATATTCGCTTCCTTTGCCCCTTCCTGTTTAAAAACAACTTACATCATTTATAAAAAATCAAGGAAATATTACAGGCAGTACAAAAAGGAAAGTTATTAACAATTGTTTTTTTTTCACAAATTATTATATACTTATATGTGCAATTTCATCAACGTCTGTTTACGTGCGACCTTTAGCTTGTTTACGAAATTATGGACACACTCCCACCCACCCACATCCGGGTATCATCAAACTTTATCAAACATAGTTTCAAGGGTCCTCAAAACACTTAAAATCCCTTCTAAATTTCAAAATCGATTTCTTCCATAAGTACTGTACTTTCACTGAATTATACTTAAAATAACTAAAATGGAATGTAAACATAAATTAATAATCCCTAAATTAAATGGGGGTGGGGATATGATGAAATTAGTAACAGCAGAGAAATCTATTCATGTGTTTGATTTATAGAATTAATACAAAGGTCGTGCTAAAAGTTTTTAGAATCGTGCACTTTTTTAGCGTGAAGAGGTGAAAGACTATAAAAAAGGGATTAAATGAACACTGAAAGAAAATCATCGTCAGTCGTATTTTTTTATCTTCTCCTATATAGTATAGACGCAGTCTTCTATTTTTTTTTATTATTTATATGGTTTGAAGCACGTCATTAGTGCAACAGTCTGTAACTGATTCGCAAAGTTCAATTGTGGGAAAGTTCACATCAGCGATGAGACTAAAACATCGATGCTGCAAAAGAACTAAAGAAATATATTGCGGAGTGACTAATGACGAGTTGGAGCATCCCTAGTCATCGGAGTGAATCAAGTGCAGGCGATCTGTATGAGCACTTACATGCTTGAAAACTGTTTGCGATAGATGCTTCAGAATACTCTCAGATGATCACAAAACAGATAAAAGTCAAATGGTGTTGGGAAAATCTAAGTAAATTTAATCGAGGTTTATCAGGTGTTAATCTACAACAGCGTAACCGTTGATGAGTCGTGGATTTATTGTTATGATCTGGGACACCAAATACGGATCTAATGTTTAGGTTTTCAAAGGAGAAGAAACCTACAAAAGTTTGTTCTCGCAGTACTTCAAAGAATATGACTTTTATTTTTCTGAATTTTAGATATATGGCAACTGTTATTCTTGGGGATTGAAGTTAAAGTTTTAGTGAACTCAATTCCATTTGGACAACTGTAGCATTACATTGCAGAAACAATCCTGACTGTTACCATGACAACCCCAGGTCCTACACTGTTGACAGAGTAATCACATATTGGGCTGATGAGGGTATTGAACTATTGTGAGTACCTACCTCCCTCCCTTCAGTTCAGTTTGGGTAACATGATGCTCTTATTTGTTTCCGATCGTGAAAAATAAGTTACTGAATCAAGGGTGAACATTTTGGAGAGTAATGAGGTTGTGTTCGTCTTTATACATTTTCAATAACCTTCAGTGTTGCTCTCGTAATAACAGGAAGCGATGAAAATAATGATAAAGGGATGGTATGTAAGTATGTTAACACAAATTATAAACAGTTCGTCGTATACAGCATGAAATTATGAAGTAAAGGTTTTTTCAATTCACTAATTTAAGGTCCTTATATATTTAAACTAAATATAACCCAATTTATTTTATGTTTGATTCCTTCAAAAAAATGTATTGCTATTAATCACTATACTGGTTTGTATGAACTGATCAGTGAATATAAATAATTATAAGATTGAGGCTTATTCGCTATTTTGAAATATGTATTTAGTGAACCAGTCTTTTTTTGTTTTCTAGATGGTCGGTATGTGTTTGAGCCCTATAACAGCGGGATCCAGGGTTATGGGATGGACTATGGAAACAAGACGCAGTTGCCATCCTACCGTAATGTACCCCAGCAGCCGCCTCCTCCTGCCGCCTCTAGTCCTTCCAATGGCGGACACATCTCAGGGCAAGTCAAGTCTTGATTACATTTTTTTTAATGTATCGATTTATGTATGTATAGTAATTCCATTTTGGCGCTATAGAATAAATTTCACTCTTTAGTTCCCAGTTGTATATGGTTTCTTTTTATTTTCATTTCTTCTGTCACTATATATTCGTATTTTTTTAAATTTACCTATAAACGATAATTAGACAAACTTTAAACTTAAGAGTGCGTTTAATTAAATAGTTTAATTGTTAATATTTCAACTTGTTAGTACTCAGTGGACAAATGCTGTTTAAATTCGAATAATTTAACACTGATAATTGTTTCATTTTACTTTATAATCACTCGCTAAATTTTTAAATGATGAAAAAGTTGTTTTGATTATGTTTTGTTAATGTAGGCCTATAGATCCCGTGGAGGAAATGGTGAAAGATATTATTGAAAAGAAGAGGAACCGGAGAGGTAGAAAGCAACGTTCACGATCCTACTCGAGATCTTACAGCCGGTCTTCTTCGCCACCTCGCTACTCCAGAACGAGATCTCGGTCACGCCAGAGGTCCATTCCTCGTTCTCCTAAAGGGAGGTCTCCTATCAAAGGCAGGTCTCCTAGAAAGCGTTCTTCGAGACACAGGTCTCGTTCACCTCGTCATCTTCGTTCCTATCGATCTCGTTCAAGATCTCGGTCAAAGTCTCCTCATTACACCAAAAGAAGATCACGAAGTAAAAGTCATTCCTTCTCAATAAGCAGGTATTATTTTATTCATTGTTCCCTTTTTTTTCTTATAATTTAAGACGATGTTAAACTTTCAGTCAATTGTGTCTAAATATCATTTTACTAAAATTGATTAATGTGGAATAGGAATAGTAATATTGAGAACTGGTCTTCCATATGGTGGACTTACCTCCAAATACAAATCATGTTATTCGTTGATTTAATGTGCAGCAGCAACTCAAGAGATTATTTGACTTAATTATCTACCAAGATAAATGATGTTCTCCATTACTGTTTGTTAAATCAGGAACAGAATACTGTACGCGGCTGTGAAAGAAAGTAGTTCTTTCATTTTTTTAATTTCTTTTTCATTTATGCTTTCAAATATGGGTCATATATCATGTCATATGTCATGCCATATAATAAATATATTATTCATTGATTGTTTATTAAAAGGAAGTATAAACCATCGATTACTGAAATAGAAATGCTATTACAATGCCAGTATCTTTCATGGCATTTTTGTGTCATTATCTATAAATATGTAGCTGAGATTGTTTCATTTAAATGGCCTAAAAGAAGAAGCAATTTTGTTCACACGACACTGTATCGGGTTGATTGAAGACCACTGACGCTTGACCAATCTCATTGTAATGTTGAAGTTGTATTAAGGGACGTGGTGCTTAGGTCCCGTTCGAGCTCCATTGGCAGCAACCCAAGGAGGTCGCCCCGGAGGAGGGTTAAGAATGCGCCACCCCACTCGACAGGTTCCCCCCTTCTCCGCAGCCACAGTCCTAGGTACTTAATGCCACCCTCTCCCGTCCTGCATGCTCTACTCACTGGCTCTCCATACTAGCAACTCTCATTTCTCTTCTCTCTTCCTTTTCATGTTTTTTTTTGGGATATTGGTGTTAGGTAATGAAATTAAAATGTAATCTTTGTTATTCCAGTCAATTAAACAGGGAAGTAATACATTTTTATTTTTTCAGCTAGCTAACACTATTTATTTTTTCAAGAGCTACCACTCTTTCATACATTCATATTGGAAAGTTGTCTGTTTCTTAATAAGCTCTTCTTATGCTATTACTAATTACAAATTCATTAGTTCATTGGTACCCAACCTCATAGTGGAAGTGACTCTGTTTCGGGATATTTTAAACTTTGCTACACTCCTATTATAAATATCAAAGTTCCGGTTATTAGAGTTCGTACATAATAATAATAAATAGTAAACAATAGAAAATTTGTAACATGTAAAATGGCTAACTCTCTCGTGTAACTCGCAGTACAAACAGATATAGCTAAAAGAAATGTGTCACTAGACTAGGCGAATAAGTAGATATACAGCACTGAGTATCATTGTAGAGGAGTTCTCGTGTGACAGATGTATTATATCACTCACGGCAGTTGTGAACCACTGCATGTATCAGGAGATTTGAAACTAATATAAACTGCATTTATTTCTATAAACTCTGAAGAAAGTTCCTACGTCAAACGATATGTGTCTCAAAAAGTATTAACATGTATTGTTCAATTATGACTACAGGAAATTTAAATGAATAATTCAATTAATGAATTTCATGTTTCTACTTTATTTCTAATAATTATATCATAAATTGACAGACCGATAATATATTATAACCTTCTTCCATGGACGGTAACATCGTTACATCACACAAGTACTAATTTAATTCTGTTTGAAGTCGTTAAAACTTCGCGGATATCTTGGAGAATTAGCATAAACTCCTTTGAACAGCGCTGACAGTATTCATCAAGATATCGTTGGCTTTTTCTTCATAACTCTCGATACTTTTCAGGCAAGATCTTTCATTTGTTTTATTGTGATGATGAGTCACTGGTCTGTGCCGATGGCTAACAGACAGAAAGGGCCTGTTGGCTCTCTTGCCAGTACTCTTACTCTGTGTACGACCTGTTGCAATTACTCCAACCAGCGTTTGAAATATCAGCTGATACGTCTGCTATAATGCTTAGCGTCTCCCCATCATTCGTGTACTAAAGCTCCTGACAGGAAATCAGGTTTAATTACAGATTTTAGAGAAAGTATTTCAACTTTCTTCTAGCTACCAAAAAGTAGGTATGTAATATAAATACACATTAGATTTGTGTATTTGAAATATTGACCTCGACGTACATTAATGAGAGCGACGTGATGACTGCGTTGACAAACAGTATTTATATCATACCCGTAGTTATGGCATATCTATGAGGAAATAAAACAGTGAAAATGATAGGCATGGAATATGTTAAAAAATGATTAATAGATATTTAAAGTAGAAAAAAGCAAGTGAAAATACCTTCTGTATTAGAATCTTCCTTCTAAACGTTCACTAAATCTAATAAACCAATATGCCATAATAATTAATTATCATAATTGGCAAAGTGCAGATGCCGTATTTAAATAAATAATTAAATTAAATTGATTCACTAATAGTTTACATATATTAGAGTTTAGTATAGACCAGGCATGGGCAACCTGCGGCCCGCGGAGCCTTTTAGGTTTCTTAAAAAACAAAAAACAAAAAAATTCAAATTAGTAAATGCCCAGCCTTCGTCTTCAAAATTCCTTTCTCAGTCGAAGGTTATCCCAAGGATGATTATCGGGCCTGGAAAATCAATTTAACCGCGGAAATCCCACTGGGAAAAGGTATTTATCTTACCCCCCTTTTAACCAGAATCTTAATCCTAGTTAATAGTCTGTCGGTCAGTTTGGAGATTAACTGGGGATTAGTCCGTATGCTTTCACTTTTTGTCTTGTGTTTCCATATAAAAGGGAGCAAACCATTATTGTCATTCATTCCATTTCTATCAACCCATGAAGAGCATAGTTCTCCTTGTATCCACACAGCCAAGAATACATTTTTTGAAATATTTGAACCCCAAGTATGTCGAAGAAAAGAAAGGTAATTGATGAAGGTCGTGTGTTTCAAGATAAGTGGACGTAGACTATTTTTTTGTGATATGGAAAGAGAAACCAGTGTGCCTCGTTTGTTCAGATGTAATTAGTGTATTGAAGGAGTATAATTTGAAAAGACTACTTGACAAAACATCCTTCATATCACAATCTTACTGGTCGACCAAGAGAAGAAAAAGTTGAAAAACTGAGAAAAGCCTTGATAGGGCAGAAAACGTTTTTTGTTAAGAAACAGAATAAGAATAATGATATTGTGCAAACCAGTTACATTGTTGCAGAAAAAATTGCTAAGTATTCGAAAACCTACAGTGATGGAGAATTTATAAAAGAATGATGAGAGAATTTATGTCATTTGAACATTTATAAAGAAATAAAGAAAGTAAAATAATGGAAAGAAAAAGAAAATCAGGCCTGCGACAGTAAAACAAATAAAAACAAAGTGAAAAAAAAGTATGTATGGAAAAGTAATATTTATTGCATATGTGTATCATCATGCGGCCCTCGCCCACTCGAAAATAGTAAAGTGCGGCCCGCAGGTGACAAACAGTTGCCCATGCCTGGTATAGACTCTCCACGTTCTTTTCCTTATTGCAAGTTATATGATTGTGCTATTTGGAGTACGCTTATGTTGAACGTTCTTTGTTGTTTGGTAAGTCTTATACTTGGTCTCCGAAGTGGTTTATTACGTAATAAAGGACTTACTACTCTGTAATTGAAGTCATTTCAGTGCTCTGCATCCTTAAAACTGATTTTGATTCATCTTTATTTGTTTATTAATTTACCCCTCTCTCAGTTGTCTCCGGTATTGTAGATTTCTTATCGTGTTCGCTTTACATCGTCACTGTTTGTATTAGTGTGGATGTCGCAACATTTTTTACTGTACATACAATACATACATACAAAGAGGGCAACATTGCTTTCGTGCAGCTAAAACACACTCAAAGAAGTTTGTTTCTGTCCACCATTGTTTTCGTACATGTCACCCTATTTTTTTTTTGTTTAAACCGATCACCTAGCGGGTGATAACGTCAGCCGTTTACCGGCTTTTTGTTTAATCCGTGATTTTACAGATTGTATATTGTGAGTCCTAATTTTGCCTAACTCAAGTGCATTTTGAGTAGGGATCTTTAACGAGTACCTGACATCGTATAGGCTCGGGACCGACGGCTTAACATCCTCTCCTAGGGACGACGTACTCAGATTTATTCACCTTCCGCGTTAATAATTCGAGGGCCAGGTGGGGATCGAATCCCGGACTATCAACCCAGAGGCGAGTACTTTAACCATTGAGCTAATCTGGCCCCACATGTCACCCTAAATCGTAGTAATATAAAAATAATGTTTACAATACTATTTTTAATAAATGCTATTTCATTTCTTTTTTAACAAAATTGGTTCATTTTAAACACAGTCTTATGCGTCAAAAAAAAAAAAAGAAATTTTAAGAGCATAGGTATAATGAAGTTTCTGTAAATTATTTATTGACCTTAATAAAGCATTTAATACACCTATTTTATTAAATTGAATGAACGATTTGATGAATATATGTGTTCTAAACAATACCTTTTAACTCACTTTATTGAAATAAATTCCATTTAAAAAATCGACTTTACGGACTATATTTTATTGTTATTTAATTTTATTGTTACAAGCTGATTATCCTTCTTTTTGGTCTTGACCCTGATATTTCATTACTTTTTTGTCAATACCTTTTTTAAAAACTGATTTATAATCCAGTCACAGGTGATATCGCAAACTATAGAATCGAAACAACTGTTGTATTTTTTTTTCTTTATAGCTTTCTGTTGAAAAAAGTGGGTTTATTTTAAATATATTTGTAAAAGGATTTCACAAAAACCGGGAAATGAAAATCAACATATAAAACTATACTATGTAAATCTAAAATCGGACCTTAACATTCTATTGTGACTCTGATACTCTAATTGCGAATTTGTTATTGATCGAAACCTCTTTTTAGATCATATTAGAATTTCAGTTTATGTCCTCGTATATAGTGAAGTGTTAATATTTACGGATGAATATATTACAAAAAACTGAATGTGAAATTATATCAGAGCTGTGCAGTCGGACCTATTATGGCCGACTCCGACTCCTCTATTTTGTAACAGCCCACTCCGACTCCAGTACCGACTCCAGCTCATCTTTTTATTATTAAAAAATAGATGGCTTGTTGCTAATAGTAAGAATTAGTGCTTCGTAGTTTTGGTGCAGCTCTAAACCAGACGGAGCATACTTAGGTCATAGCCGAACGAACAGCCTCATTATGGATAAGGTCCTTGACTGAATCAGCCTCTAGCAATGAAAGACTAATAAACACCTCCTATTTAGGCATTTATATTATGTCTAAATACGACATTAAATAACGAAGAAGTTTGATATTATATTTACTTATAACAAAGTAAACACTGAACAAGCAAGGCCAGATATTTTGTATTAAACTAGACATTTTGTGTTCTACCATTAAATGTCCAATATCGTTCTCCGGATGAAAAACTTCTCCTTGGATTAATTAATCATGTTTTATCATTTTATCTCATTTTCATGTACACAAGTAATAAATAGGTGAGGAGTCGGAGTCGGCTGATTTCTTCCGACTCCGACTCCTCCAGGTCGAAAATATGCCCGACTCCACGACTCTGACTCCGACTCCACAGCTCTGAATTATATATTGATTTAAACTCTTTCGATATAGTTTTTCGACCACTAAATCATAAAGAAGATTATCCAAAGATTAACTACTCCTCATTATAAGTCGAAGTTTTCGCCGAAGATTGTTCGGCATTCTCAAGGCTAAAAACATTTATTGAGGAAAAATTGTTTGCAGTATTACTAATCTTTTTAAGTTGTTTTAGCCTTAATAATTAATAAGGTAACTATGATAGAAACACATCTGTTCTATAAAAATAACATTGTTTATGTTTTGGTTTCCTTTTACTTTATTTGTGTTTGTTGCTCATTGTGTTTTTTGTTTTCTGTTAGTTGATATTCTGTGGATGTATTTGTTTTCAGGGATTTTTTTATAATAGTACTTATTTTCTCAATAAATTGTTTTTTGCCTTGAGAATGCCGAAGAATCTTCGGTATTCGGTTGCGGAAACGTCGGCTTATAATTGCCAGTATTAATCTTTTGGATCCTCAAGAAACCTATTTTGAAATCTAAACTATTTCCTAGTTTTTTTAGGGAGCATTTGTTTTTTAAGTGAAACTTCTAAATTTGAATACGGAGTAATAGAAATTAATTTTTTAACTTAAAATGTTTTATTTAAAAAAAAAAAACAATATGAGAGTGCTTTATTTACAAGGCCTCATTTCCTGACATGCTACGCTAAATATTCTTAAACCTTCTTATTTCTTAGTTTTTGCTTTTTATCTTAAAACGACAAAATGCAACTTTTATTTTACACGTCTTTAGATTGGGAAACTTTTCTTCTAACTTCCTCTAAGCAGATTTTTTAAATTTGCATGAGTTTATTTCAATACTTACGTTTTTATACTTTGCCGATTTTGTGCAGCTGCCAAAGCTTTATTCATTTTAAAATATTTAATCTTTCTAAATAAAGTTGTTACTTTTGTTTTATAACCAAAACATACTCCTACATTTCTTTGTAAAAATAAATCAAATTTAATAAAATAAATTGAAAGTTCAAAAATTAATTCCTATTACAGACTAATTTAAATATTTTAATTTTATTGAATCCATATTTTAATTGAATTGACCTGTTTCAAAATATTTGAAAGCCAATGGCATCATATATATATATATATTTATATATTTATATTAAATATATATATTAAATATTTTATATAATATATTTTATATATTATAATATTATAACTCAAAAATTGTTATTGACCTCTTCTATTCTATTCACTGTATTCGTTATTGAGGGCTAGTCAAATAAAAGAAAATAAACTCCTTTCTAGCCGACGTTTCGATGTATTTGTACATCATCTTCAGGGCTAAAATTAGAGTAAGACTATAATACATTTAATCAAAAATCTCAACTCACATAGAGAAATAAACACAAGTTTTGTTAAAACCAACAGATACATACAAAAGGTTATTTTATAATCAGAGTTGTTGAGTACACATCTATTTAAAAGTATCAGACAAAAGGAAATTATTTTTACCTTGGAAAGTGTGCTACTGGTTATTTAATTATTTAACTGGTTATTTAACTGGTTATATGTAACTTAAATAACCAGTAGCACACTTTCCAAGGTAAAACTAATTTCCTTTTGTCTGATACTTTTAAATAGATGTGTACTCAACAACTCTGATTATAAAATAACCTTTTGTATGTATCTTTGGTTTTAACAAAGTGTGTGCTATTTCTCTATGTGAGTTGTAGATTGTTTTGATAAATGTATTATAGTCTTACTCTAATTTTAGCCCTGAAGATGATGTACAAATACATCGAAACGTCGGCCTAGAAAGGAGTTTATTTTCTTTTATTTGACCTAGCCCTCAATAACGAAACAGTGAATATATATATATATATATTTTCTTTTTAGAAAATTTTAAATGCTAAATATTTAGTGTGAAATATAATTTTTATTTCGAAGAGTTGTAATGTTGTATATTAAGTTGTAATTGTGGGGTAAATACCAATAATAACTGATTGCACTACCTTAGAATTAATTTGTAATTTTTTATAATTCATTTAATGTGTGCATAAAAAGAATTCATCGACTTCACAAATGAGTATAATATATACTTTGAATCTACATAGTTGCAAAAAACGTTAAATGTATAAATCTAAATGAATTGGTAATTGTTTGCATATAAACATGTAATGTTACCTTGTAATCAGAATTTGTTTCTGCTTGTGCTCATTAACTTACTTTTAAGTTTTTCTAAATAATAATATTTTAATAAATGATTGGATATAATTTGAAGAACTTTTATTGTAAAGAATTTGATATCTTCGAAGGACTTTTGCAGTAATTAGTTATAATAATTTGTAATGTTTTTCGAATTCTTAGACTCTCATGACCAAGAGTTCAACCTGATAACATCGAAATTAAAAAAAAAATAATAGGCTAGTTAAGTTTTAATTTTATGTGTGCATAAAAAGAATTCATCGACTTCACAAATGAGTATAATATATACTTTGAATCTACATAGTTGCAAAAAACGTTAAATGTATAAATCTAAATGAAACTCTAGGGTAATTTAAACACTCAATGGCAACACTGACTGACTGACAGTCAGTGTATGATCAATAGGTTCTTGATAACAGACAACATTTGAAGCTAAATGAGAAAGATTTATTTATGAATTGCAGTACATTTATATTCTAATATATCTAAATAAATTATCTCTGAGGTGGTACCAATTTTTATCTATTTTATCGCTTGCAGTGGATAGCGAGATAATTTTGCGAGTAATTAATAAATCATTCACATTCAAATTATAAAATCGGGGAATTATTTATTGTTACATACCAAAATACGGACAGTTAGTTTGAATAATTTACTCAAACCAAAATTTATTTTGTTTTATATATACTACTTAATTTTTTTTGTATTTGTGCAAATGTGTAGCGCATTACCTTCTTTATTCTAACATCAATTGATTAGATATCTAAATTCTTCACCGGACCAGGCATGTCTCTACTTTATCTCCTCTGATTAATGCCATTCTATTTTATGTTTTTCTTCCATTAGTATAATCCAAAGCGTTTTGGTTGAATTAAACGGATTGTGACGTTTGTTTCTGTTCATAATTTTGTTATGGATTGCTAATATTAACAACCTTTGTTTTGTACGAAGATGCAGGGTGACCAAAGAAAAGAAAAATCGAGGTTATTGAGGAGGACCACTACTCTGGTGTGTGTCCCACCTTATGATTAATCTCAACTTGCAATTTTCTGAAAGAATTAAAAGAATTTTAGTCAACTAGTTTATAGTGATTGAAAAAGTCATATCTTATATGAGATACTGTAACATTTTTCTTTATTTCTAAAACCTGTATTTGAGGTGACCTCTATTGAGTTCTTTGTTTTTCTTGAACAGCACCAAAAACATATTTTCAAATCATTAACTCTTCCTTGTGGATTGCTTCTTTGAGTTCCATATATTAATGTTACCCCTTGTGTGTATTGCAACTTAAAAGTAACACCAGGAACATTCTGGTAACTTAGGTCTGGTGTGTGACTCGTCTCTCTAAACAGTATATCTAAATAATGCCTATATCTTTCAAAACTTTATTAACTAGTATTTTTTTTTAAAACAAACTTGCATGATAATGATTTTAAATAGGTAGAGACGGCCCAAGTCATAGTCCTACATTATTTTATGATTATCTTCAGGGTAGAGTGTAGAGGAAAACCCCAGGATCATCCAAGTGATTCTAACAGGGTTGTTTTGTTAGAAGGTTGGAATTTGTTATATTCCTGAAGAAAAGTACAAAGCTTAATGGAGGTCATCCCGAACACATGATTTAGAACTATGAGTAGTCCAAAGGCTCTAAAGTTTAGATATGATGTTTTTACCCCATAAACTAGTTATCACCTAAGTCTCAGTCGATTTTTACTTGAAATTTAAGAAATGAGGATTATCAAAAGTTAAGTCCGTTTTTTTGATGTAATCTCTTATTTCATCGACTAACACAACCTATAATTAATTCCTTTGAACTCTAAAACTTGTTTTGAATATTTCTTTTTATTTTTCACAGATCGTCCTCTCACCGATATAAGTCTTCTAAGGCTGATTCCCGTTCGTCCTACAAGGGTTCCTCCGTTGCCACCTCTTCCTCTCACTCTTCCAGGAACATGAAAGAGTTCAGCTCTAAGGATTACGCCAGGTACCTATTAAACACTATTTTCCTTTCTTCGTTTAGTCACTACAGCTACAAGCTACTCTACTTCTCTGTTCTTAAGATTCGCCTCAACTGTTTGTTTTCAATAATATATTGATGACAACTCAAAACTTCATATATTTGTTTAGTTAAAAATTATTTATTTTTTTATTACCAAACTTTGTTTATTTGTTATGTATTATATTTTTGTAAAACATTATTTTAATGTAAATATCTGTGATAAAGGAGCTTTAATTACAAATGCCACTCTTGATGTTTCTCTTGCATGTTACTGTAGACCAACATGCAATAAAAATGTATGTATGCTTATATTTGTAGCCTTCTTGTATGAAAATACATAAAATGAAACATTTCCTTTATGGCATTTGAAACAAAATGTTTATACTATTTTTGTACTTCTAGGTCTAACCTAAATGAACTATTTATTATACTTAGCGTAACTTCTGAACCCTTTTTCTATTGTATCTAGCCAAGGGGTATATTGCACTCGCTTTTCGTATTTCAAATTGTAAAATCAATTTCAGATTTAACGAATCTTTTTTTAACATTTACTTTCGAACTGGGATTATAACCCTGTTATGGACTTCATTGATTGAAATTTAATAATATTGTAACGTTCTAAGTAATTTATCTTAGTGGTTATTTTGTGTTAGTTTTTTAGCAAAGCAACACATTGAATTGTTTTTTTTGCTTTTATTTAACTAATTTGCTTTAAGACTCTTTGAATTTACTTTCAATGTTTGCTAACTGCACCTTGTTTTTCCTAAGCCTGTTTAAAATGTTTGTTTTATTAATCACTATGGAGGCTTTATTAATGTGTCAAAAATGTTAACTGACTAAATACATTTAAAATATGAAAGGTAGATTTCGTTATTCTGTGATTAGAATACTGAAAGGATGACTGTAATATTCAATTTTTAAATTAATGTTACAACTTTCTAAGGTAATGTTTTGATTTGTTCATGTTCCTCGAATATGGTCTTCCGACCATACCATGATAAAGCGGACCAGGTTGATGTTTTTTTTTTTATCGTGGAACCCTTTCGCCACGTCACAAGAGACTAACCGCATCCTCATAAATGATGAAAATGTGACAGTCCTCGTGATGTGCCCAAAGCGGGCTTGCACGCCCTACATCAACAAGATCTATAAACATAGAGTTTTGTAGTCTTTGTAAGACTGATAGTTACTTGATGAAAAGCGTCATCAAGCATTACAGGTACAAAATGAAAAGGAAAAGGAAGAGTGTGAGATAGTAGGGAGTTGAGAAGGATAGGAAAGAGAAAGAGTAACAGATAGAAGAGTAGGTAATAGGAGAAGGAAGGGGAAGGTGCAAACTAACCACACCATACCGGCCAAGCAAACCTAAGTCTCCGACCCATGTTAACAATCCGGTGGCTGTGGTTTTCTTAGTTCATGCATTGAGAGAACAACCACCCAGGCATGTTTATCCCCCCACTACAAGGTGAGTCTTCACCTTCATCAGGGGGAACTTTGTAAATTACTACCATCAAAGCTCTGTCTTTGCATGCCTAAAATCTGTAGACTTTAGTAAGTTTCGTTGGCATCCTTTTTATAGAATAGGAAAGTAGTAGGTGTTGTGCTGGGAATCAATCCACCGTATTCGTTGTATTTCAAAGTAAACTGTCGATTATAGTTCGCTCTTGAGTTAAATATGATTTGCTTTAAATATCAATTTGAGTTAAATGTTTTAATATTTGCAAGTTGAATTTTGGGTTACATTAGTTCGTTAAAACTATGACAATAAGCGAGTTTTAGTGTCATTGTTTTACTGAGATTTATAGCATGAATAATGAATTTTTCATGTTCACAAAAAGGAATATCCCTATTTTTTATTCATAGAAAATTTCTCTGTATGAAACTGCTTTCTAAATTAACCTTGTAATGGTAAATTGTCTTCATTTTACATTGCAGAACATGACACTTTCCTCAGTGGCTAAAACATTCGAAATTTTTTTGTCGCAATCGTACACCTTTTACTTTATTTGGCTTGGCACAATTCAAAACGAATCTGTTAAAATTCTTCATAACATAAAATAAAATACTGCTTTTCTTGAGAGGTTATGGTGCTACTTTGGTACTATAACCCCTCAACAGGCACATAAATTCGTAGTCAATAATTAATTACGTCTTCCCTTAAATCTAACCCAAGGAAACAATGATAAAAAAGAAGTGAATTTCCACGTTATTGGTGTTTCATCACCTGTTTTTACTCTTGGGATGTAAGTGACTTCAGTGGTATCTGATCTGGTATCTTCAGTGGTATACGTCTCATGAATGTTTCTCATAGCTTTCATAAAATCTGTTTATAACTTAGAACTTACACAGGTACGCGCTAGGGCTATTTTTGTGAATAGTACAATTTTGTGTTGAACCAGGTGTTGGGGAGTTTATGTAATTGATTGTACAAAGTAATGAATGTATTATTCAAATTTCTATGTATTTTTTTTTATTTTTGAACCTCTAATTGTTTATATTATAGAATTAATAATTATTTTTAAATTATTTGGTCCAATTAGTCCAGTCGTGTTAAAAAATGATCACAAAAAGATCACTCTTTCAAGTTGATGTGATCTGCAATGTTTTCATAATTGTGTTAATGAAAATTAGTTTTTAAAATCCAAATTTGTGAAAAGCAGAGCAAATCCCCTTGGTAAACAAGTTGAATATAAATCCGTTGTTTCCTACCAGGTACTACTATTGGCTCTGCCACTATGAGGCGTACCATTTGGATCACCACCTCAACTCCTTGGTCCCCAGGTACTCCTCCTCCTATTTCCTTATTCCTTCTCCTTTACCAATCCTACTTTTTTTTTGTTTCATTGTACTTATATGGTTTATACCTGGTAAATTGTGCACCTACTTTAGCTAATTTGTTTAGTATTTTGTTGAATGTTTCTTCTATATATGCTGTGATACTGAAAACAATTTAATTGTAACCAATGTCGACTAATTTTATCCCAAGACTCGTCGATTTACAAGACTGATTCATCTTTACGAAGACTGCTTAGAAAGAATAGCTTCTTATTTATACATAACATAATGATATGTATGTAACAAATACATGTTTTCTTTAATAATTGTTCCTTTATTTCTTTAATTAAACAATTTAATATAATTTTCTTTCCTTACCTTTCATTTGGATTTGGCTCAAGGTTACCCTTCAGCTTTATTTCATTTGTTATCAGTTGATAACTGGATGAAGATTTTACTTTTTTTGGAATCCAAGCTATTTATTTTATATAAAATTATTGTGGAGAATTTATTTTTGGTTCTAATCATTAATACAAACTTCTTTTTCATTTCTTTTTTTCAGTCAATAATTGACTAGTCTCTATGTTTCTTACTATTTACAAGAAGTCACTTTCTGTAACCACTGGTTCTTTAATTCTAATTGTTTTAATGATTAATGGACTATTTCTTGGTTTAGTAGAAGTAAACCAATTTGAATATGTAGAGGGGAGGTTTCGTACCAAACAAATACATTTACTTAATAAATTGTTTACAGAATGTTATTAGTTGTGAATTATCATTTGGCCACTGCTCTTTTCTGAACAGTTTCATTTAACCTATCCGATTGATTTAAAAGTGGAATAAGTATACACACTTCCCATTTGACAAATATGAAAATAAAATATAATAAAAAATATATATATCAAAATATTGATATATGTTTAGGTTTTTTATTGAACATTTTAGATTCTGTTAAATTGATTTGTATGGTTTAACGTTATGTAAATAAGTATATTGTTTTATTTGTTCATTCTCATATTTAATTCAAAGTTACCCACTTAGTAACTTTACATAGGTTACAAAGGTGTTAAAGTATTGCTTTTCCTATATATTGATACAAAATTAAAGTTTATCAATACTCGGTCAGTTCAGTTCATGAATCCTGATAAACTTCTATTTTGTTTTTACTTCACGGTCGACACTCTTACCAATATTTATATACATAAATATGTGTGTGGAAGAGGTTGCCAGGACATTCTCCTGCCGTTGCGTTCCGGCTGCTTGGTCTCACACTCTAAGACAGATTATCCGAAAATTTGAGTTAGTGTGTCTCTTTCTCTGAGTGTGACTATTCTGCGTTTTTGAACTTATATATATATATATATATCAATGATCAAACCACAATAAGAAATGGGAAAACAAGACTAAGATCTTTCAACCGTAACAAGCGGTCTTCGTCAGAGTCAAAAACCCAACTGAACACTAGATGCAGAAAACATCTGGTGAGGAGTTGAGAAGAGTGGGAGGGAAGAGTGGTATTTTAAAAGGGTGAAAGCGCAGGAAAGGACTAATGTCCAGAAAGGGATGTTTGGGGAAACAAAGGAGTACAGTAAGAAAAAGTAAAAAACTATCCGCTAGCTGTCAACCCTCTTTGAAGAGGCTATTGCCCTCGTGACGAAAGTATCAAGTTTGAAGAGACCGTTACTAATGTTTATAATATTAGATCTATTATAGATTTATATTATTTATTATTATTTTTTATATTATGATATTATTTTATTATAAATTTAATTAGAGACGATTCAATAATATTTCTTAACGACATTGATTTTTCATAGGTAATAAATGTAGCTCCTGTCCAATCAATATGATGATTTTAATTTTTTATATGCAAGAATAAGGCACTACTTTTTTCCTGTCTACTTACGTTATATTGGTGTTGTTTTACACGTGTCTTTAATGATTTACCAGTTTGACCAATATAAATTTTATGGCAATTTTTGCACGGAATTTTATAAATACCAGCGGACTCCAAGTCGCTGGGAGAGTTTTTTATTAACATATTACCCACGTTATTACGATTAGAAAACACTATATTAAAATCAAGTTGTTTGGCTAATCTTGGAAGGGGGTCCAATGATTCGTGGTATGGCAAAACTATAGAATGTGATAATAAAAGGGGCTCTGTTGAAGTATTGGAGAAAGTTTTTTTAGCACCCTTCAAAGCTAAATCGATATAAGAAGAGGGGTATTTTATGTGTGGTAGATTGTCATTTTCAATTTGAAAATAATTGTTATATACAAAAATTTGGTCTTGCTATGGGTAACTGTTTATCCCCCCTCCTAAGTAATTTATATATGGAGTTTTTTGAGAGTAAAATGTTAAGCTCAATTTTGCCCAAAAATGTTAAATGGTATAGATATGTTGACGATATTCTTTGCATTTGTCCCAATTCTTTAAATAAAGTTGATTTCCTAACAAAATTGAATTCATTAGTGCCGACAATCAAATTCACAATGGAAGAAGAAATAAGTGGTAATTTGCCCTTCTTAGATGTCCTGATCTATAGGTTACCTAATGAGTTACGCTGTAGTGTATATAGAAAACCTATGAATGTACTTGCATACGTTCACTTTTATTCTTCCAATCCAAAAAATGTAAAAATTTCTGTTTTTAGAAATATGTTTTTGAGGGCGTTAAGAGTTTGCTCTCCTGAATTCCTTAATGAAGAGATTAATAACATTAGGTCAATTGCCCTTTCATTAAAATACCCCTCTTCTTATATCGATTTAGCTTTGAAGGGTGCTAAAAAAACTTTCTCCAATACTTCAACAGAGCCCCTTTTATTATCAAATTCTATAGTTTTGCCATACCACGAATCATTGGACCCCCTTCCAAGATTAGCCAAACAACTTGATTTTAATATAGTGTTTTCTAATCGTAATAACGTGGGTAATATGTTAATAAAAAACTCTCCCAGCGACTTGGAGTCCGCTGGTATTTATAAAATTCCGTGCAAAAATTGCCATACAATTTATATTGGTCAAACTGGTATATCATTAAAGACACGTGTAAAACAACACCAATATAACGTAAGTAGATAGGAAAAAAGTAGTGCCTTATTCTTGCATATAAAAAATTAAAATCATCATATTGATTGGACAGGAGCTACATTTATTACCTATGAAAAATCAATGTTGTTAAGAAATATTATTGAATCGTCTCTAATTAAATTTAATAGATCTAATATTATAAACATTAGTAACGGTCTCTTCAAACTTGATACTTTCGTCACGAGGGCAATAGCCTCTTCAAAGAGGGTTGACAGCTAGCGGATAGTTTTTTACTTTTTCTTACTGTACTCCTTTGTTTCCCCAAACATCCCTTTCTGGACATTAGTCCTTTCCTGCGCTTTCACCCTTTTAAAATACCACTCTTCCCTCCCACTCTTCTCAACTCCTCACCAGATGTTTTCTGCATCTAGTGTTCAGTTGGGTTTTTGACTCTGACGAAGACCGCTTGTTACGGTTGAAATATCTTAGTCTTGTTTTCCCATATCTTATTGTGGTTTGCTCATTGATTGTTGTTTCACGTGTTTATGTGAAATATTTTATATATATATATATATATATATATATATATATGTTGAAGAATCACAATAAAAACGTGATGCATACACTTTACCTGCCTTCTGATAACTTTTAATTCACCTTCTTTGTTTTTACTTTGTTTGCTCTCCGATGTCTCAGAAAAATGAAAGGTCTCAGAGCATTTGTTTCTATTGTTTTCCTTTGCCTTGTGGTTTTATACAAACTTCATATATTTATATATATTAATAAGGTTCCATGTAAAGTTTCACGGACTTTATACATTGTATATTCGTATATTTTGGGGATTAGCCCTTCATTCTTACAGGTTCTATTGAAACAAATACCAGGTCCAGTTTTACATATTTCCTAATTCATTTTTCTAGTGAACAAGTTCACGACCATAACAGGTTATAAATTCCTGGAAGCTATTTTTATTTTTGAAAAACAACCCAGTATTAACAGCCAAGGTGGAGGATTCACCAGGATTCTGAAATCATACGAAGGCAGTTCGAAGACATACCAGTCAGGGAGATGTAAAGGAGCTAATTCAATGCCCTCCGAGATAAACATGATGAATGGAAGGTAACCAGGAACCGGGTGGAACCTCACCAGGGTCTCTACCTTTCGATAACCTTCTTTACTATGATCATGTGTAATGTTTACTTACTGCTATTTAATTGATTGTTTAATTTTAAATATTGTTTTAATTACGTTATGATACTTGTTATGTTATAAAATCCTTGAAAATAGTAGAAAGGGGCCGAAACATGTCGGATTATAAAAATTAAATTTTTGGTGAACTAGTGTATCTTGTTCCAAATTTATGGAAGTCCTACTTGAAAAAGTAGTAAATTAATTAGAAAATATGTAAAACTGGAAATTGGCATTTGTTTAATAGAATATATACATACAATATTAGAGCTTATCAGGACTAGGTCAGTTCTGCAGGTTCAAATTAAACTCCCATTGCCAATGTTTTGGTTTTGATTTGAAACTTTTTTTTATAGGAAGAAGGCAGAAAACCGATCCGTTGACAATAAGAATTTAATTTGAACCTGAAGAACTGACGGGCTCCTGATAAACTTTAATTTTGTTTCTATTTCATGGTCGAAATAGAAACATATTGTAATATAATATACTTTTATATTATATGTATATATTTATAATATAATGTGACTTCACACATGTAAAGTTACATCAGTCACAATCACTGAGTCGTCAGTCTCTCAACTCGAGAGTGACTCTATCGAAGATCAGTTATTTTGGTTTGAAGATCATAGTTTTATTTCTGCATTTCTTACTGTAGTGTAGACGTTAATTTTCATTCCTCCTGTCTAATGTAAAATCTTATGGTGCTCGTTTAGGCAGGCAGTCATAAGTATCAATAATTTCGGTAACATGCAGTCTTCTGAAGAAATGAAGAATACGGCGGAAAGGTGAGGAAGTGAAGTGGTTTACGGACCGTCCATTCATCCAAAAAATAACCCAGAAACATGTTAACAGAAAAGAGGGGGGACGTATGTACTTTGTAAAATAAACGAAATTAGAATAACCATTGCAAATATGAACATCCCTGAATTTCGGTGGTGTTGAATTCATGGGGTATTAGAATATGTCGATTGGGGAGCTGTATTGTGGCGACTGTCGTGAGAAGTGTGAAAAAATGGTCCAAAGATACAATATACTAGCAAGCTGGATGTGTATGATAAAGCTGCTGCAGTATTTAGTAACATGTGGCTTCAAAAAGCTGCCGACAATATAGAAATTCATAATTATGTAGTTTTAAGATATCTTAATTAAGGAATTTGTTTATAATGAAAATAAATGTACAGTCATATAAATTTAAATGACAGAGAATAACAGATATATTATAGATATTTTTAAACTTACAGTTAAGCAGATGTATTCAGTATAATTTAATACTAAAGGTGTTTTTTTTATTATGGAGTTATTTTGAAATCAGGTCCATCCGATGTAATATAGAGTCTAACATTTGGTCCTTAATTTTATTTATTCCGTTATTAAGTTAAATTTAAGTTAGAAGAAAAATGGTCTTTAGCCAATTCTATATTTGTAAATGGCAACTGAACTTAAATTGCTTTGCAAGAAATTGTTTATATTATCTTCTGATATCTATTGAGATAAACTTAAGATTCCTATGGATTTTCCATCTGTCGCTGCTTGGTTTCCCTCTCTCCTCTGTCCTGACGTCGGTTGCACCAATCGACGACTGTAAGTTTGTGTTTTTCAATTATATCTATCTGAAGTTTATTCATAAACTTTGGTTTGTCCGTTTTGGGATATTTTTTTCAAAGTTTTAAGTATATATATAACCCTGTTAATGAATCATAGTTCGGCCAGTCTTGAGTTCAAATCAAACTTTCAGTGATGAAGTTTTGAATTTATTTAATGTCTTTTTCATAGTTAGGCATTAAAATTGTCCTAAGACTGGATTCATTTTAGTCATATTGTATTAGACTATAGGTACAACATTCTTTTTATATATATAAACAAAAAAGCAAACGATCCACTAGTACAACACGTCAAAATATACAAGAATGCAGAGTAAGAGCTGACACATGTTTTGATTTTCGTCGTCATTAGGAGGAAGTTGCCTTCCTTACCGCTGGTTGGGTCGTTCTGATGACAAAGCCGAAATATAATAGTTAATTTGGTCAGTTCTTTCTGTGTAATATTATAGAATTATAACAAAAATGTTTGAATAAGACCTATATTTCAATAACAGTTCGTTGTCAGGAGAGATTCAGAAATGTGATCAGATTGGGAGTTCATACTCGATTCAGCTCTAGATACTGTCTATACGTCGTCTATGTTTCAACTAGCTAGTTTAACACATCTCTCCTCTTCGGAACTTCTGCTGACGACAGACTGTTTGAAATATAGATCTTGATAAGATCTTTGTTCTGTGTTCTATGTATTTTAGTAGTGGAATGTCTTTTTTCGCAATTGGTATATATAACAAAATTTCACTGTAAACAAGTGAAATAAAAGTCAATGACTAAACCACAACAAGAAATTCAGAAATATGATTGATCTTTCAATTGAAAGAACTGGTCTTCATCAGAGTCTCACTCATATTAATGCAAAATGACCATATGCCAACCACCAACTGATGAAGACCACTGTTTGTTGAAAGATCTTAGTCATATTTCTAAATTATCTTACTGTAAGTGTGTTTCTTTACTCTGTGTGTTACTTTTTGAGTTTGAACTTGTATATGTCCAATTTTGCTCGTATTTCCTATTTAATACTATATAAATATATATTCCGAGTTTTCCTTTCCTGGCAACATATATTCCACACTATTTGTATTGTTGATGTCAAATTAAATTTATGAGCTATGCAAGCAGTTGTGTCAAATGAAATTTGTTCCGTGGAGTGCTGTGGTTCAGGTGATATTAGATGGAGGTAACAAGTCCTTAGGTAATGTGTTCATTTTACAGCTCTGAAAAGTACCATAGATCCATTGCAAGAACAGTACCACAACAACGAATAATGAACTGAGAGGAGAGTCCTCACGTAGAGGAGCTGATGTTTCATGTCAACATGTAATCTTAAGTATATTTTGACGTGATAACAGAACTCTAACAACGAGGTGTACTGAATTTATGGTCCTTCTTAGAGCTCTAAAGGACAATACGTAGAACCCACTGACTCCATCCAACTTCACCTGGACTATTCCACCTCATAAGAACAATTTTCATTTGGGTCAACTTACTAATTAGATATCAGATCCAGGAAGTGTATTTATGTAGCCTTAGTATTCATCTCGCTATCTTTGTTAGTTGCGTATATTTTGTTTGTAAAAATTCAAATATTTAATTTCTAACTTATGCTAATTGAGCAGACAACTTCAAAAAACAAAAGCATCATTTCTTTTACTTCTTGAAGTTGTGAGTCGAATTGTATATTTTATATCTTTCTGTCACTCCAGATTCACCATGTGATAAGGAAGCGGAATATGCGTATAGTTAAATACTGATATTCAAAGTTGATAATAAATTCACCGCGGTCAGAATATGCTCTCTGTGAGATGGACAAGGTCTGAAATCGGTCGGCCGAAGGAGAAATATTCACGAGGTAAGATGATTTGTGTTTTTTATGTTAATATAAAACCAAAATATCGAAACACAAGTGTTTCAACTGTGAACATGTTTCCATAATATCGAGGTAAACTCTACTTCATATATATCATTATTTAGAGTATATCTTACTACGAGTAACAAATTATTCTTTAAGTAATAATGATTAATTGTTTAAATAACTTGTTTGAAAAAGCACGAATTTGTTTAAAAAAAAAAATGTTTCAATGAAATTGATTTCGCAATCTTTAGAAGGATAATAACCTGAAAGCCTTATGAACTCCAAATTATTGCTCTATAGTGATGAAGTTAGTAAATCTCATCTTATCAAGCTGTATTACATTCGTGTGACAATCTCAGTATGAATTCCAATCTAGTGTTTCATAACTAAACAAGGGATAATATATTTACATTTGCAATTGCATTTCTCTCTATTTATTTTGATTTATTTTCATTTCTAACTTGTTTTGATTGTTGTGTTGAACTTATATATTGTTGATAGTTTGTTGAATTTTGGGTGTTCGTTTTAGTACCATATTAGTTTCATTGTTTTGAATCATTTAATAGCTATATATATATTTATAGTCACTTCAGTTGACTGCCATTACGGTCGAAATATTGAAAAGTGAGTCATTTGTTATGTTTCAGTCTATGTGTCACTGTTTATTTTAAGTATATATATATATATATATATATATATATGCAGAAAAATCACAATAAACAAACACGTGAAGTAATTAATTTCATATATATTTCATATATATATAGTTCACACAGGAAAGAGAAAAACAAATAAAAACACACAAAAAAGACTGTGAGTCTTCTTTTTTGTGTGTTTTTATTTGTTTTTCTTTCCTGTGTGAACTAGTAGTCCTGTTGGACCGTTTCAAGTTTATATTATATATATATATATATATATATATAAATCAATTAAAATAAGCAGTGACACATAAACTGAAACACAACAAAGATTTTTTTTTTTTAATTGTTGTATATATTTTCTTTATTTTTTCTTTTCTTAACCTTTTTTCTACTTTTCAAAAACAATTTTTTTTTTCTTTGCTCTCGACTTCTTAGTTCCTTTTTTATTTGTCTCCTTTGCGGCAGCACTGCTTTAGCCCTCACCCAGTGAGTTCTTTAGTTGACTGTCGTCCCTCCGTCAATTCACTTCTTCTCCTGAGGACGACCGCCATTACGGTCGAAATATTGAAAAGTGAGTCTTTGTTGTGTTTCAGTTTATGTGTCACTGCTTATTTTAATTGTTATCTGTCCTACCGGACCGTTTTTCGTTTATCATGGTATATATATATATATATATATATATATATATATATATATATAGAGAGAGAGAGAGAGAGATAAAGATTTCACATAAACACGTGAAATAACAATGATCAAACCACAATAAGAAATGGGAAAACAAGACTAAGATCTTTCCACCATAACAAGCGGTCTTCGTCAGAGTCAGAAACCCAACTGAAACACTAGATTCAGTTATTATTATTATATGTTATCCAGTTATTTATTATTCTATAAATAAAGATGATTTCCTAATAAACTTGAATTCACTAGTGCCGACAATCAAATTCACAATGGAAGAAGTAAGTGGTAATTTGGCAGCAAAAGACACATAACGTAATGAACTACATCAAAAACAGGCTGAATCCCTTTATAATGTAGACCACTCTTTGAGAGTACTCTCGTATGACAAAACACTGAATATTTTCTATTGATGCCTTCTTGCTCCACGAAGTAGTAATCCTATTTTTTTTGTACAACTTTTTTTTCGAACAAGTGGCAGTCGATAGAATTTATTTAGACTATGCTTTTTTCCTCTTGACCAATGTTGTACCCTTCCTATCCATGCCGCTCTGAAGCTAACTGTGAGTTACCTTTACCTTTAGACTTACTCAGGGTGGATTATTATATCTAAGGGAAGCTATTGGGCACTCCATCCTATGATTCTGCAACATTTTTTGTTTTCTACTCATTCAAGTTTTTAAGAAGCCTTTATTTTCTCATGCATTTATTTACTCATAATTAGAAACATTAGTTTATCTTTTGTGTGGAGACTTTAGTGTTTCTGCCTTTTTCTAATCATGAGTTTTATTTTCTTTAAAGCAGGGTCCCTACTTCTAATATGAGGTTTTAGTTATGAAATTTATATGACAGTGACTTATGCGTTTCCGGATAGCCGGTCAAGATTAATCTTTAGACTTATCATATTTTTTATTTCTACTTATATCAAATTTTTTCTTCAATCGTTTTGGGAATTCATAAATTATTCTTTTTAGTCGCGAGAGCCACTTATTGTTATTTTCAGCACAGAAAGTCTTATATTGTGTTTAGTTTTTCAGATGGGATTGATTTAATCAAGATGGTATTAATATACGATTATATTAGTCAATATAATAGTTATGTCAATATTGATATGATCTAGGTATCAAAATTGCCAGAGATGGTCTATGTTGAAGATCATCCATCTTTGCTTAGTGTAAATCTATTTCTCTTCTCGCGATTAATCTATTAATCTATTGTGATATTCGCGTGTCTCTTAGGATAAACAGTATCTGAAACTGTTAAAGTGAGGAAGAAAATTCACATGTCAACATGTTGCATTCTTCTGTAATTATTATTATTAACTAGCAATTATTTTCCTAGTAGACAAAGTAAAGTTTTCATCATAAGCAAATCGATTACACCATATTATGCAACCACAACCCAGAACTGTATACAACAGGAGGTACAGGAAGGGAGTTCACTTCCTTCAAGAGATTATTCTAGGTTAAAGACTTTTATTGTCGCAATACATATATATAATTAAATTTCTTACCTATTTCTTTTCTTCCACATTTTTTTGACAGCTTTTCCAACGTTCTTAGTACTTTCTTCCATTTATCAGGTGTTGAATGTATAAGTTCACCAAAAAACTACTATCAACATTCATATATTTTAATAATTATAAACCAACGTTTCGGTTATCGTAGACCATCTTTGGGAGTGCAAAAAAAAATACTTCCGTTACCCGTCATCATCAGGTGAGTAAAGATAGCCTCTCAAAAGTGAAGCAGGATGTCACTCAAGTCCGAGGAGTTCGTCGATGCACAATTGATGAATGATGCCGGCAGCGAATCCATCTCCAACTACGTTGATCAATGTCCGAATGCGGTCACTGCAGGAAAAGGAAAGTAAAACTCAGTCAGTCCTGTTAACTGGTATGAAGGTATTGAAAAGTAAACTACTAAAAAGGAATGAAGACAAACGCAGTGACTAATAAGAAACTAGAATATTAAGATCTTTTCCTCCTGAAAAAAAAACGGAATTTTGATAGTAGTTCTTTTGGTGAACTTATACATTCAACACCTGATAAATGGAAGAAAGCACTAAGAACGTTGGAAAAGCTGTCCAAGAAATAGGTAAGAGATTTAATTGTGTATGCCTTAACGAAGGTCTGCTCCCTAAATATAAATATATTTATTGTGTGGGTGGGTGTGGGAGTGGTAGTTGTGGGTGTGTATAAGTTCGAATATGAAGAAAAGTAACAGATATAGTAAATAATTAACTCTCTTACTATCTGTAATTTTTGGTAAAACTATATTAATGAAGTAAAAGAAATATATATAGACATATAAATATGAAATAGGGGGGAAAAAGGCAAAGATCTTTCAACCGTAATAAGCGGTCTTCGTCAAAAACCGAACTGAAAAACTGAACTGAACTGAACTTTTGACTCTGATGAAGACCACTTGTTACGTTTGAAAGATCTTACTCTCTTTTTTCCCATTTCATATTGTGGTTTATTCATTGATTGTTATTTCACGTGTTTATGTGAAATCTTATATATATAGATATATGTATATGTATGTATATAGAACTGACAAAAAACAACATATAAAGAACGGAAACACTTAATGGGACAAGACGGTCGGTGGACCGACTGTCTTGAACGAACGTACCTTTTCTTCTTCCCGTCTAGTCTCTGCCTGACGTCAGATATTCATCTGTCCGGTTTAGAACGTTTCGTTTTTTAATATATATATGTGCTTTAAAATATATACTAGGACTCTCATTCAATATTTTGACACTCTTAAAGGTTCTTCTCAGGAAGGGAAGTTGAGTGGTGATAAAACGAATGCCAACTCATATATATGGAGTAAAATTATAAATAAGGAACTGACACAACTCTGTTCTATGTTTAGACACTCGTCTGGTCATCTCGTCATAGTTGTCCTGCTCGACCATTTCTTTTTTTGTTTATATATATTTTGTACAGTATATATGAGATAAATACATTCTTAAATTATGAAACTAAACAAAAAATAGTTTTACTGCTGAATCCTAAAAACTGGAATGTACTTATTCATAAATATTTAATTAAAGATTATAAGGTACTAATAAAAAAAATTTACCACAATAAATTGACATAAACCTTGAAATATTATTTTAAACTATTATGAAGAGTTGTACCCATTTCCTAGAGTATGGAATTGATAATTCCATAAAAACTTCCATCAGTATTGATCTTTATGGCTTTTTTTCTCTTATGTCGGTAACATATATAATAATAATAATCTGTTAGTTTATTTGTTCATTGGGTGGTAGGCAAAGCAATTAAATTGTATATTGAGTAGCATAAAATTCTGTTGAATCAACTAATTAATGGAATGTCCTAGTTTTGCTAAGAATAATAATGATCACAATTCAAATTGAACCAGTGGGTCTGAAAGATCTTCATCTTTAAATATTCCAGTATTGGCATTAATGTTGTTTAAAAACCAACACTTATTTCCAGATTGGATAAAAGTTAGTGTGATACTCTTGATAACGTGCATGCATGTCATCTTCTGTTCATTATCCTAATATTACAACTAAATTGAAGCAGACAATAAACCATTATGAATCCCATGATTCAATTTTCAATAGTGAAATTAAGATGTTTTATCTATCCGACATTTAAAGATATATTTTTTTTAAAGTGCAGTTATATTTTTTTTCATAATTAATCATTTGTTGGAGCATCTATGAATAATACTGTGCAATAACACTCTCCTAGGCAGCCTTCTCAAACTTTAGTACTCGAAGATGTTAAAGGTTTTAAAACATTCGGAAATATGTTGTAAAATAGTTTTAATTTTTTTTAGTTTAAATATATATCATATTCAACTGTTAATAAAAATAAAACATGAGCTTTTATTAAACAATCTAAAAAGACACTTTTTTTAATTTACATTGTATATATTAGTGTATTTTAATGAAACAATTGCACTATTTTTTATACAAATTTCGTTTTAAGTATGATAAGAAAAAAAATTTCGAGTGGCCTCCACCCAGCATTTACTTACTATAAGTAAACATGTATCACATAAGTCCACAGTAATTGAGTTTTATTATTTTAATGTGTCTATGATTTTAACGTAATAGCAAACTCATGATAATTAATGGAATGATTCCATTCGTTTGATTGTGGCTGTATCCATTTTATCATTTATAGAAAACTTAAAATTATAAATCTGGAACAATCTGTTATATTATTATTATTAAACTGAAGACATTAGACAATGTATTTGTTACATAGCTTTCCATTTCAAATATTACTGGTTTTATAATGTTTATAAATAAACCTTGATATTTATAGAGTATGTAGTAGTTATCTACACATAATCATGGCAATAGGAGCGATTGACACCTTCCTGAGGGGAGTCTCTAATGGTCACGATTTCAGTTGTGGTAGATCCTATGCTTACCCTAATTATTTTTGCATAAGATTGCTGTAATTAATTCTATAATTCTTAGATTAAGACATCTATATATTAGTTCTGATTTACTGGATTCTAGGCATGTAATTAAAAGCACTTTCAATATCCAAGAAAGGAGCCAAAAGTGTTTATTTTAAGACAGAAACAAACTTTTGAGAACAGACTCTGTTGATTTGCCTGACTGATCAGATATGTATGTTGTCCCTTATGAAGATTATTATCTACCAAAGCTTCTCATGTTACAACAGATAAAACCTAATAGTCGTCATTTTTAGTGTAATATTTCCCTTCAGATATTTAGGGAAGAAGTGGATTAAAATTAATTACAGTTTTGTCATAAAGAATGAAAAAGTACCTTTTCCATGCTTCAGAATTACCCAAAAACAATGGAGTTCAAAGCCAAACCAAGAAATATATGTCTCTTATTAAGATGTGCAATATGTAGATTGATTATAACACTTGTGTTTGGTAATCATATATCACATGATGGAAAACATTATAAAACAGTTATTATACTTTATTTTATTTTAGGAAGGGGGGAATTTCCTTAAAGAAATCACGGATTTTAGAACCCACTTCTCTTGTTATCATAAAAAAAAAAAAAGGATTATTATTGGTTTATCTCTATTATTAATTTATTTGTCATGTGATTCGAGTCATTTTGATAATTCGTTGTTTAAAACAGATAAAATAGGTATTTGCATTTCTGGTTCAAATAAGGGAATAGGTGCGGGTTGCGACAGTAGCGCTTCAGTACACAGATATGTAGCATGCATTTAGATTACCTGTGTTAGCCGGTCGTGCTGCCTGCCGGAGGGCACTCGTGAACTCAGATTTTCCTTGCCTAACCACCAAGTGCAAGTGAAGGCGAACTGTAATATATAACCACAATCAGCAACTGAGCTTTTTTACGTCTCCTTTTTACCCATCCTGCCTTTAAAAATGAATTGGATATTAAACTATTTAGCTGTTGCCGTTGGTATATTTGGAAGTCCGACTCTCAAGTGTCAGTCTCTCACTAACTATAAACTTCACCATTCCTTAGTGGGCAAAACCTTACTACAAGGATGATGCATGTTACTGTCATTATAGAAAGTATTTTTTGAATTCATATTCACTTTTAAAGAAATGGAAAAGCTGGTTTGATGATAGTTTCAGTCAATTTGTAATTTATAGTTCTTGAAATATCTTCATTAACACAAGCTGCACGTGTGTTGTATTACACTAACTGAGCCACATTACATAAGTCATTGTTCACATCATTGAAGATATCTCATGGGTATGTATTTTGTGTGCACATACCTACATTGTCAGTGTAATGCTACTCGTCCGTTTTTAGTCAGAGAATGAAAATAAGAGGGCTATGTGAATATCTCGATGACTGGAGTGGGAGTTTGTGCCCTCGTTTCGAGGCACTTAGTGAGTTATATATAAACTATATATCACTAATATGAATTAAAGTCAACCGTACCATTCGGTATGTTATGGTTAGGTTAGGTTACAGTCCCGAGAGAGAACACACATAGGCCGGAAGCCAGCCTCTTGTGATACCACAAAGAAGAATTGGGGCTATTCTCCCCCGTCCCTGGACCACTCGAACCACCTCGAGAGAACAATAAATCTAGACAGATCCCTGATACCAGTGGATGCTAAGTTCTCAAGATTTTCAAAGAAATATTCTCCTAATGCTTCTTTCCTTCTTTGAGTCAAACCAGGGCATTGACAGAGAAAGTGAGGAATTGTCTGTTCTTCTTCCTCGTTCTGGTATGCCCTGCAAAAATCCCTCGCCTCCAATCCTAATCTGGTGGCGTGTCTACCTACGAGCCAGTGCCCTGTGGAAACAGCGATCACATTGGCTACAACACAGGAAGGCCACAACTGCTTGAATTAAGACACGTGCCTCCTCAGACCATCTTTGTTTGATGCGTTCATCAATTCTTTGTCTGATCCAAAGCTTACATGTAGAAAGTAGGATCCCTAATATTATATAGGATATCCTGTGTCGAGAGAGTAGTGCCAAAGCGGGTGAGCTCATCGGCCTTACAGTTGTCATTCGGTACATTATACTTTATGTTACAAAATTTGATCTGCACACATTTGTATTTATTCACATTCATTACTTTTATTTTGAGTGAATCAGAGTTCAAAATTGTTTCTTCATCAACAGAGTCTCCATGTATCACTAAAAATTACTGTAATAACTTATTTAAGAGAATATACTCTTTGAGTTTTAAAATACCCTTTCTTACGAATATTGATGTGCACAATTCTAATATAGCGTCATGAGAGGTGTCCTGTGAAAACTCGTCAAATTCCATCATCAGATGGCATGACTCAATGTTTAGTATCAGGAATACGCATTTCTCTCTACCTTCTTCGGTTTACTTTATAGAAGATAGAAGCGCTCCAGCGATATATCAACTCTCCTAATGAAACAACTCAAATATACCATTATCTGAACAACTAAACATATTTTATTATATATGGTTGATATATAGAATAATACCTCTCAGAGAGTTCAGTTATCAAAATTCGTTTTACGATCTATGAAGTACACCTATCCCTATTATATTGTTTTTTTTTTTTTTTGTCAGAGTATTTAGTAATAAATCATTTGAATTTTTTGTACATGATTAAATATTCAATTAAAATGAATTTAATTGGTACTTTACATCAAAGTTAGTCGGGTTTAGCTGAAGTGCATGAGAAAATAAGACATACGAGTATTCCCGTTTTAATAACACTGCTTCTTTTCCTCATGTAATTTCTGAAAAATATTTTACTTTTTGGTTTTGTTGATAATAGTTTATGACAACTTTGAATTTTCCTTTATACTTCTAAAGTATAGCCATTTATTATAAGTATATATTTTACTTTGAACTAATTTTTATTTAACCGGCTTTTAGTAGCTAAAATAAAGTCTCCAGTATTATTCTTCGACGAAACCCATTTCACTTGTTACGGGAAACGCAAATGCAACGAATGAAATCTTCATAATGTATCCAACTTTAATTAAAATAAACAACTGTAGTGATAAAAAGAAAACAAAAAAGTTTCAAAACGTGAACTTGTGTTGTATGATTCACTTAAATCAAATACTGTGTTTTTATTTTCTACAAATTAAAACAAAGTTTTATTTTATAGTATATCTGGTGTAGAAAGCTGATTTTCCACATGTCATACGATGTTACATTATGTCCGAGGAAATCGATACAAAAAATAATACATGCAGGATTAATTTTAAAATATAAATGCTTTTGTGTAACGTAATGGGACAGACATATAAGAAAACAGAAAGTCATAAAAGCTTAAGTCATAAAAGTCATTTGCATACAAGAAATATGTAACATGAACTCCTTCTTGTTGCCTAAGTTTCATCTGAAAAAGAATACTTTGTTTGAAACGCTTTGTTTTCTTAAAACAAAGATACTTTTGCCTGAATTTTCCCAGGAGGAGCAAATGCAACACAGTGATGTGATGACTGTGTGGTGTTCGGTTCATGATTTATCATTTTTTCTACATTCATCTAGTTTAGGTCTCTCTTAAATTACATTTTATTTGTTGTTTAATAATCGTTCATATATTCTTAGTCATGACAACGTGAACCTTAATATGTTTATGGGAATGTATTCAATATTGTACGGCGGTTGGTTAATAGCTCCAAATGATCTACATTATGAACTACTTTAGTTATTTACTTATTATTAGCATGTTATGTATTGTGGTGCAATAAATCAGCCAAGAGTTTAAGTGAAGTGCTTCTGGAAATAAATGTGTGCGCTAGAAAAGAAGGAGAGCAATGAATTATTCTGATTACAAAACTGTTATAATTCGTGTTAATGTGCCAACTTCTTTTTCAAAGTAATGTTGATTCTAATAATTTGTTTTCCACATTAGAAGATAGCCAATGAATGTCAAGTAATATTATATACATTATCAATCATATATTATGAAATAACAAAATTATTCACCACATATTCTATATTCTTCGTAATGATAACCAAGTTGAAATTTCTTTTCTACATTCATTAACCCTTGTTTTTATTTAACTTTTAATTCTGATCTTAACGAGCTTTAACATAAAATTTTACTATTTGTTTTCCCAGTACAACCTTAATATACTCTTTTATTACAATTTAATTCAGAAAAAGGAAAAGTTTATTTTTATTTATTTTTTTATATTTCATAAATGTTGAATTTAATGTATATGGAATGTGTTTGTAGTTTTCAGTTGCTAAATAAAAATATTTTTCAAAAATGCTGTGTATATATTTAATCCTAGTTCTGATGATTTCTTCAGTATATGGAAAAAAAATCAGGTTTATTATCATCTTTGATTACCTACTCGTTTTATAATTAAGTAAAATACATGGTGTTTTATGATAAGTGATTTATCTGAAGTATGATTAAATTTTCTTAATGTTTCTTGGTTGTGTATTTACAATCACACTTTTTCTTTTTTTAATACAGTTTATATTTGGCTTTGCATGTCGTATTCCTAAACAAGCCTTCGTAAATACTGAAAAGATGAATGGTTTTTAAATAATACTAATCTGTAGAATTAATTATAATAATTTTTGCATTGATAATTTATAAATGTGTATGATAAATGTTTTGATTAAATTTTCTTTATTTAAAATAAATACCAATGTCATATGTGTATTCTCTTTTCTTCCAAAGAATTCCCCTTGATTAAAAGAAATTTAATAGATTTCTTTTAATTTGAGATAGTGGTTTTCGGGGAAGGTTTCAATAACTCCAGTCCATTTAATTGAATTACTGATTTAAATTTATAATTTTTAACAAAAATTACATACAAATAATTCAATTTTATTTTATTGTTCGACAATTATTTCTCATTAGATATTTAACGCAAAATTTAGATAGTTCAGGTAAATTCATATTTATCTCATTTCAAAACCAAGTATGTCAACATTATTATTTTCAGAACGTATGATTTAGATCTATGTTATAATAAAGCTGTTTTATTTTGTTGAAAATAATTGTAGTATTAAAAAAAAAATGTATGAAAGGTCTGCATAAAGCATTAAATGGTCCTTTGGACCGTCCTAAGTTGACATTACATAGATTTTCATAATATTGACATTTTGTAGTTGTATGATTTTTTGTTATAACTAATTATTTTGTAAATATTTGAAAAGGTGTATAGTTTCTTTATATCTAAAAGAACGTTTAGCTGCCTAGTCATGTAAGAGTCTACCGTAGTACTTTTAATCTAAGTTATTATATCTTGTCTTTAAATGTGTGAATTTTGATTGTTTTTCTATCTCTATGTATTTTAAAGCAATTTAGTTTTTCTTAATTCCATTAAATCAAGTGTAGGAAACTGTAATTTGTTGTCATTTGAAAATTCATTTGATTTATATATATTTATATATGATAGTAAACTGCAAATTTTTAGTTAAAAAGGTTAAAACTGGTTTCGTTGTGAATTTTTTTATTTTTTGTTTGAATTGATAATAATTTCAATGAGTTACTATAAAATAGGGAAATCTTCAGTTTCATGGCTGACGTCCTTTTTACCAGAAGTTTCGATTGCTAGTCTGAATATCGATGCACTTACAGCTGTTAAAATGAAGTTTTACTATCATGTGAAAGTAATCGTTTTGTTTTTTGTTTGTCAGTTGAATTCATTATTGTTATTATTTTAATATAAGTTGCATTGTTTTTTAACAATTTAATGATATGAAAGGAAATATCATTTTGCTTTAATACTAATAACATTAAATTAGTAAAACTGAGAAGCTCAATAGAAATAGTAACTGAAAAGAAAAGGCGAAATGTTGGTATTATACTAAACAAAGAAACCCATTTTTTCTGTAACTTATGACATTTATAGAGTAAACTTTAGGGCACATCGAGTCTACATGATATCCTACTTACAGCATTACACAATGCTGTGTAGCTATGTAAATTTCAAGCTCTATAGATTAATGCAATTTTGTTTGCTATTCAGATATTTATAAAACTTAATTGGAGAAAAATAAAGCACTAACCTTGATTTATGGAGTAGAAATAGATTAGAAGAGATGTAAAAATTACCTAGATTTTTACCTTGACTTTGTGAACAAAAACAAAAGGCGATTGAATTAATAGGACAGAGATGCGGCAGCAATGGTTGAAAAACAATTGAGGTTTGATATCAAATTGCTTACCGTACCTGAACTCCGATAGTATTAGTGATCCAAAGAAAATGTAACGATTATACTTCCTATGTTGTGTAAACAAAATTAATGATGGGTTTACAAGTGTTTTAACTTAAATGATAAATATATGCATGTTGGAAATAATTTTATGTACAATAATATTAAGCAAACCTTACATTTACTTCCCCTTACAAAAAAAAAATATATATAAACATAATTATACCAAAACATGCTATTAGAAATTTGTATGTGAACCATTGAGTTAAAAGGCTGTGTTTCTGTTGAACTTGAGCGTTTTACAATCTATTGTTTTAAATAATTGTATGCTTTAGTTCTGTTTTATTATATCACAGTTAGATTTAGTTTTGTTTTGTGTTGTGATAGGGTGTATCATTCAGTACCCTTTCCTTCAATGCTCTATATTTTCAGATTTTTTTTTACATCTCATGCAGTGGAATTATGTATTGATTTTTAATTTCGTTCAAATCACATTTTTAAGTTAGAAATTTGGAATATATAATATAAGAAGGTTGTAAGAAGCAAAGAAGAAAAAAATAATATGTTTTTGAAATCAGCTGAATTTGATGTTTCAAGCCGAAATGACTATCTCAAATTTAACTGTTTTTTTTTTTATAAAATAGTAATTGTAATATATTTTTTCATATTTTAAATAATTTATTTTTTACTTCCATTGTATCGTAAATAATTTTATAGAGTAAATTGTAAATCATTTAAAATGTTATTAAGCTAAAGTAATATTTATAAACTTTTTTAAGATGTCTAAAATCTAATTATTAGAGCGCTAACAGACAGAATTTATAGTTTCGTCTTCTCAAAGACTTCGTTTAATTCTTTCTTTATATTTATTATGTTACAACATGTATTTCCTTTTGTCTAATTGGTATGCAGTGAATGCGTGCTGCATACTTTCTATCTTCTTATGAAAATATATTGTTATACATTATAATACATTTTTAATACTTATTTTTTATGCCAATAATTTCTTAAAAATTTTATATTTTATTTACTGGTTAAAATATAATAGTTATATTCATAGTGGTGTGTTCAGTTTACATCAAGGTTTAGTGTTTCGTAATTTCAATATTACATTAGCCTTTTTTATTATATTGAAAAAATATACGCTTTTTGGATATAGGATGATTTTTAATCTCGAATTCTATGTATTTTGACTTTGAAGGTAATGTTAGTGGTCTGTTTTTAAAATTATTTGTTAAATATTTCATCTGTTGTTTGAAATACTGTAGTATTGTTATTGAAATAATAATTTCCTTACTACTTTTATCAGCAGGTTATTTATTTGACCGATGCACCTTTACCTAATGGAGTTTTTATTAAAGATTTAACTAAATTTTCTGATTTTATACTTTTCTCCTTTATTTTTCTACATTCTTTTTCTACTTTTTTGTTCCTTTCACAATTTTCTTGGAATAATATTTTATATTTTATTGCAAAGTGGTGATTGAATGAAATGTTTATTTGTCCATATTGTGCTTTCATAAAGGAAGTTATTTAAAGATACATATTCTGAGTTAGCCCATTATAAAATATAATCACTTACCTCTGGTTCATTACCATTGATATCAACCGATTATAAGTTTTAGTTTCATTGCAAATGATATAAAATAATTTAGACCGAATTACAGGATTGCTTTCAAACGTTTATGATACGAGTATATTTCATTCAGACCTCTGATTTTGAAATATATATTGAATTATATTGTTACTATCTTAAATCAAAGTATATCAATCTTTTCAACTTTGAGAAAATACTAGTTTACTTCAGTATGGAGTAGAAAAAAAATTAGTTATTTAAGGTATTGAAATGGACCAATGTGACTGTAAATATTTGAATCAAATTTTTGTAATAATTACTATTTCATATTTAAACTTTAAGTTTAAAAAATCTTTATAATGTTATCTAAGTATGAAATCGAACTTTGGAGTCTGTTGAAAGATATATATACAAATGCAGGAATTGGTATAAACCAATATTTTGCGTATGTTGCAAAATATACTAAATGTTTGTCCTCATTGCTGATTTCTGAGATAACATGGTTATGTGAAAGTTTAGTTGCTCTGGTGTTCTTGTGATTCTGAAAATCACATCTTATCTCTAAATGCATCTATGACTAATCTATTTATCTGTTTGATAATTATTGAGAATATATCGACTGTAAAGTTGATTTTTGATATTCTCAATTAAATAACATTTATATTTTCATAGCTTTAAAAAATAAATTTACCTCTCCTTTTTTTGCTATTATATCTGATTTTGACACAAATCTGTAGATAATATATATATGTGTATAAATAACGAGAAAATATCGTTTTACTAGAATTTGTATATGTGAAAGTCGTTAAAAAGGGATGCCTTTTATCAGCATTCTCAGAAATATCAGCAGTTAGCCAGGTAGGTTTATGGATAGAGTAGCAACCTCGTATAACTTCATCGTATTGTTTTCTCTTGTCAGTATCGCCATGAAAAAGAACTACCTTCGACTCCAAAATGGAGCAGACTGCAGCCACTCTTTAGATGCTTTGCTGTCAAAAACTAAGACTTTAATAGGATTAAACTTTTTTCAGTGATTGTTATGAAAAACTGTTTAAAAAAAAAGAAACAAAAATGACAGCCATGAACGGTGTCTGGGATCTTTTCGTCACTGTTCGGGCTGTTATTGAAATAGGGGAAGAAGACCTGCTTGGAGCTGTTGTGGAAATCTCAGCTAATTGCAAATGCCTTTATCATTCTCTGGAAACCTTACTGAGGAGGAGAGGTCTATCCAAAAACAGATTGATGGCTCTTAAATAATTTTCAGAAAGAAGGGCAAAAATTGACAACGTAGGATCACTACACTCTTTGAATCCCACTCAAGTAAACTTGAGGAAGAAAGGATTCAATGACGATGCAGTGGTTGAGTAGCATGTGTCCGTTTTAGCTTTTGAGGATTTTTTTGAGGTAATCAAGTTACCTATCCTGTGGAAAAATTGCATTTGAGTTATAGAACCATATAGAAAAGAGATGTACGACTTTTGTAATTTTACCTTACAAGAATAAAATGCTGTTCATATTTTGAAAAACCCTCGTATTTCAGCAGTTATTTACTGCATGACTCTTATCAATGAATGAAGTAAGTCTTGAAATGGAAGAGTTCAGGCATACACACAAAATCACAAAAAAAAATTTTTTTTTTGTATGTCTGTCGAGTATGCATGTAGGTTTGGTCTGAATTAACAACAAAAAAGATATAAACATTTATAACAGTAAATGGCCACAAGAGTTGTCACATGCAAACTTATTACTCATAATTAACTTAACTTATTTTATAATATAATGCTATAATATTTGACTTCTCTTTTGATAAGTGCCAGTAAAAGTCGTCATGAGGTAAAACTATTGGATCAGAAATTCTTTG
The DNA here is from genome assembly GCA_026182355.1 of Hermatobates lingyangjiaoensis. Classification (NCBI taxonomy): domain Eukaryota; kingdom Metazoa; phylum Arthropoda; class Insecta; order Hemiptera; family Hermatobatidae; genus Hermatobates; species Hermatobates lingyangjiaoensis. Next base: position 6,683,056 of record JAPFBL010000254.1, read on the forward strand.
TCACTAATAAAATACAATACTACTACTTCTTCCAGTTTTTAAATCTAGATTATATTTACCATAGTCTTGTATTTCCCTATTCTTTTTTTATTCAGTTTTGGTAACTTTTTTTTAAAATCCATTGATTTCAGGAGGAAATATATTTACTTTTTTCTATATTTACGAGTATATATTTCCTTTTCTTTGTACAGCAATTGGTTTTTAATTTAGCTGTTCGATGTACAATTTAATAAATCTTAATCTTAGTGTTCTTTAAAACCAGAAACCAAACCACAATTTAAGGATGAAAATACTAGTCAATGTGTTTAATAGTAATCTATATCATTAGTACATGAGTATATGTAGTTAATTTACAAATAAATTTACCGTAAGTTATTTATTTGTTAATGTGAATGAAATTTTCTATATACGCATTGTATTTACAATTCTAAAATTTTATTTTGGATCAAACTATGCACTGCTACTTTGGATGGGTGGCATTTTTAATTAGAGGAACGCTGACATTATCATGAAATATGTTTTAATGGTACTATTGAAAATATTAAAGTTGTAATGAAAAAAATAAATTACAATACATATATGCAGTTTTTATACGAAGGAATCTTTATTAAAAATGGAGTATTTCTGCTTCTCCTAGTGTGAGTCAGAGTTGACTAGCCTATTTGCACGGTATCTTGAAAAGATTATTCTAGTGTATTCCTAAATGTGAGTTATCAAATAACTGATTTGACATTTTACTTTTGCCGTTTTCTGTTTTTATTACACTTGTATTTGCATGTGTAACCATGTGAAAGGTAAAGATCAACTATGACTATTCTTCTCATCTTATTATTTAAATGAAGAATAAATATATGCTAATACCACATAAGGGAAAATGTAAAAATGGTTCCAGGAAAACACCAGCAGGTTATGGCAACAAGCCCCTAGGTCTTTCGTGACTTGTCTTCAATGATCGACTTTTTTAAGAGAAAAGAAGAAATGGATCTTTCCAATGATCATTAACTTTTATAACTCAGATACTTTAGGGTTAGCCAACAGATTCTATTAGACCATATGAATTTGTAAAAAAAATAATTGAATTCATTTATAGAAGTTGAAACATTAGGTAACAGATCATTACTTTCTTTCATTATTAAAAATGTGATTCCACGAAGTGTCCAATAAGGAAATAAGAACTGCAATATCATGTTTTACTTGAATCAAATATATTATTTATTTTGGTATAATTACATTATACATTAAGATTTATAGATTTAGAGTTGTTTATAATTTATAAGGAATGCATTATGCACGTGATCGTAACACATATAGTGTTTACTTATTTTTACCACTTTTTTCGGAGTTTTTAGCGTTTGAGTAAGAAATGCTGATGATGACCTGAAATCGTAAAGAACTTATAACTCAATGGTCTTCAAAGTTAACTTCATTTTTATCTCCCTTAAACAGATGTGAAGAAGAAAAAGTTATTAATTTCAATATCAGTAAGAAGATGTTATTTTTATATTTAAATAGGTTATTCTGATTCTGGTTAGCAGATCATTAACAAATTAGTTGCAGTTGATCACACATTATTCATTGCACTGCTGTATTAATATACATAATAGGTAAAAGAAATAATTTGCATAGAATATGTTTTAACTTTTGTTTTGGGGTTTGTCAGAGATAAATTGAAGATTCGATAAAGATATATTAACAGACATCCATTTTAAGTGTTCACTGGCTATACAATTATTTCTCGAGTTTTGTTAAGCAGACATTGTCATGGGAGTCCTGTAGGATTAATAAAACAGTTTGTATCGGTATCAGTATCTGCTTTTTACTTGATAAACCTTTCATTAAAAAGATTTGATACCGTATGAACTTGTTTTAAATATAATTTAATGAAAATCATGGGCCTGTTAGTAAATTGTTGTTATGTTGTTTGCAGGTATGAACGAGGGGATAGGCAGAGCAGTCGTTATGGTAGAGAGAAAGTTTACTCAACCAAAGGTTTGTTTGATGAATCATCTTTGAGTAGTGTGGACAAATGGGATACTGTTGTTGAAAAGGCTTTCGAATACCTTGGTGAAAAGGAGAAACAAAGGAAGAAGCATGTGGAAGATACGGACTTATTATTCCCGAATTCTGTCGACTACAGAGATAGAGAAAGTGGCAGAACATGGGAGAAGGAAAAGAATGATGGAGTAACTTTTGATCCTGGAGAACTTAAGACTAATGCATCTCCTATAAGAATAAAGTCATCTGACAAAGAACACAAAGTCAAAGAATCGAGGAAAAAATCTGAAACCTCAGATAAAAAAGAGATTAAGAAGGTTTCAGCGGAATTAAAAGAAAAGAAAGAGGAAGTTTTCTCTACTGCCACAACTTTAACCGCAAATGTTGTTGAAAAAGAGAAGAATCAGTCCGAAGAAAAACTTGCTGATCAAGATGACCTTTATAAAGACTTGGATGCCAAAGTGGATTTAACTGCTCTAGAAAATATGGGAAAGGTTGGAACCGACGCTTCGGGAAAGAGCACTACTGCAGAAGCGGACAGCACATTGAAAGATGTAATGCTTGCTCCGGTCCCGGAGTTATCGAAATGGGAAAAGGAAGATGATCTATATCCAGTTTTATCGGATCATCGACACCAAGATATTTCGAGGGAACCGAAAGGGGAGAACGGCAAACAGGTAACATCAGATGTTTTGAAACGAGCTGAGAACGCTCTTTTCAAAAAATCTGTTAACCCTATTAAACAGACTGATAAGAAAGAGCGCAGAGAACCAGATAAGAGAAGGGAAAGTGATAGAAAAGATAAATCATCATACCGGGAGTCGGATAGTAAAGATTCAAAAACAATGAAATCAATAGCTTTGCCTATGCGAATAGATGATTCAAAATCGAGAAAATCAGTCAGACCTTCTGCTGAGGAGAAAGACAAACCAAGAATATCAGCCAAGAAAAGACTTGGGGCCAAAATTGATGATGTAATAATCAACAGAGAATTCAGGATTGATAAGCGCAACGTACAAATTGAGAAGCCTCTAAAAAGTGCTCCAAAAGAATTGGATGCTCGAATTATTCATAAGGATCACAAAGACCATCACGGGGAGCGAAAAGTGGTTTCAGTCAAGAAAAAGGATGATGATATAGTCATTATGGATCACACCCAAGAAAATAAACATTCAGTAAATGAAAACAAAATTCATTCGTTTGCTTCTAATTTTGAAAGTGGCGATGGAGATGTTAAATTAGAATGTAAGAAGAAACTCAGCCCTGGAGGAATAAAAAGATCAGGCAGTTTTGAAGGTCCATCGGATCCTGTAAAAAAAATAAAAGTTGGGCCAGAGGCAGAATTGCTTGATTCATCGAATATGTCGTCTGACGACAGTCTAAATCAGTTAAAGAAATCTAAGAAAAAGAAACGGAAGAAATCAAAGAAGAAGAAGAGCAAAAAGAAAAGGAAACACGACTCATCAACGGAATCAGAATCGACAACTGGCACTTCAACTTCGGAATCAGATGATGAAAAGAAGAGGAAGAAACTTAAATACAAACATAAGAGTCATAAGAAGTCTAAGAAACGTAAGAAGTCAAAAAAGTAGCATTATCTGCAAATTGATCCCTGTAAATCCCCATCATATATATTATAATATATTTGTTATAGTTTCTTTGTAATTAGTTATTGTAATTATGAGGATATATTAATTTTGGAAGAGTTAGTTTCTTCTTTTGTTTGTAATTGTTACTTGATGATTTTAATTTGTATTTCAGAACCCCATGTGACTATTAGACGTGTATCCCGTGTTCCAAGAAATTACCTTAACCCTAAGTGTCATTAGTCAATAAAGAGGTAATTCTCTATGAAATATATGTATTGTGTATATAATATTAGCTTATAATAAATATATATGTATAATGAAGTAGTTAGTATTTACTTCCCACAATTCTTTTAATTTTATGTATTTATTATATAATTTAGTATTAAAAGTAGTTCCTCTAATCATTTAATTAATAAAGTTTCGTGTTTTTTCAAGAAATTGCAACAATAGTTTTACAATTTTAAATGAGGTACTTTTTCAAATTATTTTTAATATCATTTTAAGTTCATCATATTTTTGAATATATTTACATCAAAATTGTTTTCTGCATAAAGACGGTTTCTGTTTAGGCCAAATATCTCGAATTTAACTAAAAAGGTCTTTAAAGCATGTAAAGGAGTGAACTAATTTTTTTGGTATAATTTTTGTCTAATTTTTTACCTATTTTACGTTTTTTTCTGAATTATACATATATTCAATTATGCAATTTAAAATTATAAATGGTTTCTTTTCAAGGAATGAAAAATGAAATATTGAAGTTTTAAAAATGTAGTATAGATATTGTACCTAATGTGTACAATATTTCTTTTTTCTTTTTTTTAAATCTATCATTGAACTTAGTTAACAATAGTAATATATCTATATTAATTTAATAAATAAAAAAATCTTTATTGTATGTAAACTTTAAATTTCATTAATTGATCCATTGAGATACTTTGCTAATTAATTCATACTTTGATTCACAGTGTAGCTACTTCATGAAAATCTTTCATTGCAGTTCCCAAGGAGTAGATTCATAAATTTGGACACATTCATAAAAATATATGAAGCCGTTTCTAATTCAATTGTGTTTTGTTAAGTAATTTTTATATGGCAATTTTTATCACTAAAAATACCGTTTAGTGACTATCAATGATTTATGAAACGATAAATTGTTGATTGTTATTATTCCTTTATTTTGTATAATCTTTATTTCTTAAATAAAGTAATTTATTTATTATCGCTTTCTTTATTTTTTATGTTAAGATATAAAATTATCTTAATTATATAATTAAATAAACAAAATATTATTGCTTCTGAAACCAGTTTTTGAATTAATTCTTAATATCTCAATAACTTGAGAAATGGTTGATTTACAGTAAGAAGAGTCTGTAAATCTGAATAGCATAATAAACCAGTCAATCCCTCTCTTTGTATTTATAAATTTATATAAACTAAAAATTACATAGCAGTCAGAAGAACCAAGTTTGCCATACTTGGTTTTGATTTGCTTTTATCCCGCTTCATCGTCTCTTCTTATGAAGAATTATTGTTCAAAATATCCTATTATATTTTATTATAATAAAATTCGATAGATATTGCTACCGAATAAATATCTCAAAAATATCATAATAGATAAGGTTTGTTGTATAACCTGTTTGTTTACATTTTGACTTTAATTGGTAATGGCGGCCGAAGGAAGTTTATTCCTTATAAATAACCAACTTCTAATATTCCACATGCTTTGTTCAATTGGAAACAACCAGGTACCAGAAATTTTATTATTGTTTTCAGATTTGATATTAAAGACAATTACTGTAATTTTATAGGGTTTTCTTATTAAATTTAACAAAGCTTTAGTTATTACCAATAGTTTACCATTAACTTTTCTTATCTAATTGATCTAACTTGCTTTAAGCATTAAAGAAAGTTATGCGTTAAATAATAACTTATAAACTTTAAGTATGCATGACAGTATTACGAATATTAATGATAGTATTTGAACCATAATTCAAATCTTTTGGCTAAAGTATTGTTAGTTTCATGGATCTAAGGCTTGCTTATTTTTTTCTGATTGATTAATTCGTTTATTTAAAATATGTAATTACTACTAAATTATTAGTAATTAGTATCCAGCATACTTCATATAAGCTAAAAGATAAGTTTGTTTATATATCGATGATTTATAACTAGATGTTTATGATCAAATCTATGTCTAAATCAGTAAAACTTATAAGGTAATATATAGGTACAGCATAAAAAACTAATTAAGAAATATTCAAATCAAAATGTACATATATAAAACTTAATCACTATATGTATTTGTGTGTATAAACGCAATTCTTAACATAATACAATGAAAAATGTAGGTACAATTTAACATTTAGCTCTCAACCGACACTTTTCACACAATGCTTCTTCATAAATTTGATGAATATTTCATCAAAATATTCTTATTCAAAACTTCAAGAGACAGTTTTGTTTACTGATATAATTTAAATTAAACATTTAAAACTATGTGAAGTCTTCAAATTGAAATTATCGAATGAATTGTAATGTGATATGGTTTGGCCTCTTCAACTAACTGGCTCGTAATTGAACGAATTGTGGGTTTAAAATTCGTGTCATTATAGTTTACAGATAAGACATGTCTGTTTAAATACAAGACACATCACATTTAAAGAGCTAAGACTTCTTTAAACATTTCTTGATGTATGTTCAGGGAAAAAATATTCTTTTTGTTAATTGTTTAATCTAATCTATCAGCTACCAATATTATTAGACAATGTGTCCAACTTATAATCAGTGTTAGATTATATCTTTTTTGCGTAATCTATAATTTAAATTCTGTATTAATTTCGTTTATCTGAAAAAAGTTAAGTGTAACGGAACTATGGAAAATTTAAATTGTTTTCGTTATATGTAATTTATTATTAGAGTTGGAATTAAATTGTTTCCCAGGTAAAGCCGGGTAGATCAGCTAGTTATTTATATACTAATTAAATGATACGATATATGCAAACTAGATTCACAGAAGGAATACACTTTCTACGGGGTTACTAACTTTATCTCTCTATTTGACGACGCGGTCGAAATATAGTAATTTGTTCTTGTGATCTCTTTTATGTATGTTCTTCGTATGATATATATATACTTAAAATAAACTGTGACACACAGAAAAAACGTAACAAAGGACTCACTTTTTAATATTTCCCCTTTATGGCGAAATGTATTTGTCACAGTTTATTTTAAGTGTTATAAGTCCTTCTGGAACGCATTTTGTTTATCGCAAGTGAATATATATATATATGAATCTGCTATATATAAATATATTTGATAAATTTATCGAACGGGAAGTAGAAACAAGATAAAAGTTTATCAGGTTCGGTCAGTTCTTCAGGCAATAAGAATTTAATTTGAACCTGAAGAACTAAAAGTGTCCTTATAAACTTTTATTTTGTATATATATGGCTTTCGTCTTCTCACCACTCGACTTCCTTTCCTGAGGACGACCGTTAAAAGAGTCGAAATATTGAATATGAATTCTAAATTATGTTTTTCAATTTCCTACTAATTTAGTCGACTTCTTCCTGATTTCATGAGCTTCACAGGTGTGTGAAGATGGCGATTGTAAGTAACGCTATGCTCAAAATACTCGAATAATCTTTTGTGATTTTTGATCACTAGTAAATTCTTATTATTTGCAAATTTCCAATATTAATATACAAATACCTAATTATTCTTGATCCGTAATAAACCTGCATATAAAAGTCAACTTCTAAACCACTGTGGGAAATATAAAAATGAGACTAAGGTCGTTTCACCAAAGTAACTCGTCCTCATTAATTAATGGAGGACATGTTACTTTGGTCAAAATATCTTCCATTTATACAGGTCTTACTGTCGTTTAGCTATTAATACCAAATCGTACTCACAATTCAACTGTCATCACCACTTCGATATCACTCACATTTTTGTTTAAAAAAACAAAGTTATATTTCAAATCCTCTGTAAATTACTCTTCCAAGATGTTTTCCTGATAACAATATATAATAAATAGTCATTTCTTTTTTCAATTAAAGGAAAATTGTACGTTCAAGTATAGTTTCTAGAATATTGTTAAAAACAATGGCTATTACACCTACATGCATTTTGTTGAACTATTATGCAAAATAAAACAAATTGCTGAGAGTTCATATAAATATTTATTGTCTACAAATAAGTTTTTCTTAATAGTTTGGAAATGGAGCTCTTGGTGTTTAAGAGTCGAAGAAGACTGCCAACATAACTATTAATATCTGCACAGACTAATTAAATCGCGAGTGATTAAAAGTTGTTTATTTCCCGGAGTGGTTTCGTAATTAATACGATTAATAAGCGGTTAATCTTTCATTAACTACTTTATAATTTTCTCGCTCTGTCTATCACACTCGGCTTATACCACTTTTCTCGCTATATACATATCACTTATTATTTGAACTCTATTCTCCCTCGCTCTCTTACAATCGTGATAACCCAGCAGTTCTCTCTCTCTGTATCATTCACTCTCTCTTTCATTCCTCCGTTCGTCACACATTCTGCTTATCTCTCTCTCCCTCTCTTCCAGTGCATATATCTCCCATTCACTCTCCCACTATCACTATAACTCCTTCAATCTGTCTCAATGTGACTCAGCTTCAACGAAGTGATTTCTGTATGATTTATTTTATTCAATTGTTAAAAGATTTTATTTCCTTTGTCAATACTAAGTGCAACACGCGGACGAAGGAAATTACTAGAGCATTAATATGAATAAACATTACAGGAGGAAACAAAGAACAACACTTGTATGAAAGAAGTTTAATGTTAAATACAAATGACAAAAATATTAAATGTTCCAGACAGAATAAATAATAAAACATTTTCCAGTAGAAAATTGTAATCATTACCAGATCTTTTATTTGGCATGATTATAAAACTTAGCAGTCTTATACACATACAATATTAAACATTCTTTTTTGCAGAAAAACGCCAATGTTTTAATACGAATAACAATCATTATACAGTGTTTAACAAGTTAATGTGTGTTTCTTTATATAGATGGCAAGAAATAAAATGAGCACAAAGAACATCACAAAGTTTTTCGACAGCAACAAACAAATTAAAGTTGGTTTAATTTGTGATGTTCTTTGTTTGTTACATTTTTTTTTCATTTACTTTACTGGGCTACATTTCATTTGTCTCATAAGAAATGAAACTAGGATATTTTGACCAAAGTAACTGGTTATGGTCAAAACACACGATTTGATCGTGTGAGTCTGACACACACAAGCACAATGTGGCTCCGATGAGGACCAGTACTTGGGTCGAAAGAGCTTAGTCCCATTTCTGAATTTCTCACTGTGATTTATAAGTTGAATTTTATTTCACGTGTTCATTCTGACATCTTGATATCCATATATGGCTATTACTTCGTAGATGACACAGATGTTACCATCACTACTACTTATTACAGTTACATAAATTTAAAATAAACTTTAAATGAACAGGATGGACATGAAGTCCTGTGCACTACCAACAATGATAACTTTATTGTATTTCTGTAAAAAATAATACGTACAAAGAATTAATAATAGGTACAAGGAATTCTCACTTCATGAATTTACATTTTTAAGCATTTTTCATAAATCTGGATATATTCATATAAATATTAATTTTGCATGTATGTACTATAATACTTATGAAAGAGCAAACCTAACAAAACATTAGACTCCTCTCGCTTATTACGACGGAATCTCAACATTTATGTGGATGCTTATTTTCTTTAATAAATCCTTAAAATAAACGCCATCTCAATAATTTTCATTTTATAGAAATGTGACAAACAATTAAAATATTCTGTGAAATAAGCTCTATCTTTATGAATGATTATCAGGATGTTATTAGCTCGTAAAGGTGAAAAATACCTGTACATATTTGTAAATAATAATAAGAGCAAATTGGTGTTGTCATTAAAAACATTATTTTGATTTTTCGCATATCAACAAAAGTAATTATACAAATAGTAAAAGGATTTTTCAATTACTTGAAAAGTACATTAGTTTTACATTCAAGTCTTCTAACAAACGGTGTCTGGTCCTTTGAAGTCCTATTCCTTCATATGGTCCCCATAAAAATAGAATTTGCTTCTCAATTTATTTTTTATTCTGAAAAATAAGTATTATTATAAGCTCCATAACTTTTTTAATCATATTAATAAGTTGGTAATGGTTGCTGATGAAATAAAAAACTATTTTATTTTTGAACTTTTTAGCATATTGTACTTTCCTGCATGACTTTACTTTAATCAGGCTTTTTAATACTTGTAACAGACTTTCTATCACAAACAAGGATAAAGTTTTAAAACCTTGAAATTTGAAGTTTAAAATATAATTCTTATAATTAATTTTTAAAAAAATACGTTGTCCAACATTTTAGCAGCTAATTTGGAGAAATAGAAGAAAGTTAAATAACACTGTTATTATATTTTTTTAATAATATTTTTACCAACTTCTATGACAATAATTATGTGATTTTATACAATTATTATATCTTAAATACTTCACACTGAACAAAAGTGGGATTTGCATATTTCCACATTGTTTAATATTAAAAAAAAATCAATAAATTGTTTAAATGAAGTAAAATTTATAATTGCATAGTAAAGAGGTTTTAGGACTCCGATTTGTCATTTAGAATTTACTGAATCATATTAGACCTTACGAAGTGCAGTCTTTACGCAGTGCAAGAATTGTAAAGGAAATTAGTATGTACATATCAATCAATAAACCATATTTCAAAGTGTAAAAAGAAGAAAAATTGCTTAACTAGAACGGTTTTCAACAGAGTGTTGAACAGATTAAAGCAAAATGAATACTGTTTACATTATATGTTTTCTCAGTGTTTATTATAAAATGCTTAAACATAAGCTTTACTTACAATACAGGTGCAACATTATTGCGGCTTTTTCGCGACAACTTTTTATAAAAATAATCCTCTCTTTTCAGTTAGAAAAAATGCATATCGAAAATAATATGTATATACCAACCAAACATGCATGGTTCAAATGCAGTAGTCTCATTTCGTAATTTGTATGATTTTTTGGCGAAAAAATAAACAACACAAGCCAAATTGTTGAAAAATGGTTCGAATTGGGCGTTACAACGTCCCTAATGAAAAAGGAAGAGATCGACACAACATTTTTCAGCCAAGCACTTTTGGTAGCCGTGGAAGAGGACGAAAGCTTGTCAACAAGAATGAACGATGAAGTCTTGTGGAATATTCTACTATAGTTCGTCGTCTCAAAGAGGTCTGAAAAATATGGAAACTTGCTAGATGTATTCTCACGAACTCTACAAAGAGGTTTTGTGTCCAAAGTATTACTGATTTGTTACAGTGAAACCAGCAAACTCCACTTTTAAAGAGCTCGTCACTGGGAATGAATGATAATTCCTTTTGATGTTTCTCTTCAAAACAGCCAAGATAAAGAAGATTCTTGTTTCACCCAGAAAAATACCTAAAGACACTCACTGTTGGGAAAGAATTTAGTGTGATGATGTAGATCTGATATTCCACCACGTTTAGTTGCATAGATAGACATTATCCGCCTAAATAATCTCAAACGGGATTGGTTACTGGTGTATTGTCGATCGGCTTTAATAGTGCCAGATTCCTGACAAAAACAGCAAACAACAAGTACATATTAATAGAAAGATCCCGTGAACCATCTTTCACCACGTACTGAGTGTCCGTATGTTCAACGTCGTGTCGTCGAGGCATTGATGAATATGCATGAGAACATCATTCTCAATTCAATGAATAGGCGTTTTCAACAGACATCTTCTACAGAAGCTCCGAAGGACTATCACGTCAATTAATATCTGAAAAATCGGCTATCAAAACAGAGTTTAAAACGATCTGGACGACTAGGTGACCACTGTCAAAGAATGAAAATCCGCTAAGAACAACTTATTTGCTCAAGGAATCGATCAATCCCCAAGGAAATACCCAAAGGTAATTGAAGTAGAAGGTGAAAATATGATCCGCATAATCATTTAAAGATGTTTTCATTTAATAAAATTTTTCTAAGATAAGCCTCAATAATTCTGCAGCAACCCTTCTAAGTTGGTTTTTGCTTGTTTAAACACAAAAGGATGATTAAAAATAATTTTACTTAATAAAATGAAGGTCTACATGTTGAAATGAAAGGCATTAGAAAATATTTTACGATAATACCTTACTGATTTTGTTGCCTACGCTGTACATCATGCTGGTATATTGTAACAAGATTCCCATGCTTTACCATTAACCATTTTCAATATGGTTGATAAGCTTTTTCCAGGACCACATTCAAATGTTCTTGGAAAATTAGTAGTTTCTGGCCTTTCGTAAAGTACATGTAATGTTTGCTCCCACTTGACTGGGGCTGTAATCTGTTTTGGTAGTTGGTTTTTAACATGACTTGCACTTTTGTAATGTTTGCCATCAATATTGGAGTGAACTGCGATACAAGGGTCGTTTATGTTCATTCGCTTTAGAGCTTCCTTGAAGGGTTCAACTGCTGGTTCCATCAGAGGAGTATGAAACGCACCTGAAACTGGTAAGCGACGCATCTTCTTCAGCTTGAATTCACTTCTATTATTCTCTAAATATTCTATGGCCTAAAAAAAATAAATAATGCATATTTATACTTGATAACATTTCAACCTACAAGTAAACATTATATATAAACAGTGTGTATAATAAAACGAACAAGTGAAAACTAATCAAAATAAAATGAAATATAAAACAAGGCCAAGCTATATATATATTATATGAGTCGTTCAGAAACCAATGAATGACTTATGGTTAATCGAAGATACAATAATAAAACTCACGTATGCTTAAATATTGAAAAAGAACATTTAACAACATTACAACATTTAACATCACAAAAATATAAAATGTAAAACTTTCCTTAAGTTTAGGTTAATTATTCTTACAATCAATTTGCTGAAACTATTACTCTTTATTTAAATAGACTTTAAATCTGTTAAGCCGAGAGAAGCACTGAAGTTTTTAGACTCCAACAAGTAAGTCTTTACTTAGTCTTTAAAAGTCTTAAAGTTATTCTTTGGAACTCAATATTTCAGAGTTCCAAAAAAAAATTAATTGAATTAAAAAAACACAAGGGTCGATAGGTATTAATTATGTATAAGAAATAATAATTGATACACATGTCCATTTACATTATTATAAATTAATAGATTGGAATATGTGTATGTTATTTCAATATATCCTAATGAGAGAGAAAAGTAATAAGGAAGGGAGAGAAAGATTCGGAGATGGAGGGAGACCTCTGTACGTGGCTTAATACACAATATACATCAGTATAAATTAAATTTTAAATTAAAATAAAAAAAAATGAAATTTCATTAATAAATATATATACCTTTCATAGTAAACAAATCTCTTTTTTAATCTCATGCTTTCATATATACATTAGCTTGATATAAAAAATAAAATAATATCTAATATCGTTCCTACTGATTTATAAATAATCATTATTCTATTATGGATAGAAGTGATTTATTCTACTATAGTAATCTTACTCGCTATGGCTATAAAATAACAAGAAAAACTTTTTTTTGCAAACAAAAGGTTGCATTCCAATATTATTATCACATTCTAGTGATTTTAGTGCATCATGAGAATTTTTTATTTTAAACCAATTTCCAAATGTTTCAACGACAAATGTGAACATTCCTTTAGACAAATACACACATATATCTCTTTGCAAAATTAGAAATTAACAGAGGACATAATAAAAAAAGAAACTACAGTTAATATTTCGAACGGTCGGTCATAGTCAGGAGAAGACGAAGGCATAATTGGTTAGATAGTCATGTCTTCCAAACCGCTCAACTTAGGCGATTGGTAGTAGTTCAAACAGAAACCGAAGGTATACGACACGTGCTACAAGAACTTTGACCTTCAGAACAGCAAGAGAGAAGATGAAACCAAACAAAATGGAGTAAAGGAACAAAATATGCATAAGTAATAAAAAAAAGATAAAGAAAATAACAGTGATTTATAATTAAGCCAGATGTACAACGAGCTACCAGAACTTTTATTATTATCAATTTATTCTTTATTTATACTTTTTACGTATTTATTTTAATACTTTTCCTTTATTTCTTTTTTGTTTGGTTCCACTATTTTTCCTGCAATCCTCTCGAGCAAGGTGCGTGTATACATTTGGTTTGTTCTGGAACTACTACCACTCGCCTTCGTTGACCTAACTGGAGGATATCATTCTCTCCATTTGTTTTCCAGTCGTCTTCAGGGAGCAAACAACGGTACGAAATATCGACTATGATAAGAGTATTTTTACTGTTATAAGTAAGTTATGAGTTCGGTGAAAAATTGCAATTTTTAAAAAGTACGTTTGGATTATTTACAATTATAATAATATATATAGTATAGTACTTATGTACCATAATAAAGATATATTTTAGCAGTACGATTGTATCATTATAAAAAAGTCTACAAGATATACATACCGGCAAATGGCCTGCAATTATTTTGCAATGAGGAAAAAGATAATTAGATACTGCACAATACGGCTTCTCAATACCAATTTCTTTACAATGCTCCCTAGCCTTCTGGCATGCTCCACTTAGGTTAGAATCCGGTCCATAAAATACAGTAATCATGGCTCCAGGAGTCATCTCTGATGCCAACTGCATTGATTCCCCTCTAACTTTAATAAGTTTTATAGCTAAATTTACGAAAAAAGAAAGCACACATTAAATTATAAGCATTATGCTATTTTAATATTTCCAATATCTTCAATCATTTTATATTACCTAAACCTACCCTGTTCAAATGAAAACACTTCTGCAAAAACTAACGCAGTCAATTCACCTAAACTAAAACCAGCAGTTGCAACACAATTTTCAACAACACTCGGCTGGCTCTCTTTAAGGCACTCTAGAGCCGCTAAAGATGAGACCATTATTGCAACCTGCTGATAGTCCGTACGATTCAACTTCTCAGCAGATCCATTTAAACAGAGTTTCAATACATCGTATTTCACTATTGAACTAGCTGCATCGTAAATATCCTTCACTGTAGGTATTTTAAGTAAACTTTGACCCATTCCTTTGTATTGAACACCTTGACCAGGAAATAAAATAATACTAGTTTCTTTTGGGTCAACATTTGGGCGGAATGAATGTGAAGCCTGACTTCTTGGGTAGGATCCCTTAGGATAAGCTGATGTATGCCATACATTTTCACCTGATGAAGGAGCTTCTTCCTCAAATGGTACAGAGTCATCTAGAAGTTCTTTTACTTTCTGCTCCCCTTTCTTTTCATTTGTCGAGGTTGAAGCAAATGGGATACTACAACTAACAAAACACCTCTTCTTTCCAACTATACATGGATAACGAATAATAGGAAAACCCAACAATTTCTTTAGTATGTTATGCATGGTCTCATAACCTGCATAAACAGAACCTTTACAGATAAGACTGCCTTTCGGGCAATTGATAATGGATGTCTACTATTCAGGTTACTCAAATTATATAACTGGCTAAAATTGTAAATTGCTATATAAGTGTATTAAATCAATGATAATTACAAATTTTTGGTATGAATACTTTACATAGTTTTAATAATGAAAGAGTTGTATTTCATCTGATCCCTTTAAATGTAAAATATTTTAGATGATATGATGATGTAAATCCTTTGTATATTTCGAAGTTCTCTGGTAATTTTTTTTTTATATACTATTCATACATTGAGAATAACTCAAAAATAGTATTAAGAGTACGTTCAAACAAAAGGAATTTCCTTTAATATTATTTCTTATATCTCCACAAAACATAGACACTTTAAAGAAGAAAGTCATTTTCTTTGATAATGCAATTTACATCTGAATTTGACTTTGAAGAAGAAATGCAGAAAAGAAAAAACTGGATATCTGTAAAAAGTGATTATATATAATAATATATTAATGAATTCTACAATTACAATATAATATTATTAGTTTACCCTAAAAAATAGGTTCATGTTGAACTTGAAAATATTATATGTTCTTGATTCCATGGAACTATTTTCTACTTCGTGTAATAAATAATTGACCTGAAAAATATCAGTAATTTTACAATATAATTAAATTATAATATTTAAACTTTGGCATTTTTAAATACACAATAGTAATTATAATTCAAATGCAATAGACTCAACTAACAGTTTTAACTAATATCTATGGTTTTTGTTTAATATACTTTCATATACATATAAATATATCCCTTTTTTTCAATTTATTTCATTTTATTTGAGTTGACCTGAATGATTGTATATATGGAAACCATTATTGTATAACTAATATTTAAGAAACATCAACAATAAACAATAAAATTGTCCTTTATAGAGTGGGTTTTAAAAATTAATATTTAAGGTACATCTTAATATTATTTATTTGAGTTATAATTTTGTGTTGAAATTGTTTTGGAATTTCATTTATTTGTAATTTGAAGGCTAATGAAAATATTTGTTTAGAAAAAGTTTCACCTTAGATGAAACGATAATTTGTAGTCTGTTAATTCAATCAGCCTAAAGAATATTGTTATGGTTAAAAGACAGTTCATTTCTCAACTATTTATTTTTCAGTACAGGAGGATGTGGTAAATTGATAGAGACGCTGCTCCAGAAGATTGTAGGTTTATTATATTATTGTTTAATTCATATTGAGTAATAAGAAAAAACAAAATATATGCATAAACCTGATCAAATTTTAATCCAAACTAAACGAAACTTTTTTACTTAATAAAAGCCTAAATAGTTGCTGTTTCGGATTTGACGCTTTTATTAAAAACCATATTTATTCTTCTTCGGCTAATAAATATAAGCCTGACTTAGTCGAATTTCCTCGCAGTTTTTTCCCATTACACCTACTGCCTCTGCTTAGTCACGATTCACTATTAACTGCACATGGGCCCCCACTGTCAAAGTACGAAACTCAGATGTTTATGGATGATTAGCCACTTTGTATCCTAGGTCCAACTTGTTTATATGCCAATAGTTATTCCCTATACATTTACCATCCCTGCAAGAATCACGGTATATGGATGATTTCTTCCCATCCTTGATCTTCCACAACATATGCACCGTTGTGGCAACGGAACGGCAGTTCCGTTCGTTTTCTTGTTATATTAATTACGTCTTGAACAGTTCTACGTCAACAACTTTTTAGAACGTTTCAACATCTAAATGTGTAGAAGTTATAAGCAATATAGGATAAAAAAAAATGTATAACAAAATAGCCTGATCGATAGCAAAATATTTCAAATACTTATTACTTTAGAGAAAACCTGAAAACATATAATCCAATGAAAATTTAATTCCCTACAACTTTGATTTGTAACATTTTTTTCTTTGCCGTCATATAAGATTTCTAGAAACTGTGTTAGTAGACGTGTCGTTTGTCATTTGTTTACATTTTCTCTACTCGTTCCATTAGTGATGCATTTGTCTATATCGAGCAAGCCCTAAATTATTATATTTATTACTCTGTTGTTTTTTTTTAGTTCAAGTACTGATAATGTTTCTTTAATTTCCATTTATTCATGTTTTTATTTATTTACTAGCAAACGTACCCGTCTTTGACGGAATCAAAAATTCTATTATACTTGGTATTCCAAAATATCAATTATAGTATTATACTAATACTACAATTAGAAGTTATAGAATAGTAGAAAATACCATTATTAGTACAGTGCCAAACAAATGCCTCTGTATACACCACATTAGCTGTCTGTCCTTAAGGTTCACGGAAGAACAAACAGTTGGAACCTCTGACTCTTGAGCAAGTAAACTATAGTTGACCATGTGAGAAAAACTTGGTCTCGCTAACTTTAATTCCTGCGTCAGTTAAAGTCTCCCTTTGCGACTTGGTTAATGTCATTGCGAAATAGACTCTGACAGGACTTTGCAATCATTTCAACGGAAACAGACAGTGGCTCGGAATCAATGGTATGGGTGGTATACACACAGACTCCACATTCCACACCCAGTCATGATGGCCGCCTCTACGGCACATCTGTGCAGAGCACAAACTCCGAGTTGCACATTTCCCCGGGCACTCAAGTTGCGTAACATGAAATTTGTTACTGTTAGTAAGTCACAGCATGATGATGCTCCTACTTGAAGTTTTTACTCATGAGCAGGCAGTCCAAGATCAGTCACGGAGTCAAGAAATTCAGTTAGATAATAAACTACTTCCTCATTACTAATCACTCTCTTTACTGACTTATAAGTTCTATCTTCGGGTTGATATAGCGTAAGAACATGTTCGCTGATTTTTCCTTCATGTTCATTAGTAAAGCTTGAGCATTGCTCGTTCAGAAAGCCATTTATTCTGAATAGATGGGCTTGCCACATCTATGAACTCACATCTATGAATCCACATCTTGAACTCTGGGAAACACCTTGTCAATAAGCTCAAATAAGCATAATATTCATATATTAGCATATTTGCTATAAGCAAATATTCATGTACGCAAATGAAATTAAAGTCAACTAACCATACCTAATTGCTACACCTGTATATTTTCAAAATAAACATGTGTGTGTAGTTAGCCAAACACGACTTAAAAGTTCATAAATTCGCTGCATCATTGAATATTCCATCCATCCAAAGATTAGATTTTAAGTTAGACATACACAAATCTAAAATCAATGTTTCAGTTTTATATGTCTTATTTTGTGGACAAACCGACAGACAGAAATTATTCTAAGGGTACATGTGGCTACTCTAAAGTATGAAACGTAAAGAAAACTTGAAATGAGTTAGTTCTAATTAACGTGCTCCCAGTCAAAAGCTAGCACGCAAGCCACTGGCCTACTCTGGTTCCATACCTTACTTTATTACCAGTGTTTATATTACGCAAATATTAAATTAAAAAAAATATTTTTGTTGTATTTATTTATAATACATTTGCACTACTGTCATCGGCGATCAAGCAAGCTACTGGCTACCCTAGCTAGATCCCTTTACTTTATTACCATTTTTTATATTATCCACATTTTAAATTCAAAAAAATATTTGTTTGTTACATTTATTTATAATACATTTGCACTACTATCATCGGCGATCAGGCAAGCCACTGGGCTACTCTGGTCCCATACCTTACATTATTACCAGTGTATTTATTAAGCAAATATTAAATTAAAAAAAAGTTTACAGTTATATATAATACATAGCAAACGTACCCGTCTTTGACGGAATCAGAAGTTCCGTCATTTTTGGTATTTCAAAATGTCAATAGAAATTATAGAACAGTAGAAATTACCATTATTACTACAGTGTTAAACAAATGCCTCTAAATACACTACATTAGCTGTCTGTCCTTCAGGTTCATGGTTGAAGAAAGAGTTGAAATCTCTGACCCTTGAGCAAGTAAACTACATTTGACCATGTGAGAAAAACTTGGTTTCGCTACCTTGCATTCCTGCGTTAGATGAAGTCTCCCTTTGCGACTTAGTTAACGTCATTGCGAAATAGACTGACCGGACTTTGCAATCATTTCAACGTAAACAGACAGTGGCTCGGAATCAATGGTATGTGTGGTATACACACAGACTCCCCAATACCACATCCAGTCATTATGTCCGCCTCTATGACATATCTGTGTAGAGCACGAACTCAGAGTCGTGTCCCGTTGCACAGTTTTGGGGCACTCATGTTTCGTAACATGAAATTTGTTACTGCTACTAAATTGCAGCATGATTGGTTCTCCTACTTTAAGTTTTTACTCATGAGCAAGCAGTCCAGGAGAAATAAATTCAGAGTCAATTCAATTAGATAATGAACTGCTTCTTCATCACTAATCCAATCTCTTTACTGACTTGTAAGTTTTTTCCTCGGTAAGATATAGCGTAAGAACTTGTTTGTTAATTTTTCCTGCCTGTTCGTATTAAGAGTTGAGAATTGCTCGTTTACAAAAGTATTTATTCGTAATAGATAGTACATCCTCAACTCTGGGAAACACCTTTTAAAAGATGTCAAATACGCAATATATTCATATGCTCCAATGAAATTAAAATCAACTAACAATACCTACTTGCTTCACCTGTGTATTTTCAAAACAAACTTGTCTGTAAAGTTAGGAAAATACAGCTAAAAGCCCCATAACTTCGTTTCTGTACTGAATTATCAATCTATTTAGAGCCCATATTTTAAGTTAGGCATACACAAATCCAGTGTCAATGTTTCAGCTCGCTATGTCTTATGGTGGCTGAGTTTACTTGTGACAAAGATTTTTACGTTAAACGTCCATAACTTCACTTCTACGTTGAATTTCCAATCAATTTAGAGCCTATATTTTAAGTTAGACCTACACAAATCTACTGTAAAAGTTTCAGCTTTATATGTCTTATGGTAGCTGAGTTTACTTGTGACAAAGTTTTTCGGACAAACAGACAAACCGACAAACCGACAAACCGACAACCCGACAAACCGACAAACCGACAAACCGACAGAAATTTTTCTAAGGGTGGATTCGGTTTCTCCAATTTATGAAACGTAAAGAAAACTTGAATTGAGTCAGTTCTAAGCAATGTACAGACAAAATCATTATTTTATTTATATAGATTTACTGCAAGTAATTTTTCGATCTCTCGCGCACTTAACAGGCTTCACTCTTTAGTGCTGTTCTAGGGGAAGAAAATATGTTTGAATGTTACTTCACACCCATTTTAATTATTGATGAGTCACATTACTGGATTAATGGTAATTATCAAAAATTATTGTTGTCCAAATGTGTGCATACAGCCTTAAATTCATAGATGGCGTTTTATATACAGCATTATTATGAACCACATTTCAAAGTATAAAACTTAATAAATTACTTAATTTAATTTAGCTTACACACTTTGAAATAGAGAAATGAAAAAAAACTATTCCAAAATTAAAATGAAATAAACTCTGTTAATTTAGTTATAATTATTATTTTCGTATTCTGCTGGTCAGCTGGTATTAAATAAAATAATCATTTGATATACTATGTACTTCCAAAATTTCACATTCCTACGATGATGAGTTTTAGTGACATAAAAATTAACATTTTATTTAGTTCATAATCAAATAAACAAATTAAGTGAATATACCTATTTATATAATTTATATAAAATGAATGTTATTTACCTGTTATGTAAAATGAATGTTATTTACCTTTTTAAAGAAGACTGGATCCATGTAGGAATAGTTTAAGTTGCAATTTAAATTTACTACAAGTAGAGCGATTTTCTTTTTCTGAAAAGAGTATATTATAAAGTTTACAGTTACATACAGCAGTGTATATGGCTTTTTTTAAATATAACTAGCAGACGTGCCCCTCTTTGGTGGGAATTTTACAAAAAAATCAGAGGTGATACGCTGTTTTTCAAAATATTATTAGAAACATTATAGAATAGTAAAGAATATATTTATTAGCACAGTGTTAAGTAAGTGCCTCTGTATACACCACATGACCTGTCTGTCCTTCAGGTACATGGAAGAACTGTGAGTTGAAACCTCTGACTCTTGAGCAAACAGCATAAAGTTGACAATGTGAGAAACACTTGGTCTCACTCACTTCAATTCCTGCCGTACACAGAGTTTGACCTTGCGACTTATTTACCGTCATTGTGAAACAGACGCTGACGGGAAACCGCAACCGTTTGAATCAAAAAGGACAGTTGCTAGTTATCAATGGTATGAGTGGTATAAACACTGACTCTCCAGTACTACACTCAGTCATGATATCAGCATCTGTGACGTATCTGTGCAAAGCACGAATTCGGAGTCCTGTCGCGTTGCATATTTTTGGGACACTCAAGTTTTTAACAGCATGATTGATGCCCCTGCTTTAAGTTTTAAGTCATGAGTAGGCAGTCCAGGAGTAGTCACGGAGTCAAGAAATTCAATTGGATAATGAACTGCTTCCTCATCACTAATCACTCTGTTTACTGACTTTTAAGTTCCTGCGGAAAGAACCTCCCATTTAATCTACTTGATGAACTTCACAGACATGTTAATTTTGAAAATATACAGGTATAGCAAGTAGGCATTTTTAGTTGATTTCAATTTCATTTACATTTAAGCTCCCAGCAACAAATTATTGACACGGTGTTTCTCGAAGTTCAAAATCTGCCATCTATTCAGAATAACTGACTTTGTAAACGAGCAATTCTCACCCTAACAAATGAGCAGGCAGTACGAAATCAATAACAAAGTTCTTGTACTGTATTAAGCTGCGAAATGAACTTACAAGTCAGTAAACAGAGTGATTAGTGGTGAGGTAGCAATTCATTATTCAATTGAATTTATTGACTCCGTGACTGCTCCGTGAATTAAAACTTAAAGTAGGGGCACCAATCATGCTGTTGCAAAACTGGAGTGCCCCAAAAATGTGCAACGGGACACGACTTCGAATTCATGCTTTGCACAGATACGTCATAGTGCCTGATATCGTGACTGGGTGTAGTACTTATTCGCAATGACAGTAAATAAGTCGCAAGGCCAAACTCAGTCTACGGTAGGAATTGAAGTGAGCGAGACCAAGTTTTTCTCACACGGTCAAGTGAATGTTGCTTGCTGAAGAGTCAGAGGTTCCAACTCTCTGTTCTTCCATGCACCTGAAGGATTGACAGCTAATGTGCTATATACAGAGGCACTTAACACTGTACTAATAAATATATTTTTTCCTATTCTATAATTTTTCTAGTATCATCTTTGAATTTTTGTAAAAAACCCCTCAAAGACAGGCACATCTCCTAGTTAAAAAATAAAATAACAGATTTCAAAATATCAACAATCCTCAATAACGACTCAAAAAGTTAAAATAATTATCAATAAAAAAGTACAGTTATTTACTTGTTGCGAAAGATTTTCTCCATAGTATGAAGGAAGAAAAATTCTTGATAGAGCGAAGATAATTTTGAACAAATAGAAGACGTTATGTTTATTTGATTTTTTTTTGTATAAGGATGTTTCTATCCATCTTAGTATGAGAAGAGATTCTGTTATTAACCACAAACTGATCTGCAAAAAGAAGGAAAATACACAGATGTTATAATGATTTGACGGAGTTACAAAGCTTATTGGTCTCTGAGAGTTCGCATGATTCATTAACTTATTTTTTCTAATATCGTCTTACACGTATTAACTTGTATTTAATTTTAGTTCTTTATTTTTAAAGTGCGACTAATCTTTTTGAAGAAATAAGATAATAATGCTAGTTATTCTTCTCTAAATTAACAAGTTTCATGATCACTGATTAACTATTTATAATTAACTAAAATATATTATTTAATTATTATTAAGTTAGTTATATATTTAATATCAACTTCAATTTGAATATTTAATAAAACTTTAACTACTATAACTACAAAAGCAACTATAATTTGTACAATATTCAGTCTTATAACGACAACATGTTATTAGTAAGTTGTTCACAAGTAATTTAGATTAGTTTAATTATTTCAAAAATCTGAAGTAAGCTTACACCAACTTTACTACAAGTAAACTGTTATTACTGATGGTGAATAAGTATGTAATTAGTAAATTGATTTTAATGTGGGTAGCATCATTCCCCCCCCCCCCCCCCGCCGATGTGCATTCAGCTTGTCGTGGTGGTGGTGGCTGCTGCTGAGGGGGGGCTTATCTTGCCTAGGTGGTTGTTGCCTCATGGTGTGAACTAAGAAAGGCACAACTTGGGCGGAGTGCTAGCCTGGGTCGGAGTCTGAGCGTGAAAAGTCCGCTCGTTCGCGCGCTAGCTTGGGTAGCAGTCTGCCCTTGTTGGTCAGATGTGGCTAATGGGATTTAGCCCTGGTCTGTGGGATTGCCCGTCCGTCCTCGTGCGGCTAATGCCTGTCTTTTATTGTGGCTGCACAACAGAGGCTTTAGCTGCTACTCTGGGGTTCTCAATCTTTTGCTGGTGTCAGTGGGTGGAAAGTCCGCTCAGTTACACACTAGTTCAGGAGCGCTTGATCTTAAACTCCTCGTTTCTTCTGCCGTCTTGCGTCTTTTTAAAACTTTTTTTCTCTCCCCCAGTGAAATCAGGCAATATGTTTGTACTACGTTATCAGTCATGAAGGGATAGGCTATACCAACCTCTTCAGGACTGACAATATGAATACATTTAAACTTAAATGTAAAGTACAATGTAAGATTCCCATGACTTCAACATAACTACTATAGGTATCAATCAACAAGTTGCTTACACTTTCACTCTTTTTAGGCTCTTGTACATCGTGAAAAACAACAACAACCTTCTGACAACTACGCGAAACTTGGAACATCCTTGTGTATATGAGTCAGAAGATCGGGAATGCCGAGACCGAGGTAACCAATAATAATTTTAATATATATATATATATATATCATATACAAAAGATTCTCTCCTTTATTCCTTGTCAGACATTTATCTTATAAGAGTGAGTGTCGAAATATTGAATTAACTGGCATTGGTTCTTTATATTTATGCTTTTTATGTTTTTTATTTACTCGTATTATATTTATGTTTCATATTTATCTGTATGTTATGTTATGTTTATAAACATAAATGTTTACATTTATGTTTGTTATTTAATGTGTTTACTCATAAAATGTTTCAGATTTGTATAATATATATTACAGATTTCATAAGAACCACGTGAAATAACAATCAATGTTCAAAGCATTGTTTAAGATATACTTAGTCCCTTATAATATTCTATATCGAGATTAGACTAATCTAACGCCTTAATTTCGCTCGTAAATAACGAGAGTATGAAACTAATTGAGGGAAACTAATATAATCTTACATGGGATCTTAATTGTTATATGATATTATCCAGTATTCAAAAACTAAATTTTAAAATGCGAGTACTATAAATATTAGTTTGGGTTATTCAAATTAGACCCTGCATTAACGAGTGCAGTAGTCTTGTTTAGAGGTTTATATCAACGGGAAAATCTTTTTATAATTTGTTTTTTTCTCATTTTTTTACTCTCTGACAGTGAGCCTTCATTTTCTTTTCTTTACTTTTTACTCATTCTGAAGTACCTCTCTTACCAGTTCTCCGAACCCATATTAAGTATGTCCGCTTTTTGTTCACCCAACTATTCTTTTTGTGACTCTGACGTGGAATGTTACTTGGTCGAAAGATCATTGTCCGTTTTCCTGAATTCTTAGTATGGATTTAGGTAATGATGTATATATAATGATCTATGGGAATTAAGGTTGTTTGCTGTTTTGTCCGTTTATAACTGTGAAGCACACAAGCACGCACAAACACCATATACTCCTCACTCTTACAAATGGAAATAAGCATCCAAAATTTTACATCAAAACTGCATATAAAGTTCATTCAACACCTGATTGAAACTGCTACTAAAAATTTCTGAGACGGTAGTGAACATTCCATTTTTTTTTTTTTTGCTTTCCAATATTTAAACTAAGTTTTACCAGTTAGCCAATTTAATTTTAACAATGTCTTCAACCCTGAGATCAAAGAAGGAATATTTAGTATCAAACATCCTAAAAATGACTAATGGGCATTAAGTTGAACATCAAATATTAATAAATTTGATTTGAAACGATTCTTTTAATATTAATAGTCCCCCTGGTTCTACGTTGCAAATGTTACAAGTCATAGCTTGTGACATGCCATATATACATATAATATATATATATACATCATTCGATACTCTTTTAGTTTTAAAAAAAAATATATACAGTAAATAACATGTGTAAAGCTTTTGTTTTTTATTTTTTACCTTTAAATCAATATAAAACTTTTTGTAATAATCACAGCGTTATTTAAAAATAATAAATATTAATTTTTAATTGAAGTTTGTAAGTAATTTTGATTTGCTAATTATTAAGTATTTAAAAGTTCCACTTATATCTAAAATGTCTTACCTGAAACTCAAAAATTGAATTAACTTTGACAATAAGAGATTTAACTGAGAGAAATGATCTTCTGATTAATGTTATATTCCTTAAGGTGGATAATTTCTCAAGAGCCTCATGGAGAATTACGGTGGCAGTGGTAAAGGGTATAACAGACGTGTAGAAGAATGATATTACCATAGTCCACCTGAAAGTATGCGCAATTAAGAACATAACTTACCATGGTCCATTTAAAAAAAAAAAAGAAGAAATTTATATAAGAAAAAGTTTATATAAAAGTATCTACAAAGAAGGAATAACATCTATTGAATGATAACCTTAAATTTATGTAGAAATCTCTTTCTGAATCAATGATTTCTAAAAATATTTGAAAGTAAAAAAATGTTGGATGGTAAAAGTAAAGAAGAAGCGGTGTTTTCTGAAGTCTCAAGGTCTTCTCAGCTTTCTCAAGGCGTAAAATCTGGTTTAGAATAATACAAAATTTGGGAAGAAAATAGATATTGTAAAATGCAGAAGCAACCCATTCGACAAGAACTGCAAAAGAAATCCAGTTAATGTCGGTTACAAAAAATGTGGTGATGACTAAACAGATGATGCTTATGATAGAGAGGATGATGCGACACTTGGAGGGTACTATCTTTCCAGACTGGATTTCTACTGGGTAGGTACAAAGCGGGTAAAACCACTTTGCGACTTGCTCAAGCATTATTGAATAAATTTGAACGGATTTAGTGTAGCTAGCGAAGAAACTTTAGACAACATTCACACATCAAATACTTTTTAGCAACGAAACAACTGGTGATACGTAGTTGGAAGAATGATATGAATCCGCTATAAAAAAAACCAAATAACTACGATTCAATAGAGGACAGGAGCATACTTATAAGTAATTGAAACGCAAATGATACCATTAAGTAGAACTATAATCGTAATGTATCTGCAATAGAACTATTTGGTTGTTTCCAACTATACACCAATGGGCTTTTGTTCTCATTTAATGCTGTTTTAGGACAGGAGTTTAGCTAATCTGTCATTTGGCACCTACTTCAGTTATAGACACAGCATGGACGCATTCTATAGAAATGGTTTTCTCTATTGTTACTATAATCCTAGACTCATTAATTATGAAAACTGAATATTCGAAAATGATCACAGTACTATTCAATAACCATTAGTTTCTTTAACTATTCCGTAATTTTCCTGTCTGCTATGTTAATACATCAAGAAAAACCATTAGCTTAATGTTATATAATAACTAATTTCACAAATAACAATTTTTCGGCGAGGTATTTTTCGTTTTTGAAAAAAACTGATACATTTTTATTAAACTTTAAGTGGTATTTTACATTTTTCATTTACGTATGAATGTATAAAAACGTATTGACGTCTTTAACTAACTTGATAAAATATTTCATACAATAGAAGACCTTCCCAAGATTTACATTATTCAATAGTATTTTTCGATTGATGCAACCACAAGAGCTATTGGCTACTTTACATGTTTCAACCAATTATTTTCTATTCTGAAAATTAATTTTAAAATTGCATAGGACATAAATCATAGTCTCTTCTACAATTATTTCCTCATTATGGACCTATTCCACCACCTCAGAGCTTTAAAACAAATTCTTATAAAAAAAAAACTGCAGAAAATGAATATATTTATTGCTTAGAAATTATGACGAAATAACTGGTGGTATTTGGCAGGTTTGAAATCAATTTTTCATTAAATTTGTAGTTTTCCAATTTTTTAAAGAAATTAATGATGTGAAATATCATTCTCTAATAGTAGTTTTGTGTTCAAATAGTTAGTTAGTGTTCCATGGTTTCAATATTTCTTTAACTGATTTAAATTGATAAAATAATATATTGAAAATTAAAATAATAATCGTAAATTAAAAGTGAATTTTTATTATTGATATGACCGAATAGTAAGAATTTGTATTACAGAAAATAAATTAGAATTAAATATAAATAAAAAATACAAAATCTATTTAAAGTTTTTTCCTCAATAGTTGTTCATTGGTATCGCACTCTATTGAAATGCATTCAAAAAGAGAGATCATCACACCAAACTTCACAAGTAGAAATAAACAAACCTTCCAATGCGAGGTAAAGGGAATAGAAATAGTTAGTAGAAATAGTTGAAGGAAATATCCAAAATTTGGAGGTTTGGTAAGAGAGCGACCAAGGGAGACCTCCTTGGTATCAATTCAAATCATGCTAAAGTATGACTTCGTAATCTATATTCACGGTTTATAACTTAGAAGTGAGTTAAGTTAACGTAAAGGAATCACACTACGTAATCACAATTACGCAATCACACTAGAGCAATCCAATTAATAAACACAGTTATTAGAGATAATTATGTGGAGGTGATTGAAAGTTTATATACTAAAATATCCCCTACTTTATAACAACAAAAACACCGCAATTTAAATATATTTATTAAGTATATGAATAAATTCGAACAGCATTTGATCGCTTCTTATCAAAGAACATGATTGGTATTTTTAACAAAAGACGTTGTTAGCTCTTTGACAATGAGCAATTGGAAAGAATTCATTTTTTCTATTCATTTTGAGGTGATTTATGTGATATAATGTATATTAGGATTATATTATAAATACATAAATTAAAGATTAAGAAATAAATGTCAGAATGACTCGGTTTGACACTCTGACAAGGACTTTCACATCATATATATATATATGACACATAAACTGAAACACAACAAATACTCACTTTTCAATATTTCGACCGTAATGGCGGTCGAAATATTGAAAAGTGAGTCTTTGTTGTGTTTCAGTTTATGTGTCACTGCTTATTTTAATTGTTATCTGTCCTGCCGGACCGTTTTTCGTTTATCATGGTAATATATATATATATACACAATTAAAAGAAACGGTCCAGCGGACTTTTTTACAATAAAATAAAAAACGAAGGAAACACACAGAAAGACACAGACATAACTCACATCGATATTTCGACAATCGTCGTCATCAGGAGGTGCGAAGAGTCCCGCAGGAAGACAGGGCGGTACTCAGACAGTACAGTACCGCCCTTCTTCCTGCGGGACTCTTCGCTCTTCGCTCTTCGCACCTCCTGATGACGACGATTGTCGAAATATCGATGTGAGTTATGTCTGTGTCTTTCTGTGTGTTTCCTTCGTTTTTTATTTTATTGTATATATATATATATATATATATATATATATATATATATATATGTATGTATATAAAAAAAAAACCAATTGGGTTTTTGACTCTGACGAAGACCGCTTGTTACGGTTGAAAGATCTTAGTCTTGCTTTCCCATTTTCTTATTGTGGTTTGATCATTGATTTATACTCGTATATGTATATATCAATGATCAAACCACAATAAGAAAATGGGAAAACAAGACTAAAATCTTTCAACCGTAACAAACGGTCTTCGTCAGAGTCAAAAACCCAACTGGATATTTAAATACACCCAGACCACTTTAAGGGCTTCTGAGGAAGCCTTCATTTGGTTATCGGGTGCCAGAAATTCCCCTGGTCTGAAGTTAATCAGATGACTTCCTCTATTTTATTTTTATGATTTATTTTTTTTCAATTTTTAGTTTATTTTATTATGTTAACTGCGTTTTGTTTCATTATACTTTCCTTTTAACTCATTTTTTAACTTTCTATAAATATTTTTTTCTTTATTTTTTTCTCACTTTAGCACCCTAGTTAGTTTCTACTTGATTTTTTTCTGCTGTATTTCCACTATTTTTCAATTCAACCATATTTTGTAATTTTTAATTTATGATTTCTCTTTCTCTTCTTTCTTTTCTCTCTTCCTCCAAGTAAATACGACTTTTATTATTTCACTTACTCATAGCTTAAACTGTGAAATGTTATCACAGTTAAGGTGGCCACCGATGTGAAGGTGGCCTCTGCGAGTCACCTTGTATCGGTCGGTGGACGCATTCACTTCTTTTACCTATCAAAGTTGAAATATATTTTTGATGAGACAAATCTTCAGAAAAACTCGAAAAATTGATCAAAGAAATATTTTTTACAACTTTGAATAGGAAAGTTATGTGCGTTATAGGTGTTGGTGCGTTATAGTCAATTATTTCTAATTCTGAGGAGATAAATACCACACAAAGATAAGATTGTTAATGTAAATAATTATTTGCAATTTTCTGTGCATAAAATAGTTGTATAGCAATCCAGATTTTAATGTCATTTCCTTTCTCTGGTGTGTTTCAATATTTCATGTGTTTCATTCCACCCTATTAAAAGTTTATTTAATTCTTTATTTCAAGATTTCAGTTTAAATAAATTTGTTTAGTGCTGCCTTATTTAATTAACTGAATTTTTTTGTCATTTTTAAATTCATACCTTATTACTTTATTATACTCGTAATGATAATGAAAAAAATGAATTTTGAACTTTTCAAAGAATTACACATTTCAGTCCATTTTTGAAGTGTTTTTAGATGATGTCTGCATGTGCTTAGATTGGTGGGTATGTATTCAAATATTATTGAACACGTTATATACATTTGATGAATCAATTGATATTGTTCCTTGGGAAGTCCGCTTTTTTATTGTCTAAAATGTGTTTTGTTCCTGTTTTTTCCTAAACTACTGATGACAGACAGTTGACATTTTACTGTAGTTTGAGTAATAACATTAACATTAAGTGAAGAAATTTCAGTATTTTCCAATAAAAGAACAGGTCAGTTTCACGCAACAGTAAAAACTTATGTCTGAATCTGAAACCTGGTGAACACAATAGTGGTCACACTGTTTGAGAGAGCATAATGAAATTACACAATAAAACCAGTTCTTTATAAGAGGGTAGGTTCATAGGTTTTTATCAAAAATGACATCATAGAAAGTGTGCGTTGTAGTTCCTCTTTAAATTCAAGAAAAAAAATTTACCACTAAATTACAAAGAGTAATTAAAATTGCTGTTGTCATTTATCTAAAGTTAAAATTAAGGTTAATAAAATCATTTAATTAATTGATAATCAATGCTTTCCTATAGAGTCTGACAATCTGTGCACACGGTGGTCACATTTAAATGAATCAATTGATTATATTCATTGTCAATAGAGTTAATGATTGTTATAGAAAAAGGGCAAAAAGTTTGTTCCATTGGAAGAGCAGAATAGCCTTAAAGAAAATTCTACCTTGAATGGGGGCCACCAACTGTACTTTGGGATTTGTTTATATTACCTTAGGTTTTTTGAATCATAATTCAACTAATCATTCAATTAATTTAATATTTTTTTTAAAAAAACTTAATGTGCTAAAATTTGATACACTATATAATTATAATTTTGAAATATAAAATATGCTACAATCATGGTGAACAATAAATCAGGTAATTGTCATTCTTGGCAGACACCACGATTGTTTCAGCCCGGGGTTTCTTCATATATATCCTACTTTGTTTTAAAAAAAAATGGAAAAAAACATAGTCATCAGACTGATTTATCAACATGTTCACAATTTTATAATTGACTTTATCACAGTCATTTGTATTAATTAAAGCAGACAAATACCTCAAGGAACAGACCCGAAAACCAAGGAAAATTCACAAATAAAATATATGGTTAATGTTCGCTTGAACGATTGGTTGACTTCTCACTATCAGTCGGAAGTCCTTGCTTTAACTTCCTCGAGGTCTAAATAAAGGAACGGAACAACACTTGGTAGAAGTACAGTCACCTTCCTTGCGACAACTCGGCGGAATGCAGGCATCAGCACAACAGTCCCAGAACGATCTGGCCGATCTCATAACAATTCGACCACCAATAACTCTTTTTTATTGGTGGTCGAATAAAATTCAGTCTCTTCTACTGACTGTTGTCACCTTGTTTCCATGGAGACCTCCTTCTTTTGCTTTTCTTTTTCACACTTGTTGCCAGTTTGACGATAAAGAAATGAAATATTCTTAAAACAATTGGGCATCATGAACCTAGGAATTCGTATCATATGATATGATTTATAACCATGATGTAAGAAATATACTTTGAAGCAACTCAAATTGTTTATTTGTTTGCATCTTAAAACCAGCATAATCTTTGTTATGTCGCCGTTATAAAGTATTCTCATGGGGAAAATGTTTGGAGATTTTTAGGGGTTTTCACTACCGAGGTTTTTTCGAGGATTGAAAAATCTATTGTTCATGTTTCCCTCTGTGTGGCTTAAAGGAGAGTTTAATGATAATTGACAGTTCTCTACAAATAGACCCGTCTAACAAATCTTAATAATTTGACATTTGACAAGCATTTTGGTTTTTGTGTGGTTAGTTAAGTTTAGTAGTTAAACATCCTTAAACGTACTTTATGTTGAACGGGTACTAATTTAAATCCTCACTTGTAGTGATTCTATAACACTTAAATTCGTATTAAGTATGAAAATATCATTTATTTATAATATTTGAAGGAGATTATTACACTTACAAAGATAACTACTTAGTCAATTTTTAATAATTTAGCAGATTGTTCTATAACAATCATTACATTTTTGTCATAGGATGAAATAAATGAAGTAATTTATTTTAATTTTTTATGACTTTGATTATGATTTTATTATCATATACTGATAATAATGTATAAAAAGATTTCACATAAACACGTGAAACAACAATCAATGATCAAACCACAATAAGAAATGGGATCTTAGTCTTGTTTTCCCATTTCTTATTGTGGTTTGATCATTGATAATAATGTGTACACGATGAGCATATTTAAGTAAATTAATTCAAAATATTATCAGTGAATCTGATAATACGTTTGTTTATGGTAAAATCGATTGTAGATCATTCCATATTTTTTAGTTAAAGTATATTAAAGTTAATTTTCTGTTTTCCTCGAGTTGTCGTTTGAGTTTTCGTCGTCTCGAAGTGTTTTCGTCGAGTTCTTGATAACTAGTATTGTCATAAAATGTTTATTATTATTGACTGCTAAGTTTAATTCAATTCTCGTTATTTTGAAATTTTCATCTGTAGCCTGGACATTGCAAATCATTTGTTCTAATCAATTCTTTGCCCAGTTATTTTTTTAATATGGGTTAAGTTATATAAAAAAAATCTGAAAATGCAAGTCAATTCAATGAAATCTCAAAGTTTTGGTTTTAAAATTTGGAAAGGTAATTTGGTATGTATTAATTTAAGTTTAAATGTTCTGAAAGGATCATGGGTTGTTCAAACTCTGATGAAACCGAGGCTGCTTTCTCTTTCCTGAATAGAGAAAAGGTTAAGAGCCAGTTCACTTCCTCAACATAAAAGTTTTTTGATTCCACCAAATAGCTATGCTTCATATATATATATATATTTAAAATACTTAATAAAAATACACAACTGTCCAAGTGCTCTAAATATGTCTCTAAACCAATAACAAAATAAAATGTACATGTCTGATGCTAAAAATAAATCATATTTAAGTAATATAGAATTTTGGCGTGCCGATAAAACTCTGATTAAAAAAAATTTGAAAATGAAATAAACGAAAAATATTTTATTAAAACAAGTAATTATTTCTATAATTTTATATACATTTTTTAAATATTGATAAAGCCTTAACAAATTCGTTACACAATAAACTAAACAAGCCATAAAAAAATAAAATAACTTAACTTTTACAAACTTTGAATATAACATACTGTTACATGTATCAGTTTAATAGTAAAATAACTATTTCATAATATAAAAAACCTTTACATTGTTGCGCATTTATAATCTCAAGGGATGGTTGAACTGTTCTCATGGGAGAAAAGAGTAACATCAACCAAACGTACCGGGGAAATGATGGCTAGTGATACAATATATAGTACTATATAACATATATAATTTAATTTAGAATTTCATACGGCAGAATTAAATTCTTTCTAATAATAATTTATTATTATCATAATATGAAATTATGATTATTGTTTAAGATGTTGTTACTTAACTTACTGTAGTTAATACAAAAGGTAACGAATGTTAAAGAAATTTCATTTTAAATTGACTAATATTAAAAACAGTACTTTTATGATTCTATTGAAGAAGTTACTGAAACTAGATGTATAAGTCCAATAGTTTGTGTTTGCAAAGGGTTACTTAGGGAGATAAAAAATATGTCTGCGTCCCCAGGAATCACGTAAAGACATCTTCTGAAACTCCTCAGATATCAGGCACTCGTTAACGATCCGCGCTCTAATAGTCATGAGTACTGTAATATTTAGAACTTGGGTGTATAATGGACCCAGTAATGCAGCTCATTTATAAAATAGAAGTAAATTATCAAGTGATCCACATCATACACCCTTAGAACAATGTTCAAAATATGTCACAACCTTTAAGTGCACAACATTTTCTTTTCACTTCAAATACAAAAATTTGTATCCAGAAGTGATTGTAATTTGGTATCACGCTTAGCGGGGATTTATAACAGGAATGAGTGGTCACCCATTGGTGGCACTCTGTAACATGGTTACCCTCACAGCTGGTTTAATAGAGGAGGTCTCGGGGCCATTTTCTTTTTAAACATCTAAGCGAGTTTGAAGGTATTACAGGTGAGTGAAGGGAATGAGCAAGTGGGTCGGGGTGGGTTAGCAATCAGTTGTGGAATAATTTGTATCTTTCTATTGCAAGGTTCTGAACAGATGGGACTTTGAGGTCTTGGTGTGTGATTTTGTTAGGGACATAGAAAGGTAAATCTGATAGCTTTCTGATGATTTTTGACCCAACATGGTAGGATGTATATATATATATATATATATATATATATATATATATATATTATATAGGAACATTTTTTACTTATATATATTATTTAAAATGGTAAGGTTATTACTATTGAGCTTTTCTAGTTCATTCCTTTCCGTTAGAAAATCAATATTTTAAATACAAGAATCGAAATCTGGGTTTTATCACATCCTAGCGGTTCTTCAAAGAATAATGTTTAATGTTTGTTTTAAGTTAAAGAGAAAATTGTGTTTGACCGTTCAGTTTACACCACCTTGAAAACGAACTTATAAAAACGTTTGTATAAGCTATATTGACAAAATTATGTATATTCAACGCATAGTCTGGGCAATGATAACTAGATAAGGCAAGTGTGACGGATTTTAATTGTTGAATATTATCTAATGTCACACTTATAGGTTTTTGCTTCTTCATAAAGTATGGCTGACTTTATGTTTCTACAGGCGTTATTATTGATGAAGCAGATTACCGGGATGTCCAACGGCAGATTGTGGTACCCATCCAAACAGTAACCACAGCCAATATCGCTTGACTTCACTGATCTAATGAAAACTGGTCTGTTCATCACGATTGTAACCCTTGGTTCACGTTTAAAAAAAAAAACAAACGCAAAGCTCGTCTTAATACTCAAATGCTTGTAAGTATTTAAACTTGAGTGCAATATGATATTGATAAGTCTAGATTGTGTTCTGAAATAAGAAGTGTTTGAGTGCGTGCGTGGGGCGGACTTGAAAGCAAGTCTTACGAGGACTGACGGTGCGTCACTGATGGGGCTTGAGCCTCAGGGTTGGTGGGGGATGTTAGCCAACAGCAGCCCAGAGGGGAGGCTGCTGGACCAGTCTGCCCTCGTCCTCACATCATTTCACATCGTAAGTACCCCACACATTTTACTTCTTCTTTCTCATTATTTTTTATTATTTAATTATAAGAGTTGTCCGTTTTTTCTTCTAACTACATGGACAAAATTTAAACTCTTATAAAACTGAATGTAGATATTTAAATTATTTAACAACGAATATATTCTTAAACGTATTTTCAAATTGTCTACTTGTTTTTAAAATGTTTGATACTAATATAAGAACGTCTGGGTATAGAGTTTAACTCTGCCTGTTCCATCAGTCTTGCATCACCTCAGGTTGGGTAAGAGTATGTAGCACCTTTGCAAAAAATATATCTGCAATCAAACATAAGATAGCATTAACTTCAAAATATTATTTCTTTCTTTCGATGACTTATTGTAAATGTTACTCTCAAAATATACTCTGTCAGTTCTTATTGATAATAAATTAATACAGAACTTCGTGAAGATCTACATAATGTGTATGGGTATGTAGCAATAATTGAAGATTGTTTCATATTGATTTTGCATAAATGAAATAATGTGATTATGTTAATTCGTTTTATCGAGGCATAACGAATGAATGCTTAACCACAGTAAATAATTCAGATATATGATCAAGATCTTTGGACCAAAACATCTGGCTTTCATCAGTTCAAGCGTGACTCTGACGAAGATCGGTTGTTTTGGCCGAAAGATCGTAGTCCTATTCCGTACTGTTTTTAGATGTTAATTGTTATTTCACATGTTTGTTGTGAACTATTTCTATATATATAAGCAAAAAAGAAACGACCTGCGAAGACAAAATATCGTTAAACAGACAAAACTCATACAACTGACAATTACATTGGACTCTGATCTTGAGGAATAGAAGTAATCCACCCGCGCTCAGACAAAGACTCAGTACTTTGCCTTTGCATTTATTTTTATCATATTTTTATTATTTCATTTTGTAGAATCCAATACATAATAATATTATTATTTGTACTATTCTTATTATTTAAAGTTTTATCTTCTTTTTATTTCTAATTTTTATTAAGGCTTAATCTTTTTACTTTTATTTATGTATCATATCCTTTGATATCCCTCTGTTTTTCTTTTATTTATAACTTTTTTCTTATTCCCTACCCTAAATTTAATTTGAAATTGATTCTTGTCTAACTTGTTATCTGTAACCAGACGCGCATGCGACAACATTGTTGGTCTCAATCCCTCCAATAGTGCGCTTGGTTTCCCTCTCTTATCTCTCCTGATGGCTGTTCAGACTGAAAATTAAAGATTTAAGTATTTATTTTTAGTATATATATATATATATAAATATATATACATATATAAATATATGTTTCTTTATCTACATTGATTGTTATATATATAAATAGACTTGAGAGACAGACAATTAAAAGACACTCACTTAAAGTCTCAAAATTTGCTTCAACCGTCATCACAAGAGAAAAATAAGGAGACCAAGCACGTATGTCAGTTTTCCTTCGTCACTAACGCAGTGTGCTCAGCCTCTCTCTTTCTTTTTTACTGTTGGCAGTTGAACCAAAAATTTGAAATTGTAAGTGTGTGTTTTCCAATAGTTTATTTCTTAAATACATTTCCTAACTTGTATTTGTTCGATATTGGATCGTTTTTTAATGTTTAACTGGATATATATATATATAATAAATTCAAAACGAAGGAAACACACAGAAAGACACAGACATAACTCACATCGATATTTCGACCATCGTCGTCATCAGGAGGTGTGTGGAAGCAGAAAGTAACTGACAAAAAGAACGGCACTACGCCTGCTAATCACAATTAAAAGAAACGGTCCAGCGGACTTTTTTAAATAAAATAAATTCAAAACGAAGGAAACACACAGAAAAACACAGACATAACTCACATCAATATTTCGACCATCGTCGTCATCAGGAGGTGTATAATATATATATATATATATATATATATATATACCAATTAAAATGAGCAGAGACACATAAACAGAAACACAACAAAGACTCACTTTTCAATATTTCGACCGTAATGGCGGTCGTCCTCAGGAGAAGAAGTGAATTGACGGAGGGACGACAGTCAAGTCAGAGTTTACTGTCGTCCCTCCGCCAATTCACTTCTTCTCCTGAGGACGACCGCCATTACGGTCGAAATATTGAAAAGTGAGTCTTTGTTGTGTTTCTGTTTATGTGTCACTGCTCATTTTAATTGTTATTTGTCCTGCCGGACCGTTTTTCGTTTATCATGGTTATAATATATATATATATGACACTTAAAATAAACAGTGACACATAGATTGAACATAACAAAAGACTCACTTTTTAATATTTCGACCGTAATATCGGTCCTCCTCAGGAGAAGAAGTGAATTGACGGAGGGACGACAGCCATATATATATACAGTGCGCTTGGTTTCCCTCTCTTATCTCTTCTGAAGACGGTTGAAACCGAAAATTAGAGACTGTAAGTGTGTTCTTTTGATTTCTCTATGTTTCTTTGTCTATATTGAACGATATATATATGTGTGTGTGTGTGTGTGTGTGTGTGTGTGTATGATGGCAGCAAATCCTCACGTAAACGTGTTTCATTAAAGTACACAACAGCCTTTGTGTTAACGACTTTTAAGCTGGTCTGCTCCAATTTACGAACATCTTTGCGGTGGGCTGGTGTTAAAAGCCATATCAATTGCCCCAGAGACATCTTAATTGTTACTGTGACCGTAAAACGGTCACCTTACGCGCGCGCATCCGAGGAGGCATATATCTGGTTTCTTAATGTGCGTTGTAAACCAGGTTTGAATTTAAAAAAGTAGGGCTGTTCTGAATGGTTAGAGATTAGTTTACCTTTGAGTATTATTATTTTCTGATTATTATCCTTTCATTTTTATCTTAAATTATTATTTTTACAACTTTATTCCAATCATCCTCATTATTATTATTATTATTTAAGTATCTATTATTCATATTCCTGGATATTATTTTGTTTCAGCTATTTTCCTCTTTTTTCCTCATTATTATCTTTTAAGTTTTTATTATTTATATTTCCTAATTTTCTTCATTTTCACTTTCTATTTCTTAGCTTATTCTTAGTTAATTTCTCTTACCTCACTTAAACGGGGTACGCGTGTGACAACACTGTTGGTCTCCAACCGTCGCTTCACAAGTGCGCTTGGTGTCAATCCTCAACTCTCCTGATGACGGTTCAACCGAAAATTAGTGACAGTAAGTGTGTTTGTTTCTTAGTTCTGTGTTTGTGATTCATCGTGAAACGTTTGTTGTCCTTTTGTATCGTTTTCCTGTTTACAATATATATATATTGATATAGCTTCTCGACCACTGATATTTTAAATTCACACAAGGGGTTCTTGAGGATTTTGGTCATAAAACATACAACTCCTGATTATAAGCCGACGTTTCGCCAAAAATTGTTCGGCATTTTCAAGGCTAAAAAACAATTTATTAACGACATAAGTAAAGCAAGATAAATAAATAATAATAGCACTAGGTATTTTATGATCCTTTGTTGTTCTTTGTTACAAAATTTTTGTTTGTGTTGTTTGTTTTCTGTTGGGTGGTGTCCGGTCATGTATTTATCTTGCTTTACTTATGTCGTTAATAAATTGTTTTTTAGCCTTGAAAATGCCAAACCATTTTTGGCGAAACGTCGGCTTATAATCAGGAGTTGTAATGTTTTATGACCAAAATCCTCAAGAACCCCTTGTGTGAATTTATATATATATATATAAAGATTTCACATAAACGTGAAATAACAATCAATGATCAAACCACAATAAGAAAATGGGAAAACAAGACTAAGATCTTTCAACCGTAACAAGCGGTCTTTGTCAAAGTCAAAAACCCAACTGAAACACTAGATGCAGAGAGCATCTGGTGAGGGGTTGAGAAGAGTGTCAGGAGACTGGAACAGCTTAGTTTGAAAGACGTAAATGCCGAAGCTGCGGTACATTTCAACAATATGTATATGTATAAATTAGCTACTTTTATTATCTTTAATCTTCGCACTGATAAATCACATCGTCACAGTGACTACCCAGAGGGTCAAAATATCGGAGAACAATTTCTGTTTCATCTTCTGTTTTACTTTCTGTCGGTTACCGTATTCCTCATTCGAACCGTTTTCATTGTAATATATAAATATATATATTAATAAATATAATACATATTTTATTAAACACATTTGAATCCTTGTTCTTCTCACTTTTCTAGTCAACTTTTCTAGCTTTCTATAGCTGTTTTGAAGTTTTCTGGGATATCAAATAACAGTTGTCCAAATGTTTTATCTACATGACTCGTCATTATTAACACTATTCACTAAATTAACTTTTTACGACAAACCGACGTTTCTGTCACCATTAACCATCTTTATTGACCACTGACCATAATAAATTTACTTACTAATGCTAGGAATGGTACTGAAAAGTCGTTTGTTAAAAAAGTTTATTTAGTGAATAGTGTTAATAATTACGAGTATTGTACATATAAAATATTTGGACAATTGTTATTCAATATACCAGAAAATTCAAAGGACTTATCAAAATGCTAGAAAAGTGACAAGAACAAGGATTCAAAAAGAGTTTAATGAAATTTGTATTAACGAAAATCTGCTCCCTAATTATAATATATATATATATCAATGATCAAACCACAATAAGAAATGGGAAAACAAGACTAAGATCTTTCAACCGTAACAAGCGGTCTTCGTCAGAGTCAAAAACCCAACTGAACACTAGATGCAGAAAACATCTGGTGAGGAGTTGAGAAGAGTGGGAGGGAAGAGTGTATTTTAAAAAGGGTGAAAGCACAGGAAGGACTAATGTCCAGAAAGGGATGTTTGGGGAAACAAAGGAGTACAGTAAGAAAAAGTAAAAAAACTATCCGCTAGCTGTCAACCTCTTTGAAGAGGCTATAGCCCTCGTGACGAAAGTATCAAGTTTGAAGAGACCGTTATAATGTTTATAATATTAGTGTTCAGTTGGGTTTTTGACTATGACGAAGACCGCGTGTTACGGTTGAAAGATCTTAGTCTTGTTTTCCCATTTCTTATTGTGGTTTGATCATATGATTGTTGTTTCACGTGTTTATGTGAAATCTTTTTATTATATATATATATATATATATATATATATATATAATAATATATAAACCACTCTGCCTTCCATGCGGGACTCTTCACCTCCTGATGACGACGATGGTCGAAATATAGAAGTGAGTTATTCCTGTGTCTATCTGTGTGCTATCTCCTTTTTAATCGGTTTATTTTATATATATATATATTAGTATATTTTGGGAGCAGACCTTCATTTAGACATGTTTTATTAAAGAGTATGCAGCATATATATTAAAGAGTTTTATACTAATCGTCATATTGTAAATCTCTGAAGATGGTCAAAGTGACCGAAACGTTGGAATAATTTAATGTATAGTTTTTTTTGTAGCTAGGTTTAGAGTGTATTATTGGATTACTACTATGGAGCTCTAGAATAAATCATTCGGAGAGTTAGTGTTCAATTTACCTGAAGAGTTAAAAACAAGCTTAGAAAACTTGAGAAATTAAATAAAAAACGAACAAAAATGAAGATCGGCATACTCTTTAATATATAATATATAATATATAATATATAAAATATATACATATATTACATTACAACTTTTCTGTAGTCTTCTGTAATTTGAATATCTTGATGGTGGTTTTAATTAAATTTTGAAACTTGTAAGCTTAATTTCTGTTGTTTGTGACATCAAATTTATTTCTGAACATCTTCAGTCTATTTTTAACGTTGAGGTAATACATATATTTAGGGATTCCATTTATCAAGTCATATTACGCTTAAAATTGTATTTTTTTTTTAGAATTATGGAATACTTATACCATAATTTTTAAATGTCTTTCGAACGCTTTATAATAATTTTTAGATGCCCCTAAAAGAATAGTTTATATCTTTCACATGTTTACTACATATCACTAAGAGCTATTTGATTAATGCTCTAATTATGTTGACATCTAGGTTTAATGATTTTGATTGTTAAGCCTTATTCAGCTGGAATAACAACTCAATGCTTGATAGGTTATCTTGAAACATCGCTGGACTTTAAGTCACGAAGAGTAAATGACGCTTATCACTTAGATTACTGACTTCATAATGTGTGTTTCAATCATTTATCTTACTCAACTGATGCTAAAGTTCATCTTGCTGCTTACGTACATTGTTCATAGACTCAGTGGAAACCTTGACCAAGCTTCTTACATTTCAGAAAGTTTAAATATACTGATTTTGTAACTTTTTAATATTAGAGAGGTCATTTTAAATTATTTCAATTTCAAACAATACTGCTCACTGATGCAAATTCACTTTAATCTATGTAAAGTATAGTAATATGTAAAAAATTGTTTTTTTGATATTTTGCTGGTTTTACATGTTTTGAGGTCCTCTCAGATTATTTTTCAAATACTTCGATAATATGCGTGTCTGTATGAGTCGGTGTGTGTATCCTACATTTTGATGGATCATTTTGATATTATTCCCAAAAATATCCTTTACAATGAGGTATATAGATATGGGAAATATTACCTTGTGCAAAGTCCGCTTTATTTACCATTATGTGTTGTTTGACACTATTTTCTTTTTCTTAAACTCTAGAAAAATAAAAGTTTATAGTTATTATAGACGTGACAATGAGATAAAA
Source organism: Hermatobates lingyangjiaoensis (assembly GCA_026182355.1). Taxonomy (NCBI): domain Eukaryota; kingdom Metazoa; phylum Arthropoda; class Insecta; order Hemiptera; family Hermatobatidae; genus Hermatobates; species Hermatobates lingyangjiaoensis. Next base: position 6,724,835 of record JAPFBL010000254.1, read on the forward strand.
TGAGAAATTGTTAAAATTTGTCCATAAAAAAATTTTAGCTTCGCAAAAAATGAGAAACATTTGACCTACTTTTGATTACACTGTTTGACAGATCACAGTGACATTAATCACTATGATATCCTTGTAGGAGTAAGTTTTGCAAGCTGCAACTCCAAAATTTCATCATTATAGAGGCGTATGATAGTACAATTTATGAATTCAGGAAATGTTTTTTCTCTTTGAACTAAAAAACTCTGGAATAATAAAACTGTGCATGTTGTATCTACTTAATATTACTATTTTATTAAAAATGAAAGTGAAAACAATTATTTTACTGGAAGATGAGATATATTTCTAAAAACGCGAAATGTGCTTGGGAAAAGGCCAACCTACCCTATTTATCGGATTTTTTTACATGAACTTTTTCTTATTAGAATCCAGATCAATATTAGAATCCAGAATCCATATTAGAATATTAGAATTTTCTTGCTCTAATCTCTTACAGTTTAATTAAATAAACATGAAAAGATATATATGAATTAATTTGACTTCTAAATTGTAAAATATTTTTAAAATATGATGGAAAACACTAAGCAGAAGTACAAATTACAGCTTGGTGTTCATGATATTCATGGGATAGGGAAATTTCATCGTTTAGTGTCTTCGTAAAAAATAATTTTGAATCAGTTCATTTCAATGGTAATTTTATTTCCTAAAATACAAATGATAATTTATTTTGTAAGCTATATAAAGTACAATGATGAAAGAAATGTATGATGATATTTATCGGGATTTAAACGTTTTAAGACCCACTAAATCTATTTTTCATGATATTTATCTACCTAAGAGTGGGTGGGTGTTTACAGATAATTTTGTAACATAGCATATGTCGAACCGTTTAACAAATCATAATAATATTTGATAAATAAGTTTTAATAGTCATGGACTCGATAATTGTACTCTTAAGACATTCCTTCATTTTTTGTTTAATATTTCCTATATTATGTATATTTTTTCTTTAACTTTTTATACATGCATTCCCTTTCTGTTAAATTTCGGGAGATATTTGAAGTTGACATACGTTCTCATTTTTAGTTTCCATTCAGTCCACTGTCATTGACCTCTTACCATCATTGCACTCTTGGATAGCTTAGTAAGTCCGCTTGGTCTGGTCATAGAGACTTGGGTTCCGTTCCCTAAACCTTCCAGTTGTTCAGAGAGAGTTGGAGTTGGCTAAAATCACGCTTTGGTTTGGTTTGACTAGCCTTCGGTGTACCCGTCTACTGCTACTTCTTCATTCTTAGGACTCATGATTAATCCAGTATAATCGCTAAGAAGCTATCAACTAATCACTGCATTTAACTACGACTGCGATTATTATCAGGGGTAATGTTATTGCGTACTTACTTCTTTGTTGCTAATAGCGGCGTTCAAGGCTGTTGCCTGGGTTGCTTCCACCCACATATGCAGCTGCAGTAGCCAGCAGATTTATTTTAATATTGCCATGAATCATGCTTCATCGGCTAATTTATGACGTGTAACAGACACTAGGCAAATCAGAATGATTTTTCTCTTCTTCAAATGGTTTCGATTTCACATTTAGTATACTGTTTTGTTCTCCTGTTCCTTCGATGAGACCGAATCCTTCTGACCACAACAGTTTCAGTATTTTAGATACTGCATACTATTAATCAATTATAAACTGAATAGTTTCAATGTTATTGAAGACTTAAAATCTACTTATTACTTTTTAAACAAACAAAGCATTGAATTTCTTATTTTGAATAGAGATATCAAGAAATTAAATTCTATCCTCATTATATTATATATTGACAAAAGAGTAAAGTCTAAGTAAACCTTATAATTCAAGTGAAAATTGCTGGGACAAAGGATATCTATGAAGAGTACTTAAATTTAAAACAATAATGTTGTTATTGTAACCATCATCATAATTAAAGATATATTGATATTCGTAAACTAACTTAAAAAAATGCTCATATTATTGGTTTAATTTTATTAAAATTGGGTTATTTATATTATTATTTTATATATTGTTTTAATACAAATATTACCTACCTAGTTGTATATTGCATTTAACATAAATTAACATAGATGTTACTTTGTAATTCTGCGTTTAGGTTTTTATGGAATGTTTTTTGCACAGACATTGTAGGTGAATAGGTGAATAAGATACTGCATGTTAAGAGAGAGTGGTTGGTTTAGTAAGAGCGAGTCGTAAGCTTTGGTGGCTACGGGTTCACCTTGACGAATTAATTAGAGTTAGATTTAAAGAGATGTAAATCTGTTGAAATTGGGTTATTATATAATTCTTTGGATTATCTTCGATACAGTTGTAACTATGATACATCCTTAGGATTTATTCAGGACAATTGAAATAACTGATGATAAAACAACTGGCCAGAAGAATTCTAAAGGCTTCCTTAACTTTCAACAGAGCTGAAAGTTTCGACACAAACACTGGAATCCTGATTACAGTACTGGCGTGATTGCAAAAGAAACACTTGTAGGTAAATTGTTCAACTGTCTCTCGAACTGCCTAGTCAAATGAAATCAGAACCTTTGACTCCATGTTCGACTGAGCTTATTTGAAGCAGACGTAACCAAACAACTCAACCGACCACAAATGCCAGCATGGCTGTCTGTGATCAAGATAAGCTATTAACTGCATATTGAATGCACTTTTCTTACCAAAATGCATATGGATATTTCATAATATGCATGCTTTCTGATAGGCTATGGGATTTATTAAATACAAATAAATTTCCCAACATATTTCAATAGTCTAAATAATTTGTGCCTCAGCACATACGTAACAAAAAAAATGTTATTTATCCTTAAAACCTAGTATATAATTTACAAAATCATATAATTGCAGATAATAAACATAAATATATGTTAAATCAGAAATGATTGAAGACTTGTTACCTTGAATGATGCATCCTTTTAAACGTTAATGGTATATCATATAATTACTTATATTATATGTTATTTAAATTTGCATAAAAGTAACACAAACTACAATATAAAAATCAGAGCATTTTGTGCAATCGTAATTCTTGTAAACATTTCATGGAATTTGATAGAGAGGACAGGTACCTATTGAGAACATTATTATAAGTCTACGTACACACACACACACACACACTCACACACACACACACACACACACACACACACACACACACACACACACACACACACACACACACACACACACACACACACACACACACACACACATAATATATATATATATACACTTTTTCGTTGGAAATACGATCCAAAACAGACAAATATAGTACAATATAGACAAAGAAACATAGAGAAATCAAAAGAACACACTTACAGTCAGTAATTTTCGGTTTGAACCGTCTTCAGGAGAAATAAGGGAGGGAAACCAAGTGCACTGGTTCAGAGACGGTTGGGTCTAACCGTCTCCAACCATCTCTGAACCAGTGCACTTGGTTTCCTCCCTCCCTCTATCGTTCTACCAAATTGAAGACGGTTTCAATATTCCTGTTTTTTAATAAATTAGAGAGTGTATATTAAAGTTCTTTTAGAAAAAAATTATCATCTATTATTTCGTTTGCCTCTTAGGAATAAAAAAAGAAAATAAAATAAAAGAGATAAAATAAGACGAACTAAAATATATATATATATATATATATATATATATGCGGAGAGAGAGAAAGAGAGAGAAGAGAGAAGAGAGAGTAGAGAGAGTGAGAGGAGAGAGAGAAGAGAGAGAGAGAAATACTGTTGTTTCAATAAAATCGTCTCTTCATCTAATGTTGTCCATAAAACATTGAAAATGTTTTTAGTATTATTTATAATAACTAGAATCCTAACTTTTAAGGATATAAACATAATTTTAAAAGAGGAATCAGCATTATATTATTCTGAGTAGTACATAGAGCCACCGGCTGACTTCTTTTTTGACTTAAAAATTTCCCAATGATGAATTGTTGTTTGAAATATCAACCAGAGTTAGTTTTCTGTTATATGATCCCTGCAATTTTTTAATGTTGGGTTGGATGACCATTTTATTATTTCGAAATGTATATACAAAACTTGATGGTTCGAGTAACTAATTAAAGTACAAAAAGGAAGATACTTTTAATTTGAACACTACAAAAACCCACTGCTATATTCTGACGAATCGTCGTTATCAGGAGAGGAAAATATGATACTTTTAAGAAGTAAATACTTCAGACACACTGAAGGATACCTGAGAATTAACAGAGTTATGTACATAACCAGGAGGATCAAAAAAATAAATAATAAAAATATAATAAATAAATGAGTATACCTATGAATAATCAAAGAATTAAAACCATTAAAACAATAAATATAAATAAGAGGATTATTTATTTTATTAAAACTTTTTATTTTATAATTTTAGCGTTTTAATATTAGGTTTCTTTTTTTTTAATTTCTAACTCTTAATTTCCAACTTTTTAAGTTATAATTTCTATTTTATTTTTTTCGTTTTCTGTTTTTACGTTTACTTTATTTCTTTATTTATATATTCAATGATATGCATTTATTAATTTTCATTTACATTGTTTTCTTTTTTCCTTTTTGTCTTCAGGCTGCCTTCAGTGTGTATTCACTTTTAGCAGGGAGTAGTGACTCTATCATTTTTCTAAGTGTTTTCTTTTTTTAATGTAAATGTATTTTGTAATTATTGAAAACTTTGTTGTTATAGATTAGTAAAAATAATGCATTAGTATATGACGATTTTCTTTCAATTATGTAATTTTTTTTCAAAATGTATTTAAAATTTTTAACAATGTATACAATGTGTATACATTAATTCGAAATTATTTAATGTTTAAAGGAAAGATAAGTAAAGGAAGAGTTATATTTTAAGGAGAATAGTTGTATTGTTAGGCAAAGCTTTTAAAGTTGACAGGAGAACATGTAGTTTGGATATTAATCCCATTTCGATTGCTCTTAAGTTCAACAGTACCAGCTAATGGAAGCTGTCATCTTGCGACATTTCCAGCAACTGTTATTCAGCCATCATGTGGCGGCAACTTTCATTTTACTTCTCTCCTCTGACCTTAATTTCTTTATATTTCTACATAATAGATTTTCAGACCCTTATTTCTCTTTGTTACCTTATGCTATTTATTAAAAACGAAATAATTTTTGTAAAGAATACAATATTTGATATTTTTATTTATTAATTATATTAGTAAACATTTTAATAATTAAAAGTATAATAATGAACAAAAATATTCTGAGAGGATTATTTTTATTTTCTTTTTAAACACATATATACCTTTATATCTTTTATTTATGTATTATTCATTTATAGAAATTCATGCACGAAACACATTGAAAAAGTATCCGACCTTGAATTGAATAGGATTAATATAATTATCATTCAGAAATTTTTGCGCCGTTTGGCACACTTCCGGCCGATTTATTTAATGGGCCACGAATTTACTCACCGCTACAATCTTCACAAGTCTTGGAGTTGAATAAAAAAATCACTTCATTAACGGGAATATGAATAATAATTTAATTTAGAGACACTGTTATGAGGACCATGAGTCCAGAATCGAATTTTTTTTTATTCTTTTGAATGGAAAGAGTTCTTTTGCATGGAGCCGTTCCGGCTTTATAGTCTTTATAAAGCAATACCATAATCCAGTTTGTAGCACAATTCTGATTCAGTGCTCGCTTACATGAGATAATATAGCAAGTATTCAGCTTGCTGAACAATCTCACAACAGAACTAAAACTTACCGGATTTAAAAAAAAAAGAAAAAGATTTCATGGCATAAACAAAAATTCATGACTTTTTGTAACTTGCAGCTACTAATTTTTTTATTTATTGAAGTATTTTCATCTATACACTTTCCAATTTTCCAGCTTGAATTATAGAAATGTATACATTATCTCTTTTAAAAGCTCTTTGCTATCAATTCTAGATTATATCTTCCATCAAATGATGTAACCCATGTAAACAAAACATTTCTGAACTAAACTTTGCTGCTTAGTCTGACAGTAAGAACACCGACAACACAGTCAACCATGTCATAAAAAGTACATATATTTGAAAAAGCTCATTTACTTTATTCATAATCTCCGAGTGACATTCTCTCTTGTTTTTAATAAAAAACTTATTTTTTATAGATTTTTTTGACTGTTGATGTGCTGACTATTTTTAAATTGACCTATTAAACGGTGCGACGGTGTTCACAATCTTTGGGAACACACACACAGACATCATCAAAAATACTTCAATAATGAACACAGAAACTTCAGAGCATCTACGTCTGTCAAAAATATAATTTCCAAATGATTACTGTATTCTACACATAGTTAATAAGAGGTCAGGAATGTATTAGGGAACTAGAGCAGGAGGGACTTTCTAGGAGTGCACCTGATTGTATATCTAATAATGCTAAAGGCATAGCCTTGTAGTACCCGACCTATAAGCTGACACGGTGTTGATTTATTCTTGCTAAGGCAAGGACAATTTGCTTAGTACTAATTAGAAGTCCTGCAAAGGTAGCCTTGCTCATTCTTCCATTACAACCAGAATGAGCCAACAGCAAGTGTCAAGGTCGGTCCTTGTCGCACTTTTCAGTGCCTTGCCTAATCATGCTACGTAGGCAAATCACCCATACTCAATGATACTTCTTACATAATATATCAGAAGAACAGTTATCCTTACCACATTGGACCATTTGTATTCAATTGATAAACAATAATTGTAATATTTTTTATTTGAGTGCCAATGGTTAACTAAATCACAGAATAAATATTAATGTTGTGTTAATTGGAATTTTTTTTACTTTATATCAATTTTCTTTTAGAAATTATAGCAAAAAAAGTATATTTAATTTTCAATTGAAATAAATGAATTAATTTGTATAAAAACCAATATTATATTTATTTTTTTATGTCTAACAGTCTTTAAACTGGATTAGAATGAGGGAAAGAATAACGAAGTCTCCACACAAAAAATTCTATGCAGACACGTTTCAAACATTTAGTGTTCATGCTGTGATTTCATCTGCTTACTAATGCAAAAGTAACCTGATGATGAACACTAAGTGTTTGAAATGCATCGTTAATAAAATCTTTTGTGTGAACTTGCTTGTTCATTCCCTTATTTTAATCATGAGTGCATACTACACAATAAAGGACTGCATTGCGTGATTTGATGTATTTTATTTATTTATGTTGTTCTTTATTAATCATTATTCAGATTTCCTGATATATTTCAACCTAAATTCTTTTAATAACTATATCCATTATAATTTTTTTAATGAAGAATGCACTAGATTCTATGTTCAGATCTCTTATTAAATTTGAAGTAATTACATGTTCTCCTGATAGGAATTTTCCTTCTTCAGATGTAAATTCAGAAATCATTTCTATATTCTTACTAAGAGTATATAAACCTGAATAGAATGCTAAATGCTTGAAACGCTATGTTGTGTAGAACACTAGTAAAAGAGGTATTAATGAAAAAAGAGGATATACAGCTTTCTGAGCCAAACCCATGAAGGATCTCGCCTTTTAAAACAACAATATTGATTAAACAACGTGGTCAGGACAATTTAAAAACACTCGTTTTTTGTTAGAAGATAATGTAATACACATACCTTTAGGATTCTTGTAAATCTAATTTATTCGAATATACAGCGATCTCTATAAATAAAGCAACTTCTATAATCAGGGTACTTTAATAGTTAATTTTTCGACATGTTATTACTTTTCTAATTCTTTCTTAGTGCACTTTTATGTTGTTATTTTATTCTATATACCTTCAGTTACTGCTTGCCACTCTAGGCTATTATTAATTCTTTATATTAGAAATAGGTAAAACCGTCATCCCTCGTAAGATGATCATGGAGTCGTTGGAGCGCTTTCGGACGTTGTCCTTCTTCGACTGCAAAAACCTACTGAGCTGTTATATAGGTGATTGGTTATCTATCAAGTCCACTGCTATCCTGATATTATTATTTTGATTTTATTTAGTTATTTTGATTTTTAGTTTTTATCTATTATCTAGTTTGTTTTTTTTATTTTTTATATATTTTTTAATTAAAATATAAAAAAACCCAAAGTAGATAACAACTAAAAACTAAAAATCAAAATAATATTATCAGGATAGCAGTGGACTTGACAGATAACCAACCCCCTATATAGCAGCTAAGTAGGTTTGTTGCGGTCGAAGATGGACAACGTCCGAAAGCGCTCCAACGACTCCATGATCATCTTACGAGGGATGACGGTTTTACCTATTTCTAATATAAATCATACTAACCTCAGTGGTATTAACAATATGAATGTATTATTAATTCTACCTATAACGATGGTTGCAAAATAGAGTAGTGAGTTTTTGTATTACTCTTTCTGTGTTTTGTTTCCACTATATATATGATCAAACCACAATAAGAAATGGGAAAACAAGACTAAGATCTTTCAACCGTAACAAGCGGTCTTCGTCAGAGTCAAAAACCCAACTGAACACTAGATGCAGAAAACATCTGGTGAGGAGTTGAGAAGAGTGGGAGGGAAGAGTGGTATTTTAAAAGGGTGAAAGCACAGGAAAGGACTAATGTCCAGAAAGGGATGTTTGGGGAAACAAAGGAGTACAGTAAGAAAAAGTAAAAAACTATCCGCTAGCTGTCAACCCTCTTTGAAGAGGCTATTGCCCTCGTGACAAAAGTATCAAGTTTGAAGAGACCGTTACTAATGTTTATAATATTAGATCTATTAAATTTAATTAGAGACGATTCAATAATATTTCTTAACAACATTGATTTTTCATAGGTAATAAATTTAGCTCCTGTCCAATAAATATGATGATTTTCATTTTTTATATGCAAGAATAAGGCACTACTGTTTTCCTGTCTACTTACGTTATATTGGTGTTGTTTTACACGTGTTTTTAATGATTTACCAGTTTGACCAATATAAATTTTATGGCAATTTTTGCACGGAATTTTATAAATACCAGCGGACTCCAATTCGCTTGGAGAGTTTTTTATTAACATATTACCCACGTTATTACGATTAGAAAACACTATATTAAAATCAAGTTGTTTGGCTAATCTTGGAAGGGGGTCCAATGATTCGTGGTATGGCAAAACTATAGAATTTGATAATAAAAGGGGCTCTTTTGAAGTATTAGAGAAAGTTTTTTTAGCACCCTTCAAAGCTAAATCGATATAAGAAGAGGGGTATTTTAATGAAAGGGCAATTGACCTAATGTTATTAATCTCTTCATTAAGAAATTCTGGAGAGGAAACTCTTAAGGCTCTCAAAAACATATTTCTAAAAACAGAAATTTTAACATTTTTTGGATGCGATGAATAAAAATGAACGTATGCAAGTACATTCGTAGGTTTTCTATATACACTAAAGCGTAACTCATTAGGTAACCTATGGATCAGGACATCTAAGAAGGGCAAATTACCACTTATTTCTTCTTCCATTGTGAATTTGATTGTCGGCACTAATGAATTCAATTTTGTTAGGAAATCAACTTTATTTAAAGAATTGGGACAAATGCAAAGAATATCGTCAACATATCTATACCATTTAACATTTTTGGGCAAAATTGAGCTTAACATTTTACTCTCAAAAAACTCCATATATAAATTACTTAGGAGGGGGGATAAACAGTTACCCATAGCAAGACCAAATTTTTGTATATAATAATTATTTTCAAATTGAAAATGACAATCACGGAAAAATTTCACGTGTTTATGTGAAATCGTTTTACCACTATATATATATATGACTGTCCTTGTGTTTAGATTGTGGGAAGTAGAGTGAATGGGAGCTGATGTTCTGTGATTATTCATATTATGTCTTAACATTGTAGTTACTATACCCACATGGAAGGCCTGAATGCATCAAGTTAAGTGCATTTCAAACGGTAAACACAGTTATTAAAGATGGGGGAAGAATGATGTTGATAGAGTAATTAATAAGATTGCAAAAACATTCTCACAACTCTAACTCGAATTACTGTTTTAAATTTCAGAAAACCGGTAACTTATCACAACAGACAAGTAACAGATAAAGATTTTAAAGAGGCTACGTCCTGAATAAACAATAAACAATAAAACAAATTTACGAACGCAGACATAGTTTGTGTGGAAGGTTACACTTTACTGCAGAAGGTTAATCAGGCTTCCAATTAACTATTTCTAATTACACTGAATACCGCTAAACGACTTAATTTTTCAATTCTTTTTCATTGTTTCAATTCCTGAGGGTAATTTTAATATTCTGGAGAATAAGTGGCCCGGTCATTTAGGTTCGGGATTCCTCAATACGGTCGCTCTCCTTGTGTAATATTTCAATGTTTTCTGCTAATGTTTCACAGTTCATATTTATAGATGATCTGGGTGGTGTCTTTGGGTGCCTCGACAGTTAGAATAAACAGCGGTGGCCAAGAGCCATTGAAGAATTATACTTTTTTTTATAAGTACATCTTATATTTTTATCTGATTTTTGATTTTACCGACTTAAATAATCACAAAAAGCAATTATAACAACAATATGGTGTACAGTGACCTTTGTGTTGCACGTATGACGTGTATTGGTCACATTACAAGTAATGCGAATACATCTATTTAATGGTTGTTATAAAGAAGTAATTACTTCTTTATGATTTCATTGTGACCACAGTTTTCGTAAACAGAGTAAAAAATTATTACAAGTGTATGCTGAAAGAAGTTACTTGGACTTGTTTAGTCAATAATATTGCTTTTTCTGTTAGTTTATGACAAACTTTCTATTTCCCTCAATGAGAGTTCTGATTGAGACCAAGGCATTAAATTAAAGTAATATTTGTACTTATTTCATGTTTGACTTAGTTACGAGAGTCAAAGGAATTTAAGATGAAAATAAACGTCTCTGAAAGCAATGGAGACTGGGGATGAGGATGACGTAAGGAGAACCAGGTGAGCGTAACCAGCTAACACTGGGTCACTAGAGCTCGGTTTCACTTTCTATCTGCCTTGTTCGCCTTAATCAGGACTGTATAGGCCACACTGCCTCCCAAATGTCCAAGTATAACTCCTCTCTGTCACACCAAACTTAGCTCCTTTTAATATTCTCTTCCTTGGACTGTAAAATATCAAATATGCTTTTCAGCGTGTATATGATAAACATCAGCTATAGTCATTAAACTATCAAACGATTAATAACACTATATGGTATAAATAATAATTCATATATATCAATGATCAAACCACAATAAGAAATGGGAAAACAAGACTAAGATCTTTCAACCGTAACAAGCGGTCTTCGTCAGAGTCAAACTTAGCTACTTTTAATATTCTCTTCCTTGGACTGTATAAAATCATCCTTGGACATGATCTTAGTCTTGTTTTCCCATTTCTTATTGTGGTTTGATTATTGATTGTTATTTCACGTGTTTATGTGAAATCTTTATATATATATATATATATATATATATATATATATATATATATATACATACAACTAAAACAAACGGTCCAGCGGACTTTTTTAAATAAAATAAATTCAAAACGAAGGAAACACACAGAAAAACACAGACATAACTCACATCGATATTTCAACCATCGTCGTCATCAGGAGGTGTGAAGAGCGAAGAGTCTCGCAGGAAGGGTTCTCCGCCCTGCTTCCCTGAGGAACTCATCGCTTCCTGATGACTACAGTTGTCGAGATATAAAAGTGGGTTATGTCTATACCTATTTTGGTGTTACTTTCATTATAATTTCTACATATTTATATCAGCTGACTGAAACCTTATTACTAAAATAAACCGGGACTCAGTCAAAATATTAAAAAGTTTAATTTCAACCTGCAAGACTATTCTCGATTTTTAAACTATTTAGTTTTCCTGATAATAATGCTATATATATATCACTAGTTTTTAGTGCTATATATATGATATGAAAATGTATATGTGAGGAGAGTCTCTTTCAAGGTTTAAATCTAACTTTCAAAATCAACGTTTTAGTTTTATTTAAAACTTTCCATTTAATGAAAAACTTTTTATAATTTATTCTTTAAATACACCTGAACTTATTCACTTTAAACTTCTCATATTTCTAACTTCATTATTTTATCTTTCAGGTACTATTCATGATACATGCCCTTCGGATAAATTTTGTTCTAAATGTCCTCGTTTATGGCAAATCGTTAGAAAGGTAAAAACACCAGTTATAACATCCTGACTGCTGTTTTGAAAAGATGTTAAAAAAAATCTGCACCCTATTATTTATTAAATTGTTGATGATTCTGTGCATATAATTGACTTACAAGATTTATACCAAGGTTTTTTAACATGGTTTTAATTTTGCGTGTTTGTAGTGTACTAGATAATTACGCCTATTACACTATCAGCTCAAAAACATATATAAAAGGAATTATTCAAAATATTTAGACACTGTTTTAATGAAGTACTTTTGGTTAGTGCCCAAATAGATGAACTGTTAACTCATCTAAAATTGACCAAGTAGAGAAAAAGTTAATGACTAAATTACAATAACATATTATTAAAAACATTAAACCATTTACATGCATGCACTTTATAAATCTTCTAATTACAACTAAACACATCTAGAAAAACCTAAATTCTAATATTTTAAAGACAGTGGAGACGCGAGATATAAAATTTCTTTAAAACAATGAAACAATTCTATAAAAATTTTTTGCAGTCTGTGACACGTCATGTTAAAAGCTGTAAACAAATGGCAAGTTTACAAAAAAATTACCAAAATTTTATTATTATACTAAAAGTTTTGTCCCAAATTCTGTGAAATTTAGGATTTGATACCTTATTTAGGACACCTCACACAAACAAACAAACTAAAATACTAATTACGAAAAAACTCAAAGTTTTCATTCCAAGTAGTTAACTGATGACTTATTAATTTTTTTTTTGTTTTAAATGAAAAAAAAATCCTGTTTATAAGGATTGATGTGTTCAATCTTTTCTTCTGGTAGAAACATGTTGCTCTGATACTTGTCATTAATCTTACACAGGATGGTAGCAATATTTGTTGCAACATATTTGATTATTCAATAGTCATCTTCTGACAGAACTGTTAGGTCATCAATCTTCACAAACTGAAAGGGTCTTACCAGATTATTACTGAATGTTTGTCAACTTGGTCAATAGTTCCTTGTTGTAGTCAAATATTTGAAGTGCTTTTTTTCGACTTATCTGCATTGCTAACAACAAATTAAAATTAAGAGATTTTAAAAACGCACCGTGCCAACATAAGTATACTTTGAATTTTAATGTTGAATAGTAAGATTGTCTTCCATTATGTTTAATATGTGCTGTCTTTTATTATTATTTTAAAATGACAATTGACAACTAGTGTGCCAATGATCGATTTCTTAAAGACACCTAGCCTCAAAATAATTCTGTATAAATAAGAAAGATTCTTTTATTCTATTATAAGCGATTAGTTTATTAAACACAACTCCTTGGATGTTCTTTACAAAGAATCTCGGTAACTGAACCTAACTGTATCAAATGTCATACTGAGCTTTCTGAAAATTAGAAATAGATTATTGGAAACTTTCATTAAAATTAGAAAATTCTTCTTCTTGACTATCTGCATTAATAAAATCATGACATCTGATCTTGGATCTGAATGCACAAATAGATATCCACTCATGGGAGACTACTTAATAACAACTTATTTTTTTTATTATTTAAACCGATCCCCTAGTGGGTGTTAACGTCAGCCGTTTACAAGCTTTTTGTTTGATCGGTGATTCACAGATTCTAAATTGGGAGTCCTAAATTTTGCCTAACTCAAGTGCATTTCGAGTAGGGATCTTTAACGATTACCTGATATTGTACAGGCTCGGGACCGACGGCTTAACGTCCTCTCCGAGGGTCAACGTACTCAGACTTATTCACCTCCCAATAACAACTTTACATTAATTGATCTCGTTGCTGCCCTCTGTTTCGTTAAAATATAAATTTTTAACGAAAAATAAATTTTTCGGTAGAACAATAAATTTTGTTCTATCAAAAAGTTTTGGATAACTTATATTGTTTAGTTTATTAAAAAATTAATGATAGTAGAGTATCGAACTTATTTCAAATATTTATGGTTTTATTTAATTAATTCGATCATCTTTAGATAAAATGAAAGATCAATTTATCGAGGAACATAAGAAATCAAAATATGCAAAGGTGCAAATGTGGTGAATGAAACTCATCGATGAAGCGAAATGATGTTCCGTTGTAAAATGTCAAGCGAGAAGTTGCTTGTAAAATAAATGCTGTGGAAAAGTCGCCTGAAATAAGATACTTTATTATGAAGCTGCAGTTAATAGAACTAATCATGAGTCCAAATCTTCGTCATGCAGAAGACAGAAGTGTTCAATACGCCGGATTCAGGGCTTGGAGAACTTGAGAGTGAGTTGTCTACGACAGTCCCCGTACACATGTGATCCACATTTACTGGTAAAGACAGAAGGGATTTATAGCTCACCACTTGTTGCTCACGAGGGTGATATAGACCCCTACGTTTAGGGCGGCGTAGACCCCTACGTGTTGGGCGCCATATACCCCTATGTATTGGGTGCCATGTAGACCCCTACATGTTGTATGACGTAGACCCCTACTTGTAGGGTGACCAATACGGTACTACCATTTTTATGACGTGGTAATAACTGTTTCGAAGTGATAATATCGATATGTGTCTTATTACTTTCTATTGATCAACCTTCTACATTATGTACCATAAAAACTGTGAAGCAGTCACCATCAGTTTGATTACCAAATACAGTTATTTTGGTTAGGTTTATTTTTCTAAATACTACATAAGTAAAGTTTAACAATCATGGCAAAATTAACTTTCGGATTTCCAAGGTTTACCTGTTTTGAGGTCCTTAAATTTTTTTACGCTTTCCGATCACGCTGTATATATATACACTTTTTTGTTGGAAATACGATCCAAAACGGACAAATATAGTTCAATATAGACAAAGAAACATAGAGAAATCAAAAGAACACACTTACAGTTTCTAATTTTTGGTTTGAACCGTCTTCAGGAGAGATAAGAGAGGGCACTAGTTCAGAGACGGTTGGAGACCGTCGGTTCAAACCGAAAATTAGTGACTGTAAGTGTGTTCTTTTGATTTCTCTATGTTTCTTTGTCTATATTGAACTATATATATAAATTAATAATCAACAATAACTCTTGATATAATATATGAATTAAATACCACAATAAACAATATAAATTAATTAAAATGCTCTACGGCATTTTATATATATGTAATATTATTATTATATAATTATATTATACTAGCAGAACTACCCGGCGTTGCCTGGGACAAAATTAATAATAATAATGAAATTATGGCTAAGTATTGAATGAATTATAGAATCTAAACTTCTAGCTAAATTTCTATTGGAAATTCGATAACAGTACATCTCTTTCAAAAAACGAAACTTCATAACATATTAACAAAGAAGTTCTTAAAAGCCTGCTCATTACATTAAGGAGGTTTAAACCAACTAAAATTCTGATACCAAAGGAATTGATTTTTGTCACTTTCGGTTTGAGCTTTAAGAAGGAAGAATTTAAGTTAATAATAATTCTATGGAACATAATAAACATATCAGAGTCCGGCTTTACAAACTACATTATTTAATAAATCTGTGAAGGATGTATACATTTTTGGAACTGCCAACTCTTGAACACTACATATAACTGTCCAGGAGAGAAACATGCTTCAAGCAGATCAAGCTTGTTATTGAAAGTTTGTCCTTGCGATTTGTTAATGGACATTGAATCTTAGTTTGCGACAAATTGTAGACGCTTGAAATTTAAGAACATCTGTTGATTGACTGGAATTCTTGTAAAGACATCCTGCCCTTTACCACGTCTCTGTATCAGTGCGCTTGGTTTCCCTTTCTTATCTCTCCTGAAGACGGTTCAACCGAAAATTAGAGACTGTAAGTGTGTGTTTTTAATTTCTCTACGTTTCTTTATGTACATTGAACTGTATTTGTCCATTCGGATCGTATTTTCATCAAAAAAGTGTATATATATATATATATAATATATATATATATAACACAACTTTATTTTACAAAATTAATACTGTTACTTTTGTAAATTGAAATGTCCTTTATATACCTTTCCAAATTTAGTCTAAACATTGTTCTTATTTTATTTTTATTTTTCAAAGAATTGCACCATTTTCATCTGGTATTTCACCATAATTAGAAGTTATTGCACCATAACTTGGGGGATTGCCTCTGGTACCCCCTTAGTTTTGTTCATTTACCCCCAAAGACCTCCCATGCCAAGTTTCAGCCCAATTGGTCCAGTAGTTTTGATTTCTATAGAGAACAAACAGATATATAAACAAGACACTACGAAAATATATATTAGATAATATATTATAATAATATAATTTTTGTATTATTATATAATAATATTATATTATTATTCTATAATATTATAGGATACCTTGTACTGATTGCCAAATGTCTTATATTGGACAGACGAGTAAAGATCTCTTTACAAGAGTGAAACGACACCAATATTCGATCAGACGGGAAGATGAAAAGAGTGCCTTGTTCTTACATGTAAGGAACAAAAATCATATGATAAATTGGAGTGAACCAAAGGAATTGGTTTTTGTACCTTCGGAAAGGAGGAGAAATATTATTGAAAGTGCACTCATAAAGAACTTCTATGGAAATTTAATGAATAATAGTCCGGGACTTTACAAACTAGATGAAATATTAATAAAAGAAATAAGTAAATATATCAAGACTCCTTCAAGATTAGGAACATTCAGGCAGGGATGCCAGCAATCTTGAAGACTTCAATCAGCCAGGTTAACTTGTTATTGGTTTTTTTTTTTTTGGTTGTTTCATTTAGCTCTCTGATGATATTGTGACAAAGGGCCTTAGAGCATTTTAATTAATTTATATTGTTTATTGTGGCATTTAATTCATATATATATATATATATATATATATATATAGTTCAATATAAACAAAGAAACATAGAGAAATCAAAAGAACACACTTACAGTCTCTAATTTTCTGTTTGAACCGTCTTCAGGAGAGATAAGAGAGATAATTAAGTTTCCCTCTCTTATCTCTCCTGAAGACGGTTCAAACCGAAAATTAGAGACTGTAAGTGTGTTCTTTTGATTTCTCTATGTTTCTTTGTTTATATTGAACTATATTTGTCCGTTTTGGATCGTATTTCCAACGAAAAAAAAAATATATATATATATATATATATATGTGTGTGTGTGTGTGTTGTGTATGTGTATGTTTGTGGGTGGGTGTTATACCAATGTTTTTGGGCAAATAACAGGCCACAACGTTTAATGCATCAAATTTATATTACACACGGTAATTGCTCGTAGAATGTAGATATGCTCTGTTGTTTTCCCACAATATTTCATTATGAAAAGCCATTTTTTAGTCCAAATGTGATTTCAGACACATTGTATTTGCTTCTAAACTAAAGATTCTAGTGGTAAAATTTTGGGATTACCCGAATGTAAAGCGGTCGTATATTATGTAGACAATCAAAATCTTAAAAATATAAAAACAAAGACCAAAACAAACATACATTTGATGATGCTCTCCAGGATGAAGTATGGTTGTCTAGCAAAAACTTTGTGATGAATTTACATATTACATCCTTCAACATATCCAACTCTCAGACAAATGATTCTTTGTGTGTTTAGGAATTCTATTGGGTAATGGGTAATATTGAAGAATGAGATATAGATGGAGCTCATGACTCGCATCTTTGAACCAATTAAATCAACTCATATATATCGATGAATTATTGAATAAACTATAGAATGGATTACAATATTCAAACACAAGGGTAATTAGTATAAACATAAGGGTTACCCTCAGAGAGGTGTGGTACCACCCCTCTTGTGATGATTACTTTTGGATAACCTAAATTCTCTAAATAATCAGTGTTACAACACGCAAGCATATGCAGAAGACCTTGTTATGATAAGAAGAGGCATACTTAAGAGCATTGCCATTTGGATTATGCTGCGAGCTCCTCTAATTGTTGAAAGATTGATATATATGAGAAAGGCCTAGATACAAATCCCGCTAAAAGGGATCTTATATACGTCTCAAGAAGAAAGAATGCAGATGACCAGAAAAGTTTTCATTAAATATATTAACCTAAAACTATCAAATATATGGTAAATACTCTGGAGTCTCTTTAGTTGAAATAATAAACTGGAAAAGCCGTATGACAGATACATTGGGTAAAGCAACAAATTGTTCTGCTCTTAGAAATTCTTTAGTAGAATATGAGCCTTAACCCCAAATCTTCACTTACGCTTTACAAAATTACTATGACTTTTTTGATAAAATAAATGGTATCATATGCATCGGTTGTGTAGTATCTAGTTTATTTAAAAAGGTACCCAAATTGGTCTTAATGAACTATAAAACAAGTGGGTCTGTAGTTATAAGGAGTCATGACGATCTGTCCTACCTCCAGTATAGAAAAAATAGTAATCGTCCCCTAATTAGATATGAAATATCAATTTGCAGTCTATTGAGACTGGTTCAAAACAAAAATGCCTCTATGGAAGAGAAATATATTCAAATACTCAGTGATGAATAAACAGTTTGTTCTATGTGTTGCCAGATACAACAATAGAATATTTCTGAAAGGTCCGTTGAAAATATCACATGATCACCTGGATTAGAAACTTTCTGATTTTAAAAAAAAGAGGCATTTGTATGATGTAATGTTGGGACAAAAAGTAGTTATAAAACCAGTAAAAAAAGTTAATTCTCACATAGATACCGCAACAGAAAGGTTACAGAGAAATGAGGCAGACCGTTTGAAGAAGGTTGAAGGTCAAACAAACTATCTGCAGCCTGGGCCCTTTCTGTGCAACAAAGCCCTACTTTCTCAAGAGCTTTATTGATGAATCGATAAAGAAGGAAACAGAAAAAAGGTTGCTAGAAAAATTGGGGCTAATTTTATGTGGTAACTTCATTCCAACTGAAAGATGTCAAAATTTACGTCCTTTTAAGGTTTAAAACCAGACATTGCCCTCCTAGCTGTTATTCGTGCAAACTGCAATTAGCATCATACAAACAGTGCAGACATTGACTGACAATTCGAGAACATTTGAATACATTTTATGTCAATGCGAGGCAATGATGTTTCTGAAGTTAAGATTAATGAGAGATACTTCTCTACGGGCAATTATAAAGTTCATTAAAGTACTTTTAATTTAAATTGATTTTAGAAATGACATGAAAAACACAGTAATCACAAGCACAATTAGTTTAATAATAATAATAATAATAGTGATAATAATAATAATAATAATAATATTAATAATATATGAGACTGTTCTAGGTCAGTGATTTCAAGTTAGTATAACTGATAAAATGAACTATTACACTAACAATCATTAAACTAAACTAGATGATTAATATGATTATTTAACGGTTCGATAATCAGACCCTAGAGTTTGCTACTAGCTACGTTCATACAATAACCTTGAGTGTGATGAGCACTGTAAGAATATTAATGGAAAAATATATAATTAATATATTTAAACTAGCTAGATTTAATTAATGGCAGTACTGAAAGAAGAATGCGAAAAGAGAACCATTTTCAGCAAGATAACTGATAATAATTGAAAAAGAATAGAAGTAAATAAATGATAATATATAATAAATAATCTATATAAATAAAAGAATGATTTTGTCTATACATTGCTTAGACCTGGCTCATTTCAACTTTTCTTTACGTTTCATACATTAGAGAAACCGAATCCACCCTTAGAAAATTTCTGTCGGTATGTCCGCAAAATTTTGTCACAAGTAAACTCAGCACCATAAGACATAGAAAGCTGAAACTTTGACAGTAGATTTCTGTATGTCTAACTTAAAATATAGGCTCTGAATTGATTGGAAATTCAACGTAGATGTGAAGTTATGGACGTTTAAAGCAAAAATGTTTTTCACATGTTAACTCAGCTATCAAGAGACATAGCAAGCCGAAACTTTTAACACTGAATTCGTGTATGCCTAACTTAAAATATAAGCTCTAAATAGATTGATAATTCAGTGTAGAAGTGAAGTTATGGATCTTTAAGCTGTATTTTGCTAACTTCACAGACATGTTTATTTTGAAAATATACAGGTGTAGCTAGTAGGTATTGTTAGTTGAATTTAATTTCATTTGCATATATGAATATATTGAGTATTT
Organism: Hermatobates lingyangjiaoensis; assembly: GCA_026182355.1. Lineage (NCBI taxonomy): Eukaryota > Metazoa > Arthropoda > Insecta > Hemiptera > Hermatobatidae > Hermatobates > Hermatobates lingyangjiaoensis. The sequence continues at coordinate 6,745,084 of JAPFBL010000254.1, forward strand.
GAGATCATTGAAAAAGTGTTTCCCAGAATTGAAGATGTACTATCTATTCAGAATAAATAGCTTTGTGAACGAGCAATTCTCAACCCTTACTATGAATAAGCAGGAAAAATCAACAAACAAGTTCTTACACTTTATTAATCTGAGGAAAGAACTTACAAGTCAGGAAAGAGAGTGATTAGTGATAAGGAAGCAGTCCATTATCCAACTGAATTTCTTGACTCCGTGACTGCTCCTGGACAGCTTGCTCATGAGTAAAAACTTAAAGTAGGGGCACCAATCATGCTGCTATTTAGTATCAGTAAAAATTCCATGTTACGAAACTTGAGTGCCCAAAAATGTGCAACGGGACACCACTCTTGAGTTAGTGCTTAACACAGATACGCACAGGTGCGGACATCATGACTGGGTGTGGTATTAGGGAGTCTGTGTGTATACCACGCATACCATTGATTCCGAGCCACTATCCGTTTTCGTTCAAACGATTGCAAAGCCCCGTCAGCGGCTGTTTTGCAATGACGTTAAGTAAGTCGCAAGAAGGAACTTTATCTAACGCAGGAATTGAAGTGAGCGAGACCAATTTTTTCACACATGGTCAACTGTAGTTTGCTTGCTCAAGAGTCAGAGGTTCCAACTCTTTGTTCTTCCATGAACGTGAAGGACAAACAGCTAATGTGGTATATACAGAGGCATCTCCTTAACACTGTACTATTTATGGTATTTTCTACTATTCTATAATTTCTAACTATATTTTGGAATACCGTGTATAATCGAATTTTTGATTCCGTCAAAGACGGGTACGTTTTTTAGTTATAAATAATAATAAATAAGAAATGGACTTAGAAAACAACTCTGAGTCTATAGCAAATGGTGAATTAAAAAAACGATAAAAGTAAATGAAAAGAACGAAAACGGAACAGATATATATTTAAATGGAAGACAAAATGAGTGACGGTAACTTAAAGTAAGAGGGGAAAAGAACAATCCAAAAATATTAAATAAAACTCAAGAAAAGAGAAACACAGCAAAGAGAGCATTTGTCATTGTAGAGTCAAGAAAACATAATGGAACTAGAAGAAAAACTAAAGGCTGTAAAATTAGACTTCGTTGGACAGACTAATGTAAGGAGAACCTAAAGGAATGCCCTCACACTGAAGAACGGAGGTACTTGATACCTTAAAATTCAATGTGAAATTGATGAAAGGATCAAAGGATTGTTAATTTGGAAAAATGATAGTGATAATAAGTAAAGCAATGTAACAGGGCTGCATAAAACACTGGTGAGTCCAGGTGAACATAGGGCTTTGTTACAACCATCGCTCTGCTAATCTGAATGAAAGGTTTATTGATATCAATTTTTAAAAAAACTGAAGAAAATTTTATATCAATTATTAAGAAAATTTTATGAAATTATGATTACAGAAAAAGCAGTATAGCTCTACAAACTGAAAACTCATCTAGGAATAATAGATACCGGCTGTACTTGTTGGGTTTATTTATATTTACTGACATTTTTTATCAGAACCCAGTTGAACAAAATTGTTTGAAGGTTTAAGATAAACAATTTAAAAATATTGTAAAGAATTAATATAAATATAAGTGGATTTGTTTATAAATAATGAATGGTTTATTTAATCAAGTTTAAAAATAAATATATTTTTAATGTGGTATTTACCCGTATTAGGATTTAATACTCTAGAGAAAGTCAAGATGTCACTTTTGGTATATTTCTCTATAAGTGAGCCTAAGTGAACAGAGTGGAGTTCACCTGAAGTCTAAGAATGTTTCTGTCGTCCGCGCAGGACTGACAGATGCCTATGGTAAGTTAGTTGACTGCGCCTTAATTAGAGATTATACCAGGGGAGATGAGCGACGAATGGTATGAGTGTGTTGTGAAATTAGTCTGTAAGGAGATAATTACGATTCAAATTGAAGTGGACCAGGAGTGGGGGGTTGATTATACAATCAGCGGGCTTCAGGTCATTTCAGGCCACAGGATTGACTGAAAACAGGCGGAAAGTCCACTGCTCTCCTCTAACCACGCAATTATTCAACATATCAATCATTTATCGAATAAAAAAACTAGCGCATCTCTTTCACTTACTTTATAACAATCTCTTCGTTATATTAATTACATCGTAGAAGATTCATTATCCTTACTTCTCAAATGCACTTAGTCTACCTGCTTTTTATCTCATCTGAACGGTTACCAGAAATTGCAATTTTTGACTCCAAAATAACAGAGAAAGATCTCAGTCTCAAGACAGTTAAGATTATTTATCTATTCGTATACCAACATCTAAGTTATTTCTAAACTGTCCATTTTTAATTGATTTTTCATAGTTCAAGTATGTATACTAACTTGACAAGACGCTTAACGTGTCACTTCTTTCCCTATCTTTACACGCTTTTATAATATAGTTTCTTTAACTTATTATATTTACACAACTCTCAGTACTTTTCATAAGATCTAAATCACTCTTAACAATATTAACTCCATCACAACAGTCTATTCTGAACCCCCAACGAGTATCTATATCTCGATAGTTGGCTATCACAAAATTATATCCTCTGTCAAAGTAATTATACTTTGCGTACCTGTTCATATGAAGAAATGTATATTTCAATCTCTTTCATTCCAGGGTCTTAAGGATTACTTATTTAAGTTATATTTTGCCTAAACAAGTAATCCTTAAGACCCTGTAAACTATTACTTAAATAAGTAATCGATTTAATGAAAAACTCCTACATATTAACTTCCTTAGTTATAAATTCCTAGACCCTTATAACCCTTCTATCGTGATTAATACTTAAAATCATAATACTTAGAAGTATTTCTCTAAAACCTTAGGAGGGGTTTGATAACAATCAGGCAGCCAAAATGTTATCAAAATCTATATCTTTTAGTGAGGAATAATAGTACTTGATGACAATATTATTGTGATCATCATAAATATGAGTTTGACATGAATCGTTAAATCTATTCGTGGTCATGGTTTTTACACGAGGTAAATCAGATATTACACTTGGCAACAATGTCAGGTGGGTAAGCCCAGTGTGGTGGATTTCCCGTTTTCAGAAACAAGTTACTGCAGAGTTCGCACATGGTTTAGACGCCATACTTATCAAGTTATTCCATTTTGTTTTGCACTTAAATCATCAAGCATAATAGAACATTAATTAAGTCATAATCTACTGGAATGAAAGTAATTTGCATTAATTTTAAGAATACCAGACGGCTAATGAAAAAACATGAGGCATCATTTTTTTTCATCATTGGTAGCAAACAATACAATCGTGCTTTAGCTGTACTGTTTAAATCTGGGTAACTGGGATTATCAAAAAAAAATTTTAATTTTAAGAAATATTTTTAAATTGATATTTGAATAGTTTTAATTCATACGATTACTATTTTATGTATATACAATATTCAAATGCCGATTTTTAAGATTCTTATCTAAATTTCTTGCCTTGTCTTCATTGAAGTAGTAGAAATCATGCAGTTTCAATTGTTCAGATTAGAGACAATAGAAACACACTTGTCTTGTCTTTGTTTTAGATGACCATTGATTACATAAGTAGGTGCTCAAGTTGTGACGTTAACAGGTGGCGGTATGGATTAAGTTAATTGTTCTCTTATGTAATTCTAATACAAAATTGCACAGTCACTGCCAGACAGACTTGAAGCGAATCTTTATAATAACGTCGTTCCTTTTTTTCTTAATACAATAAAGTTTGATAAGGTGGTTTGTATGTTTTAAAAACTTGAATAAAATACATCACGTTTACTTATGTAAAATAAATATAAAGAACAAAACATACAGATATTAACACTGCCTATGTCATATGATTGATTCCTTGGCTTAGAATAAAGCGAAAGGGATTACCCCAGAGGCATAGCAAAGGGAGGGGCTGGCTCTTGACAAGGGCGGCATTCTGAGGGGGTAAAATAGAAAATAAAAAAAAATTAAAATAATAAAAATATAACAAAAAATCTGAAATTTTATACCAAAATGAGTTTTTAAGTTAGTAATTGTTTTTATGATTTATTTGTGCAATGCTGTTGTTAAACGGATGTTCAACTGTAATATTTGCAAATTAAAAATAAATGTATTTTAAATTTTTCAAAACACGTTTTTTAATAGGTTGAAAATTTATTATATTTATTTGCTGAGGCAGTTAATTTAATTTATTTCTTTTGGACGAAACTTTGGTTTTCTTTTTGACGAATAGGATCATAAATTTTCTTTTTAACTGTAATAAGATGTAAGTCTTGTACCAATGACAGCAGTCTAAAATTAGATCCTTGATTGTAATCCCATGAAAGTAAATATTTGTAGGACATTCTGTATTATCAATGGCTAGTCGGGTGTGTGTGTGGGGGGGGGGGGGGGTCAAATCTTACTACCGCCCTCGGCGGGAAAAATAGTTGCTCCGCCACTGAATCACCCATGTAAACCGATTTTCTTGCCTCTGGAATGATAGTGATTAGACTAATGAAAATCTATGCAAAAAAAATATGCTCAGGATGAATGCGTATGAAGATAAACAACAGTACTGATAACGAATCTCAGTGTGCCTAAGGTCCACACAACCAAAGCTAACCTTTGTTCCTCTTCACCCTCAATACGCAGTTGCAAATCATGGAATAATTTTTAAATTTTAAAGTAAGAGACTAAACTCTTCATTCAAAAGTTTAATTGGCCAATAAGAACCTTAACATATCAGCCAACTTACAACTGGCTATATGAAAGTGCGTTGGAGACTCCAAAGAAATCGCTGCTCGTTGGTATAATCGTTTAAATTCGAACATAATTTATTCATTATATATTCACAAAAGAGTCGTGAGCAAACTGTGAGAAACTTAGAATCACAGACAAATTAAAGTTTTACAGTTTTGAGTTATTATTCGGTGATTGCACTTGAGGTTGATATGCCTTCAAGGTCGGACATGCTTTTCCCAGAAACAACCGCTAAGTTCAAGTCGTTAGTAAACCTCTCATATCTAACAAGTGTTCAAGTCCGTCAGTATTTTTTAGAAAGAAAGAAAGTACTGAAATAAAAGAAAGTTTCTTATTCATTTTGAAGAAAGTACATTGATTGCTTTGTTTTTGTAGCCTTGAAACTCAATACTCCAAATATCTAAAGCTGTATAATGGAATTAAAAAATATTGAAAGTTCTTAACACATTGCAGATAAGTTAAAATTTCAAAACCCTAGGCTAGTGGAAGGTATTTGGTTATACTTTTAGTCATAAATTGGTTGTCTTTTTGAATCGGGTATGTCACCTGATCTTTTTCCAAGTTTCACGTTGTAACAGTACCTACAACAACACTGCACAAATATATTCCTGTAAAAACTGCTTCTACTTAATCTACACAAATGGTTTAACATACAGTTAAGCCATTAATTATGAAAATGTCGGTATTTAGCATTTGACTGATATTTATTATGGCTGATATGTACTTATCACGATGTCTCCACGACTAATCTCTGACCCCAAGCTATGAAAATGTCAGCCAATATTTTCATACAAGAAAATGCGTACATGTGAGTATAATATATGTGTAAAAATTCAAAAAAATTTACATCAGTATATATATAGTATAGTATATATAGTATATATAGTATTGACAATATAGTTGTTTGATTTGAAGCTGAGAGTGTGCTTAGTAGCGTCAAAGGTGACTTGTGTGTCGTTCTCCGTGATTTGAGTCGACTGGTCGAATTGTTGTGAGTGTGTTTTGTGAATGTGTTTTTTTGTGGGTTTTATATCTGGTGAACTATCAAATACAACGTGTAATCAATTTATAAACTGGTACATGTTGTCTTGACTACTTTAAAATATTCAGCATAAGAACTTGTTATAGGCTGGTTTTTCGGAGTTTGGATACAGAGGAAAGTCATTAAATGGAATCACCTTTTTGCAAACGATATGTACAGTTCATTTTTTCAAGACATTGCACATTCAAGGGCTATGAGAACAATAACTATAACAATTAAATATGACATTAATTTATACATATTTCATTATGGAATACATAAATACATATATATAAACATTTTTATAAAAATATGAACCTTGTCTCATTTACTTTACAAACTGAAGTCCTTAAACTGTCATTACTCGTTGTGATTGCAAGAATCATTAGATTTTTGAACTCAACATATATTTTAGTACAATCCATTCATTATCGAAGTTCATAATTAATACTTGGAGCTCTCAATTGATAATTTGTCTATTATTAAGTGCATGATCACTCATTAATATAATTTAATTAATTTAAATAATTCATTTTTTTAAACAATCCTTAAAATAAAACTAGAAACGTTGCATGTTATATATTTATGATGGAAATAAAGTGTTCTATAAATTGTATGTATCATGTTTTTTTAGTTGTTATGTATGTGTGTAGTGTTGTGTGTGTGTGTATTTTTGTTGTGATCAATGTGTGTGTTGTGTAGTGTAAGTGTTCATTAATTCAAAAACTGATCATTCAGGTCCATATGAAGTTGAAATGTGTGTTTGCATGTTTTCAAATTTGTATTGCGCGCTAGGATGCAAAAAAATTTGGGTTTTAAAATTATAATGTAAACATTGTATTTATGTGTAAGCTAAAGTTGTGTCTTGTAAATAAATTGTCAATATATCGTTGAAAAATGTGTGATTCATTATAATTGTCCTGTACTCAAATCAGAAGAAAACTGAAAAAGTGTCTATTGAAGTTAAAAATATATACGTTTCAGTCAATATCATTATGGATATACTATGATTATATATAAAGAACAAGTTGTGGGTGGTGTTACCTTGTCAGCCTGTGTGTGTCGATTATTGTAAGAAAATTGTCAAGTGATAGTGTATTTTGTTGAGTTAATTTAATTGTGATAGTGTTCAAATTCGTAAAAATACAGACGCTTTGTATACATTGGTACCTATATACTTAGAAGACATGTGTCGTGTGCGTGTTTGTATGTATGTATGTCGGTGTGTGTTGTGTTGTATGTGTATGTTGTTGTTGTATGTATGTGTAGTGTGTGTTGTGTGTGTGTGTGTGTGTGTGTGTGTGTGTGTGTGTGTGTGTGTGTGTGTTTTCATTTATTGCAAAACACACTGCACCATTCAAAGGGTCCATAGTGAAGTTTGAAATATATACGTTTCATGTTTTCCAGAAGAACTTTATGTTTTTGCTCATTATCGGAATACAAGAAACAAATATATGGGACATTACATATAACAATAAAGAAACCATTTTTTTTTACTTGTCACCATACGAAGTTGTCGATTCTTGTAAAAAATTGTCAATATACTCGTATTTTATTATGAGCTATACATTTATAATTTTTTGTGATAGAAATAAAAGGTATAAGACTGGAAATATTCTATTGATGTAAAAATACTTAGTACGCTTTCGTCTCACATTTGGTTACCTTTGTTACTTAAAAGAAAAGTTGTCGGAGCGAGTACGAAACCCTGTCAGCCTTGGCCGAATTGAAGAAACATTGTCAACTTGATTGAATAAGTGTCATTTTGTTTAGAATTAATATACTGAAGTGAACGTAAAAACTGCCGGACGCTTTTTATGAGAAATTTCTGCGTAACCTACAACTCAACAATCTGAAACATAGCACATAAAACAAACTTTTTTTTTGTGTAAATAAATAATTTTTTTTTATTTTTAATACACTTTTTAAATAATTAATCATACAATTATTCTTAAAAAAATAATTTGAGTGTAAATTACTCCATTTTTTTATTGCTAATGAAAGATCAATAGTACCCACGTTCTGATTCTCCTTCTGTCTGCGACACTGCTCTGCGTATAGATAACATTACAGGATTGGAGTTGATTTATACATCACAAGACCTCATTTTTCCTTGCTTTGGTTGATTAGAGTATACTGTTTAGTACCTATGTTAACAAACACCAGGCTAAAGGATTGGCATCAACATCTTGAAGAGACGGTGTGAACACCTTTTCTATCTGACGAAATGAAAATATAAGGCATTTGCTAGTTTTTAATTCTAAATCTTTGGTCGCAGCAGAGGAGAGTAATAAATCTCAAACCATTAGACTACAACTGACACCTATGATTGATGGCAAATTATACTTAATGGCAACTAACTATTAGTCAAGAAGAAACGTTACTTACTCCATTTATTCTTCCGAGTCGAAGATCTATTCTTATAGAATATATTGAATTTAGTTAGTGAAACACTTAAAGAATTTCACCTTCAACACAGTGTCGGGAAGTTCAGCTCATTCATTAATTAGCTATTTTTATTTGCGAGTTGAGAAAAGATCGCTTCACTGTCAGTATATCAATGGAATCTCACAATTGAGAACACTCACAATCGTTAAAACCAAACACAAAAGAAGAGTTTGAAGGTCGTTCTTTTTTTTGCATCAAATTAAAAGTGAACATTGAAAAATTAATTTTGTTCATTGGAATTAAAAATGTTTTTTGTTAAAAATAGTGATCTCAAGGAATATTTGAAGTTTTTTAAGCATGATAAACATAGAACGTTAACAAAGATTTATCAACGCGTATGATCGACGTGATCATATCAATGCAATAGTTGAAAGTATAATTTTCCCTCGATGCAGCCATTAAAACGAAGCCATGCAACAGAACATAAACAAGCTTACTTGAGTGCATTGCGTGAATCAATCGTACCTATTAGGTAACAAAACATGCTACTGCAAACTTGATATGTACGAATGTGATGTATATAACCTCAAAATAGAGGTATTGGGATACAATACAATACATTGGGATTATAAAAAAAATCGTAGAATCGTTAAAAATTTATTCGTAAATAACTTTTTTAAAAACCTTTGTGTGTGATTTCTGAAAGAATTAGAAAAATGAATTGAACCTTCAGATTAAACAGAACTGGATCTTTTAATGTAACTTGTTTGAGTAATATCACGGCAGGAGGTGAAGAAGTATGTATAGGGGCATTACTAGCCAAAACTCAGCGGTTGGCTAGTTTAGCTAAACCGGTGCCATGAGAACCACACCAAATAAAGCCATGGAGGTTTTGCTAGGGCTGCCAAGCCTGCCTTGACATAATAATTGACGAAGCTATGACAGCCTATATTAGATCCCGGGATTATAGGGTGTGGAATCATGTACTGGGAATAACCATGCTGAAATAGAAATGGTGATTAAGAAAGAGATTTGCATCCTGGAGTCAAGAATATCTAGACCTAAGAAGAGTCTCTCTAATAATATAAACTTTAATGTGGTAGTTCTCAATAGAAAGCAATGGGAAGATACAGAGATTACATTGCGGACAGACGAACTTGTATGCTTCACTCACGGCTCAAAGGTTGGTGAAGAGGGACGTGCTGTCACGGGAATATTTATCAATGGGCTAAATATAGAGGTAAGCCTTCCACTCGGATTTCACGCCACGATCTTCCAGGCAGAAGGTTTTGTCATTTTGACGGCAGCCAAACTGCAGGAAGTGTGGGAGGGGCGGGGGGCTGAGCGGAGCATTTCAATATGCTCAGATAATCAGGTGGCTATAAAAGCGTTAATGTCTTCGCCACCTTCTTCTGTACTTGTCCAGGAGTGTCAGGAGACACTAAATGAACTAGCCATTATCAAGTCAGTTAGATTGATATGGGTTCCGGGACATAGTGACGTTTCGGGCAACGAAAAGGCTGATATACTAGCCATATCGTTTCTGAAATGCCCTTTGTAGGGCCGGAACCGGCGGTTCCACTCTCTGCTATTACAGTTAGACATTTAATAAATGTGTTGCTGCAGCAGAGATTAAAGTGGAGTTGGCTGGACTGTCCGGGCAACATACAAACCAACCAGTTTATTTTGGGCCCCATTGCCAAAAATAGGAATTTTCTTCTAGGGCTTGGTAGAACTAGTTTGAGAAACGTCATAGGAGTTCTCACTGGATACTGTAGACTTAGAAGATATTTAAATATTATGGGCTTAGCGAGCAGTGCGGTCTGTCAGAAGTATGGAGAAGAGGAGGAACATTCTGTCCACTATGTGGCTGACTGACCTGCATTCAGTCCAATCAGGTTGAATGTGTTTGGAACAGCCACTATTAGGAATGAAAAATTGAAGAGATTAAAGTGAAAATATCTCCTTATCTTTATGGAGAGATCAGGAAGATTTTCCTTAGGGTAGGTCTGGGTCACTTGGGGTAGGCAAAAAGAGCCCATATGATGGCCTACTTGACAGGCCTTTTGTCTCCCCCCCTTATCATTAACATTGAGTATTACCATTAATAATAGTTCTGTAAAAATTAATTATACTTCTGCAATTAATGTTGTTATTCGCGATATATATTTATACTTTAATAAATTCTGGAAGACAATATTTTTTTTGCATTCAGGAAATTATCTGAAAATTGAAAAGACAGTAAATAAAACAATTTATGTTTTATGGAGTTTGCTTCTTCTTTATGCAAGAACTATTTTTGAGTGTTTGTATGGCCAGTATTTCCGAAATATTGTTTGCAACCCCAATGAGAAGTTTGATTATTTAAAGAACGGTTGTATCTTAAATGTATTGCATTGAAGGTAAGGGATGATAGCTCTAAAGCCAAGTGTTTCTGGTCTGTTAAGTTGCCCAGTCGCATAATGATTTCACCAATCAGTTTAGCAGTGCTGAAGAAATGAGCGACTTGCGGAGAGGAGGAAGGCACGGAATCACGGTGGAGGCATGGCACCTTCGCGCCCATTGCACCAGAGCCAGCCTTGAGAGCACCGCCAATCGCTGCACCTCTTGCAGACCACTATTTCTTCACTGCTTCCAGTGATCTTATCACATGCCTGCTAATATCGAGACTAGTTCAACATGGCAGATCTCATTTTCAAGCCGGATATTCTGTTCCTACTTTCTTAATTCTCGTAAACAGAGTTATTGATATTACCATTTATTTCGTTATAATGAAGAAAAAAAAACACACTTTGTGAGATATCTTTTAAATAATCTTTACTCAATAGAACTAATACGCGTATTAAATACTATTGTTTGCAGGAAATCATTTATATTAATGTATCTTATTATAACCCTTACGTCATATGGTGCAAACCTTGCTGTATTCACACTTCTAAAGATTTCTGTATAGAGAGTTATATACACAGTTCTTAAACCTGTGATATATTCTTTAGAATAGTTTGTTTATCTTGTTTATTTGTAACGCCTTCAATTATAAGGTACACATTTAGTACTATCCTCGGGTCCTTTAGGTATATGTGGATCATTTGTTACTTGGCACGCATTCAATTATGAGTGAGTCATACTACGGGTTGGTTCAACACCCGTTGTTCTAAATATACTTAGCTTAAGTTTTTTGGAGTAGACATTTTTAAGGAGTACCTAACACGGTACAGGCTTTGACCGGAAGATTTACTTGCTCTTTAAGGGACTTCAGCCTCTGTGCAGGTATCCCATAGACCAGGGGTGTCAAACTCTTTTTTGTTTTGGGGGACGAATACAGCTTTGTTTGATCTCAAGCGGGTCAGGTCAGAAAGTTCATTCCAAAATTTCGTAGATCTAACAATAAGTCCACCTTCTTCTTTGTATTAGACACTAATACTAATAATTAGTGCAAATAAGGATAAGTGAATTATAAAAACTTTTATTGAAATCCGGCATTCTATATCCACTTTTAATCTTTTTGGTACTGATATTCTGCTGGTGAAGGTGTGAGGACAAAGGTACGAGTAAAGTGGATAATGTACCAACATACGCTGAACAGACGTTCAATGCTATCACTTCCTTGTCGTAGTTCCTTTCATGTTGTCTGCGCGTACTAAAATACTTTGCCCCTAGCAGATAATATAAGAAACAAGTTTTTAGGGAAAGAGAGTAAACTCATTCTTTTTTTTTATAATAATGCAGATTTATCCTCTGGGCGGTACTAAACCTCTAGGTGTGCCGCATCCGGCCCATTCTTGAAAATCATAAAATTTAAACCTAATAAAATGAAACACATCCATTACTTTTATTTTTATTATAATTACTCATAAATTAGTCATATGAACCAAAATTCTATTTACAACACAAATATAATCTGGCGATTGAAAACCATAAGTAAAATAAGAAGTAAATGCACGAGTGTTATGCTTTGGGGCAGATTTATTATTAAAATACAAATATATTTGTAAGGGCTAGTCAAGATATTTGGTTGACAATTTCTTCTTTAAGACAAGGTGGTTCCAATTGCTTCTTTGTGAACTTCAGGAATCACTTATATTGTTATTTAACTAAGTTGAAAGCATCAATGTGCTGTTAGGTGAGGAAGTATATAATTTCCTTGATATGCAAATCGTGATCTATACCGTAGGTCACGACCCGAGTGTGACGTAAGACGTGTCCTCAGCAATATTTTTTTTAATGTCTATGAACATACCAAAGAATAAAAGTATTACAATTCTTGATAAAAAAAAAAGTGACGAGAGGATAATAAAAATAATAAACTACAAGGACTAATTTGCCACAAAGATTAAATAAAAAACTAGTAAGTTAATAAACTATACTAATAAGTGATTTAGACCAGTTAATACTTTCTTCATTGATTTTTATTGTAAATTATAAAACATAAATAATCAATTATTTTTACTACTCTGTATGACTATCTTAAGATACTAATGCATGAATTATACTACAATAATTACCAAGAGATAAGTCATGAATTCAAACTCATACACACACACACTATATATATAATTATATATATATATATATATATATATATATATTAAATTACTGTGACACATAGATAGAAACATAACAAAGACTCACTTTTCAATATTTCGACCGTAATGGCGGTTGTCCTCAGGAGAAGTGAATTGACGGAGGGACGACAGTCAACTCGTATATATATATATATATAAATTTTCAAAAGAACTCACAGAAGTGAAATCATGAAACTCACTACTATATTTCGATGGCCTCGTCATCAGGAAGATGAAAGTAAGTTTCAGTGATTCCATTTCTGTGTGTTCTTTTGAAAATTTTAGTTTATTCAGTTCGAAGAATCGATTCATCTAATTGATTATATATAAATAAATATTAAAATTATTTGTTCGTTTTTAGACCATGGTCTTTTTGCACACAGCCATGGTGTGTTTTTTTATGGCCCCACTCTGAAAGTGCATGGTGAGGCACCGGAATAAAGTGGTCTTCGTCATACTGATATGTTTGGTGTTTGCCAGGAGCTCGCACTTTCGACTATTATATTTGTGTACGACACTGAGTTTCTACAAATAGTGTAGTGAAATATAAGCTATTTCTTATTACTAGGTTTATTGTATTATAAGACTTGTAATAAACATTAAGCTGTATTCTCTCGATGGGTTAGTTTACATTTCACGTTTTTCTTCATTATCTGTTTGATCACTTGCTCTTCAGATTCATACTAAACCTTTATGAACTTGTTCTTGTAGTAGAGATGATTTATCCGAAGCTATTGAGCATTTGAGTCATTTACAGCCTTCTTTTTGAGGTAGAATCTAACAACTTTATCAAACAAAATATGGATGCAACCATTAACCATCAATACTCAGATGATTATATATTTTGCTAGATAACTGCTATATAGGTGATGTCATATAGGTGCCGCTTACGTGTGTTGTGCAGTTCTGTACCTCTCAGGACATTCACCGATGGCATTTAGACATAATACCTTCACCAGGCTGTCCCAACCCCAAATAATACATCTCTAAAATATTTTAATGGATAAATAATTTGGATTTGATGATTTGTTTAAAATTATTATCATTTTTTGTTTTGTGTATTCCTTAATTCTCTTTTGTAGGACATATTACGATTCTTTTACTTCAATTTTTTATTTTTATTTTTGTTTGCTTATGTTTATAGCTGATTACTGAATCATCCGCTTTCTGAGGTCATATTTTCGTCTTATTACAAAATGAAGATGCTTGAGAAAGTTGGCCTTGAATTGTATTGTGTGAGTGTGTGTGAGATTTTTTTTAATAAAAACACAATAAGAAGAAGTTGGAGCAACTTGTTATTGACTTAGATTATGTAATAGTAATAGAGCCTGGTTGATTTACAACTTCATTCGTAAGTGATATAATGTTACAAATGGAGTCTTTTCACTACTAAAACATATTGAAGAGTAAATCTTACACATTTTGTCCTGATCGGTTGGTCAGTGTTGTCACAAGCTAGTGACTTCTTAGAGATCGCAGTTTCATCATGTCCGTTTCCTGTCCATCCAACCAGGTCAATTATACTGTAGAAAATTATTACTATTTGATATTGCACACTGGTATATCTAGAACGGAACACAAATTTATTTAATAATAACCCAAACGATTATAGGATTGTGATTGTACCTTAGTTGTTACATGTGTTTAGAACTTTAATTAGTAAAGGTTAAATTAAACGTTACACGGTTAGAAACATAAAGAACTTTTGATTTACACAATGTTTCTACCCAATTCTAACAATGTTTTAAAACAAAATCTCACTGCACTCTCGTCTTATCAGTTTTTACTTTTTTCGTTAATAAAAATAATAGTTTTTACAACAATACTTAAGTTTTCATTTGCAGTTTAAATGATTAACTTCTCAAGTATAGTGATTAACAAGTAATACAATATTGAATTATTCTTATAATTTCCCTAGTCCTTAGAATTATAATTATACATTGGACTACATGCAATATTAGTTGAAACGAATAAGACACTTCTTAAAACCAACATTTTAAAGAGTTTTTCGTTTATTTTGAGAAAAACTAATATAAACATAATTTAAATTAATTTCTCTAATATTTTGTTTTCTTATTTTTACAGTACTCTTCCTTGTTATTTTTCTTCAAATTCTTGGCAACCAAGTTCCATTTCTATCAGATTCCAGTTTTTAAAATGTTACATCGACTGAAAAACTGCATTTGCTGAAACACTTTTAAAACATTAAACCAAAAAAGTACGTTTTCATTTATTATAGCCATTATAACACACCGAAATTCGGAGAGCGTAATTTTGGAAACCTTACTGTACGGAAAGAGAGTGGCTACTGAAATGGAAGGTTTGAAAATATTTGCCTCGCTAAATGTATATGGTACTATTAATTTTACAATAATATTGATAAAAATACACTTCGTCGTATTTCGTCGTATCAATAATATTGATAAGTGAAACCTCGTCGGCATTAGAACTTGAATAACATATTATTAATTAAGTTACTCTGCAATAGGAATCTACAAGAGATTCAAAAGTAACCATTTTTATTTTAACTATTAAATGATTTTCTATAATGTGACCATTTGTAAATTTGAGAGCTAAATTTTATTTAATTGAATAATTGAGTTGTTTAGGGATTTATTTGTGAGTGTTTTTGTCTTATTATTTCATGTGAATATGAGCCATTATGGTTAAACGGCATCTCCAGGAAGTTATATGCATTACAATCAAGGGTATATGCATTATAAACAGCCCACGGCTCAAAGGTATGACTGAGCTGTATGACCTCTAGTTAGAGGTCATCAACCTACCACCTTGGCCGCCAAAGCAGAAGATGGCCAGGTCTGAGAGTCGCACTTTTCTATTTATCAAGTTTAAAACAAACAAAGACTAATATACTAAAATATAAACATATTCAATACGAATATTACAAACAAAATATCCAAACGTAAATATCCAAAATAAATTGGTCCCGTTGGACAACAAACACAATAACCGAAAAATAAAAACACCAACACGTATATTCAACAAGTTTTAGTCAATTTTAAAAGTTTTGCCGCTAAGTAATAAAATTCATTATTCACTATGTTTAGTTAACTACATATGGACCTTATGATAAATTTTTATATAAGAACAAAAATTACAACTATGTATAGATAGTATAACTGTTTGATTTATCAAATCCACTTTTTCTACATTGATTTATGAGTTTAATGAATTCGAGTGATAGCGGATCTCTCCTGTTTATACTTCGATCCCTAAAAATAGAATATTTCTTCTATGGAAGCTAAAAGTCGTGTCCCTTGGAGAATATGTTAAGCCGATGCCTCAAACCTTTAGGATGTCAAGTGCTCTTTCAATATTCTTACTCTAAATAAACTTCAGTACAGTAAAAGTTAGGACTTCTGGTATACAGTGAAGCCTGTACTTTGTTATATTGGGGGGGGGGGGGGGGGGAGCAGAGAAAAAGATCATGCTTGATAAACAATTTGAAATGAAACCAAAATTTCACAATTAAAGGGAGAATAAAGGAAGAAGTAAAAAGTTTGATGAAAAGGAAATTATAACCTCGATTTAAAATACCGCCTAATTAAATTTTAAGATAAATTAAGTTGCAAGTGGAAGTGTGATTTGAGCTTAACGGGTTCAAAGACGTGAACTTGATGCCGGAAGGTGTGCGATGTCGATGTGTATATCCTGTAACAAACCTGCTTTTGTAGGAAGTGATCAAGGATGCAAGTCTATCTGAACTCCTTAACGGAGAATTCAAGGTCATTCCTTTAATATTTCTCATTTCATTGTACTGATTTGAATACCACTGTCTTAACTATTACCGATATATTAATAATTATAGAATGTAATATTTGGAGGGGTCAAACTGACACCATAACATCATACAAGGAAGTGAAAATAATTTTGTAGATTGCTTTAAACAAAATTAGAACATTTTAAACATATTTACATAACAGAAATAGATAATTCGAAGAGAGTTAGACAACAGTGAGAGCTGGCCTCATTTTAACTAAGTTACGCAGATTTTGCCGACAAAGGGACTAAGGTGATCTGCTAAAGAATCTCACATAATGTCTTCCTATATATACAAACTGTATCATATGTGTCAAATTAAAAAGAAAACAAATCTTCATTTTGCCAAAAGCCTTGCTTGAAAAGTTTAACGATCTTTTCTCGTGAGTATGATGCATACAGAATTAATTACGTAATGAAATTCATTTGTTAGAATTAAAGAAGGTCTTTCTCAAGGCTATACATTAATTAAAATGAGAGCGCAGTAGCGGGTACATGTTATTACCCATATATACGCAGCACTTCACTACCTGCTACACACAGCTCCTAAAATCAATCAAAAAAAAAAAAATAGTTCACACAAAATTGAAATATTATATCATAATTGTTGTTCTTTGTCACGGAATATATAATATGTTTCTTTAACCACTATTTTTTCAACACATGTTCTTAAAGTAATAATTGTACATGAAGAAATTTAATCTCAGTTAATAATGTTTTTTTCTCCTGGTGATTATTGATTATAGAAATAAACATTAAATTTGTATATAAACATAAATTAAATATAAATTATAGTAAATAAAAATTATTTATTATAAATATTTTTTTTTATTTTAAAGTAGGTCTTTGGTTTTTGAAATTTATTTGCTTTATTTCAAAAACAAATAAATATATTACCTACTAAAAATTAAAACATCTCTAGTAGTACATTATGGTGACAGTTTAATTTCTATATAGAATATAGTCAGCAGAATGATTAAGATTTGTGAGAATGGTTATAACATGCACATTATACATACAGAATAGTTATATAAACATTAATATATCAAATACAGAATATTCGAATCTTATTTATTGAATACCCATCGATCAAAGGTATTAGGGTCCCTAAGAACTCCCAACATAGTCGATTAATCCCTTTCACATCCTAGAATTAAACTTATATAACCCAAATTGCCCCAGTTATGATATAGATAGGACAGATCATTTGGAAAAGTATAACGGAGCAATGAATAATTTTAATCAAAACCTAAATCCATCAATGAGAACAGTTTTACTTTCCACATTGCAAAACATTTAGTTCAATCATTCTGTTGTAGATGGAAATACATTTTGCATAATAATAAGAAACTATTAAAACAACTACTCTAGAAGCCTGTATCATTCATAAATTCTTGTCCACATTTTTGCCTCCCTGATCAAATTCGTAAGGGTCAACATTTCAACACTGGTTTCTTTAAATTTGAAGTTTTCTCTCTTTTTGAAGTATTGTTAGATGGCTTGACTTGGAAAGACTAATGACCCTAACGCTGTTACCACTATCTCACATAGCTAATACAACCAAAATGTTCTGACAGTCCCCGAGATCACGTGTATTGATTAACAGCGTTCACTTCCTTAAGCGAAGGGTTCTTAGGTTTGTTGTTATTTTGGCTTACTAAATTCTTGAAACTGACATTTTTATAATATATTAATACACTAGTCTTTCCACCAGGTGTTTTGCCCTGAACATTGTTTTTGGCCATTGACTTTAGGATTTGCTCGTCGTATCCATTCGAGAACTGACTCATATAAACATGTTTTCTTCTTGATTCTGTTTTCTGTTGATATTTTTTCATCTCATGAAATAATTATATAAAATTTACTCAAATTGGTGGTTTAACTATCCATTATTTAACAGGACTTGATTTGTGCATTCATGTTAATGATGAATAATAGCCAATCATATTTTTTGGTATATATTCGATGAGGGGTTTAAGAGTTCCATCTTTATACGTCTACGGGCACTCACTGACTTGAGCTAAGTGTATAGCCGGTTGATTTTCGTAAACTGATATTCTTACGTTTGGCGTCAGTAGTTACATCAAGGTTATTCAATACATCATCATTTCCTAATTTTTTTGTGAACTTGAAACCAGATAATCACTCAAATTCAATTATAATTGTTTATAATTGCTGATTATCATTCACTATTACAAAAAAATTACCTGCATATCACCAGAGGAGGAGAGGCTTTATGTGTGGCTGTTGATGATTTCATTTTCACGAGGAAAAGTTCGCAAATGTCACACCCAGTGGTAATCCCATTGCTTCTCCGTCAGTCTTTCGAAACATTGTTCATAGTTCATAGTTCAAGATGGAAGAGTGGGTTCTTCATAGTGCAGGTACATAACAGTTTTTCCATAATATTAAACTAATAAATATTTCTACAATATATTACGAGCAAAGGGAGGAGGTAGTAAGCATTCGTTTGTATGAATACACAAGCTGAGCCTGCGTATGAATTGACAACCGGGCCTCCATCGGTGAACATAGCAACCTTCCTATTGCTCCCCATGAAAATGTTCATGGTCCTTGTTTTCATGGCTGCTTATCAGATCCCGTCTTTAACTCCCCCATTACCTTAAATATTCAGATAAGACAGATATTTCCTTCCTTGGCACAGTTCATAAATAAATCTCTATAAAGCTGCTTCAGTTTTCCAATGAAAAGTGTTTATTCTTATTTTATTTTTTTTAAATAAATGTTCACACTGTTATTCTATACCAAATTTGAACTTTTAATTAACATTTTTTATATGTGCAATCCTTATTCAATATACTTACTAAAAAATATATATATTGTTACATTTTTACTTTACTATAAGTAAAGTGATCATGAAAAAATTCGATCTCTAGATTTTGACGGATTGGATTACAGCTTAGAGGTCCCCCAAAATCCGTTTTTGACGTTTTTTCGATTATGTCTGTGTATGTATGTGGGTAGGTCGATGTGTCTAAAAGTTTATGATCTCACTGCAGTCCTCATCGCTTGATGGATCGAATTCATACTACACCAAAAATGAGCCTTATAGTTTTGATGCGCCCTATTGTATTGTAATATTGTATGATGGAAAAGATACTGTTTTGGACAAAAAAGTGTTTCTGAACAACATTTTTTCTGCTAACCTACTAATTCTAGAGTGTTGAAACTTGGTATTATTATAGAACTAATAATACCATTAACTGAAAAAATTTTTTTGTCAATTGGCCAGTTTTGCTAAGTAATGTAAAATTGTTTACCTACAGTTGATTCTGAAAGTTTATGGAGGCGATAGAGATCACACTGTTCGACGGGTCTTAATGAAATTATTCTCAGAAACATCACATGTTAAGGGGATGAGCTGAATGCCTCTCTGTCAAAATTACAACATAAATATGGGCGTTGTGGTAAATTTTATGATTTAAAGAAATGTTTTTTTTTAAACTAAACGGTTAACTTAAGAACAATGAAATTTTGTGCGAAAAAAATTTG
Organism: Hermatobates lingyangjiaoensis; assembly: GCA_026182355.1. Classification (NCBI taxonomy): domain Eukaryota; kingdom Metazoa; phylum Arthropoda; class Insecta; order Hemiptera; family Hermatobatidae; genus Hermatobates; species Hermatobates lingyangjiaoensis. The sequence goes on from JAPFBL010000254.1 coordinate 6,765,090, forward strand.
TGTGAACCTAAAATTAGCAATTTCCAAAAAAAAAAGTAAAATTAATTTCGGTGACCTGAAAGACAATTAAGTTACAAGCACTTATCTTAGACTAATGGTTTAGCCCCTGTGCTTATTTGTTCGCATTGACTTGTGCGAACAGAATTCAATCTAACAGAATTTTTAATTTAAGATTTCATAGAAAAAATTGAAGAAAAAATGTTGAAATGATTCGATATGTAAGAACAATAAAATACTTAAAATATATTTTAATATTTTATTGTGCCAAACATGAATACACTTGATGTATAATACTATGTATGGTCAAGTATGGTTGGCAAGAGAGAAGATTTCAATCAATCTTCAAGTCTGATCATAATGGAAATTATCGAGCATTTATTCCAATATACATTTGTGTGTTTAAATACAACTATTATTTTTGTAATATTGAATCATGGGAAGGTAGTATTCCATTTTTTTTGACAATACGGCTACTGTTTGTAACCCACTTCTTGTATAATTCCATTGAATTATAACTTACTTTTACTTAATATCATACTATGAATATTTTATGAGATTACAATATGATATAAAATTACATATTTACGATATATGTCAAATATATGAAATGTAAGTAATTGACGTGTTTTAACTTTGTCAAACTAAAATACAATTGAAATATATATTACTTTACTATAAGTAAAGTATAGTGATAGTGAAAAAATTCGATCTCGAGATTTTGAGGAATTACATGTTTTGAGGTCCCAGAAGTCGTTTTATTAAGTTTTTTCGATAATGTTCTGTGTGTGTGTGTGGGTGGGTGAGTGTGTTAGCATTGCTTGTTACCACGCTACGGTCCAGAATCTTTGATGGATCAAGTTGATATTTTACAAAAAAATGGGCCCCATAGAGAAGAAGATCCCTATTGTTTTGGAAGAATTATGCATGATGGGAAAGTCACTTTTTTTTCCAAAAACCGTTTTTTAGAAAACATTTATTTCTCCTAAACTGATAACCCTAGAGTTTTGAAAATTTGACATTATCTTTGAGGTTACAAATGTAACAAACAAAAAATATATTCATAATTTTAAAACAACAGAAAATATTTTTTTCATAAAATGTATAATTTTGACTTATAATTCAATCCCAAAGCTTGTGAGAGCGATACAAGCCATACGGTTGACGGATCAAAATGAAATTATGCCTAAAAATAGAACATTATGTGGAGAATGAGTTGAGATATTTTTTTTCAAAATTACATTCACTAAAGGGGCGTTACAGTACGATTTCTCTTTTCAGAAAATTTTTTTTGACCCTAAACGGCTCATTAAAAAATAATTAAAATTTGACCAAAAATGGAACAAAAAATTAGCAATTCACAAAAAAAAATCATGAAGTTTCAATTACGGGAAAGAGCAATAACGAATAAACTGTAGTTTATCTAGATTAAGAGATCACCTGCTATACTGTCGAATTTTTTATATTTTTTTACATTGTTTACATTGACTTAGAAATTTTTTGAGCGAATCCACTGAGATAAAATTGATATTTATAAAGGAACAATTTAAATTGTTTATTGACTTATAAGAGATGTAAGAAGGAATAATATTGTGCAGGAAAATAATAACACTCACTCAGAAAAAATTCGTATATATGTTATTTGACAAAAGGGAAGGAAAATGATTTTATTAAATACTAAGAAGCCATAAAATTCCCAGTATAATAATTATATAAAAAACCAAAAATGTAAAAGATAATTCAAAATTGAAATCTTTCGTTTAGAGATTAATAAATGTAATTATCGTACATATTTACTTATAAATCATCTTAAAACAACATTATGAGGTTTTTCAGAGAAAAAAAAGGGTATTTTCCTGTTTTAAATTTGAAAATTTTACTTTAATATTCAATGTAGAAGGATGTCAAGTAAACGATGTAAGAAATCCACTGGCTATTTGAACAAAAGCCATGTTCTCTTGTAGGAGAATATTTCGTATCAAGAAATGTTCACTTTGGTTTTTCAAAAATGTTATTACTGCTGTAGTTATACTAATGAAATTATTTGCATCAGCTGTGTGATGTACAAAAATAAGCTTATATATTGATATGTCCTTCAATCACTATCTGTACTACCTCAGGAATGAAAGACTAATAATCATATCCCATTTAGATGTTTACGTTATGTGTTATATACTCAAGAAATTTGATATTAAGTTACTTATTGTAAAGTTGAGTGTAGGCCACTCCAGATTTTTTTGTTATTATTATTGCTTGACTTGCTTAAGGATATGACTGTTAAAGACAGGTAAAATAAAATAAAAGTCAGGGAGTACCGACATATAATAAATGATGAGGTATTGAATTGTAGTTATGTATGACGTCAATGTAGCCATTAAGAAATTCGATAGTTTTATTTTTCTCTGATAAAAAAAAAAGGAAGATAAACCCCTTTACTTATTAATTCTGTGGGATATATGAAAATGAGACATTTGAAAGAGGGGATTTTAAACAGGTTTTAAATTGTTGTATTGCATCATTATGGTGGAAACCCACCTGCTATGGACTGGGCGTAATTACTCCCCCACCAAGATCTGCTGGGCCAGCGTGACGTAAAACGTCTTTTACAATTGACTCTGAGTGAGGACGGTTCGTTTTGGTCAGAACTCTTCGCATTAATAATCCTCATCCATCATTAGTCGTGCGGAGTGATAGTTCAAGATTGATTCTCCCGGTCAGCAAGTCACATATGAGGATGTTGAATGAGCGAATAACACCTCAGGATGATTCCATTATGCAAGTGGTGAGTACTCAAACATTTGTATTCACTTTAAACAAACTCTATTTAATTCGTTCTTAATGATTATTTCTGGATATAAAAGTAGAAGACAGTTAAACTTGAATTACAGGTAAATGATTCATGAATTATTTAATTAACATCTTGTTGAACTGAACTTCGAATTATGATTATGCCTATTAGTAGTGATATGGATGAATGTTAAATACCTGTGTTGTGCTGTTATTGCTTAACTAGAACCTAATAATTTGTTGTATTGAATGAATACACATCTAGATTATATATATAATTACGTATATGTATATACATGATTTCACATAAACTCGTGAAACAACAATCAGTTATCAAACCACAATATGAAATGGGGAAAAAAAGACTAAAATCTTTCAACCGTAACAAGCGGTCTTCCCAACTGCTGGGTTGGGTTTTTAACTCTGACGAATACGCTTGTTACGGCTGAAAGATCTTGTCTTTCTTTCCCTTTTCATATTGTGTTGTGGTTTGATCATATTAATGATCAAACCACAATATTAAATAGGAAAACATGGCTAAGTTCATTCAACCGTAACAAGCGGTCTTCGTCAGAGTCAAAAACCCATTTCATATTGTGGTTTGATCATTGATTGTTATTCCACGTGTTTATGTGAAATATTTATATATATATATATATTCTTCAAAGTAGTAGCCCCACTTGGAAGGGAGTTTATTGTAAAATTTGCACATGCTCTATGTATATTACATATATATATATTTTTATATATATATAATGTATTTAATCTATCCATAAACATAAACAGTTAGTTAAAAATAAACCTTTAGTATTTATTATTTTCACTCATATAATAAATACTACATATAATAATATGTATATTATACATAGTTATACTATAATTATAATTATAACTATACATAATTATATTATACATATAATAATCACTTCATATAGTGCTATATTAATTATGATTTTATTATTCAGTCTTTCACTTCCTTCGCTTATTCTTAGTTTATTTTCTTACTTCTCTTGAACTTTTTACTACACTCTTGTTCTCCAAAGCGCCGCTTCGTAAGTGCGCTTGGTGTTCCTATCTCTTCTCTCCTAATGACGGTTAAACTGAAAATTACATACTGAAATTGTTTTTATTATTTATTGTGTACCTATGTTTACTCTGAAATGTTTGTTGTCCTTTGAGCATCGTTTTCTTGGTGATGATATAGACATATATAGCCTTCTTCTTTCGTTAATTCAGATTAGTTCTTCACTCTTTTTAATATGGTTTTTTCTCCTGACAATAGATGATGGACAAATAATTCAGAATGTTAATTTCATTTAAATTTGCTATTTCTTTGGAAATATGCTTAACATGTTAATTATACATACCTACATAAATGAAATAACTTAATAGTTCTAATCTTTTTCATGTATATTGACTGTTAACGCGAAATGTTGAAATAACTATATACATGTGTAAACATAGCTAATACTATTACTTGTAGATATTTATCACATATGAATAGCTAAGCTACTGAAATGAAGTTATATCCATGGTGTAGGCAGGTGAAATTGAATTGACTCAGTGACTCTTACATTCGGCTCTTTATTACTGCAAAGAAGGCTATAAAAACTTATGTATCCCATTGGCAGAATGACCTCTGTCCTAATATCAAATATTCCATGGATCTCAGCTCCCTGAGAAGATTCAGGGTTGACATAGACCTATATTGCTCTACTCGGAGACTTCCTTGGTCTGTTGTTCACTGCCTTGTTTCTTATAAGCAAACACAAGTGTTTCCACTAGTCTTCAGTCACATCGCATTGTCTTAGTAACCACGAAAAGAAGTATAGTAATGCTCTTACAATAGACCTCATGAACATGATGTTTATATTTACAAGAAGATACTTATGCAGTGAAAGCAAATTTGCAAAATCAAATAAAAGTTCTCTTTGACTGGAAGAATTACAAATTAGCAATGTATTGAAGCAATATTTTTACATTTAAGATAATTAATTACTAATAAACTGGTAAAAATAGATTTGATTCAGTTAGTAATATAATTGAGAAATATTAACCTGTGTAAATTGAACTGAATAATTGTTAGCAAAATTGAAATGAAATATTGTTGGGTAAAAAACTGATGAAATGGTCTCCACATATAAAAATTTAATGGTATAAACAACGCGTTTCGAACACGTAGTGTTCTTCCTCAGGCATTAACTAAGGGTGAGTATCTGTGGTAGAACTGTGAGTATCAGTTCTACTACAGATACTCACCCTTAGTTAATGCCTGAGGAAGAACACTACGTATTCGAAACGCGTTGTTTATACCATTAAATTTTTATATGTGGAGGCTATTTCGTTAGAATGAAATTACATAGTTGATCAAATTGTTTTGAGGTTCTATTCATTATAAGAGAATAAGAAGAAATCATAATGAAGGAAGGGCTTTTCCTTGAGCCAGAACTCTCCCTTTTCCCCTGATGATATAAATCTGGTGAACTAACTGAATGTATCATTATACTGTATTATTTTTTTTGCAAACTAATTTTTCCCCATTTATATTAGTTTAGCTTGATAATGTGATCAACATAACTTCTAACAATCTCTGAAATTGAAGCCAAATTATGTTTATATTAAAGAAAATGGCACGACTGCTACTAAAGAAGAGCTGAATCAAAATTCAAAATATTTATATTTATCAAGATTTTGTAAATATCGACGGTTCAAAATTGGTAATATTTTTGTCTTCGTACTGATTTGTTCACTCTAATTCTTTTTTAACTTGTGCATTAGATATAACTATTGTCTATTAACATTTCATAATTCAGATTGACGTAGTGGTTACTGCAATAATGAAAAGCAAAGGGGCATCATCCGGATCTAATTGGTAGTTTCGCTTGAAGGAGAGCTCAATCTCCACGGTATTCCATCATAAACTCGTTTTCATGGCAAATAACGTGTGGACCTTGACTGAAGCTGAGCTTCCTCTCATTGTTGAGAGGAAAATCAGAAATCAACATAATGGTAGATTATTTAGTTTGTATTCAATGAAACGAAATATGAAATTTCATGCCAGCAAAAAAACAACCCTTTCCTTGATTTTACAATCATACAAATAGGTCATTTACAAAGGGTATGTAAAAACTAAATAAAAACGTGAATGCATATCTTCTGTTTTAATTTATTGGAAAATATAAACGACGAATATTTTTTCTAGTTTTAAATATTGGTTTAGAAGTTGCCTTTAAGAATTACATATACGCATAAACTCGTACATGTAATATACGATCTGTAATTAATGCTTGAGTAGGTCCTTCACTTTTAATTCCCTACGTCTATACTTTTCTTTGCAGAATAACATAAAGGAACAGACTCTTCAAGAGTCTGGTAGAGTCTATTAGTTTGCCTATATGTTCGTTAATATCAAACATTTGGAGTTGAATGTAGGTATAACCTAGGGATTTCCGATCAACGTTTGCTTGTGGACCCTAAATTAAACGTGGGCGTTTACTGAAGGCAATAATTAATATTTTTACTAGTTGACCACCCTTGAGCGGCTGTAGCATCTTAGAGGTTTACGTTGTTAATGTTTGCAATCTCTGCTAGAGGTCTCAATTTTTTCATGGAAGATTATCGGGATGAAAAGTCGTTGGCACTGATCATGAACAATGGCCGGTGCTGGTTAAATAATTCTACTCTCATATACTTAAATTATGACAACCTTAAAACTGTCAATATGGAGTGGTGCTAATGACCGTGGTAACATTAGAAATCTGATGTAACAGAGGAAGACTGTTGGCAGCAACATATTCTGTCCTACCCTTGCAACTTTGAGTCAACAGTGGTTTAGATACACTCACACAAGTTTATGATAGCAGTATAGTAGAAAGGTATCTTACTGAAAGGTGGGTGCCTAAGAATTTCAGTTAACTGAAGCATCATCTGATTTTAACACTTTGCGAAACTGAATCCTTCAAACAAATTAATACATATTTTTTCTCAAGATACTAGAGGCAGGGCATTTAATGCATCCCGTTTTTGGTCCTAATACCGGAAACTGAACATATAATCTAGTAAAACAAAACATCATCACTGAATTAAAACTGAATTTATAAAGACAATGCAAACAATAAATTACAAACAAATATAATAAATATATATAATATTTAATATAATAAATATTAATTTATAATATAATTTACTTTATAATAATATTATATCTAATAATATAAGTATAATATAATTTATATAATATAATATATAAATGGAACATTTGAATCCGTCCAACAAAGTTATAAACATTTAAATGTTTAATTACAACATAAGTTATCAGTTAAAATTATTAATAAAAGGCCTAAGTCGCAATTAAACCCTAAATATTGTGGATCTCAGTGAATCTAGATACATCCATGTGTAGTATCTGGTTCAAATATCTTTTGGATTAGCAAAACCTCCATCCCAAAGATCAATGATGTCCATATAAATATATATGATGCAAACATATATGTACGATGCCACGTATACTTATTAAAGATTTCTGTTCTAAGTAAACTTGAAAGTTAGAAAATTTAGAAGTGATGTACAATCATCCTGTTAATCAGGGATGGTATGAGAAAGAACTTGCAGCATGTCATTCTTTACCCTAAGCGACTTTCTCTTGAACGTTGAAAGGAATGCATACAACCATTTGAACCTCGTACATCGATAAACATTGTATAACTCATATTAGCCTAAAGGAGGATATTCACTTCCTCTATAAAGATGATAGTAGCTAACATTTTACTGACTTAAACACTTTCATTTAATTTAGCTGTTAAAAAACTGGATTTATTTTTTTTTGTAGTTTCAGACGGGTTATAGCCTTTGAAGATCACATTTTAAATTCAATTCGAGAAATGAATCCTATTTGAAAAAATATTTAGAACATCTGCATAATTTAATTCAGTTTCTCAATGGAATCAACAGGTTTTGAAATCATAGTTTTTTAAACATTACAAAAACAGAAGATAGTATCTTTCAAACACCACATTTGACAGATGTGTTTTCTATGTTATATAAATTAATCGTGAATAATTACATGTTTACTTTGTTTTCAGTATACTAAAATGATCATAGAAAGAATAGATTTCGACAGTTAAACGTTCTAAGGCCTGCTGAATCTATTTTCGGTACTTTCAATATGATGTCTAGAAGTGTTTGGGTGGGTATGTTGGTACTCACCAGTCACGTCATTTTTCAGTTATTTATGAAGGATGTCAGATATGTAGTTTCTGTTTGTGATGTGTCTATTGTTTTTGGGCAGTATTGAGTTATGAGACAGTAACATTAATAGAAAAAAGAAAATGACGAAAACAAATACTCGTATCTATTAATTTTTAACAGTTTTGTGGTCGTTTTAGAGACTACATTTAAGGGTGCTTTTCACTTGGGACAATATAACTCACACACCAAAAAACTATTAGTTCTACCTCTAGTCAGTTGTCGGATTTACTCACTTAAATTTACTTAAATTTCAGAAGCAATTATAAGTAATATCAAAAGTGAATGTGCTTTGAACATTTTGAATAAAATCAATATCAGTTATTTGCTGAGATAATTCATATTAGAATATACTAATTGAAACCTATATAAAACATTTGCTTCATTTATAATGATCTATACTCTAAACCAGGGGTCCTCAAGGGAGGTGAAAGGGGTGAATTTGACCAAAATAAATTTACAGAGTGAGGAAAGCTATTATATGGTAGGTTTTGACCTTTTAATTATAAATTACAAAATACTATTTTGATTGAATTAATATTTTATATATTCATCAGTAATTGTAATTAGCATTTAATTTGTAAAATTCTATTATAAACATCATCAATGTAAAGTTGTAGAAATGTATATACTACCATGGAAACAAGAGGGGTGAGAGAATGGCGAGAGGGGTGATTGTGCCCAGGAACCCTGAGAACCCTTGCTCTAAACGATATAAAATCTAATAAATTAATTAACTTTAATTAATTATTTTTCATGAATCTTCAGAGATTATATTCAGTTTCATTATTTTTAAATCAATACTTATGATTTTCTGTTTATGTTACTATTCAAAATGATTAATAACTTTTGTAATATCCTCTCCATCTCATCATTAAGGAGTAAGGCGTCGCCACAACATGGCGCGCCTTTGACCGGAGTGGCAGATTCTATGGTATTGCATCCCTTTGCTTCAGCATCGTGCCCATAGTAGGAGGGTTTTAATCATATTCTTTCGTGAGCTCAGACAACTGCATCCCTTTTTCATACTTGCCGATTATTTCTTGCTTTGTTTCTATAGATAAAAGAACTGTCTTCTTCTCAAGAGTCAATAGTTTTCATCAGGCCCACATTGAAAAAGACGATTACATACGTAAACTTGAATAAGCACAAAAAATACTTTCGTTTGTAAATGCTCTCGACTAAAGTCGAATGTGTTTGATACTGAATCAGATGGTTTCGAAAACATTACTGTGCCTAACCAATGAAACTGAAAATAATCAATGTACTAGAATGATTATAGTTATTTTATTATTAATTGTCATTTTATTTATTATGGTTCAATAGATTCCCTAAATGAAATTAGAGCAAATTAGCAGTATAACTGACCAGGAGACTCTCCGTGTCTAATTTATAACACATCTTAGTATATGTTTTATCACTTTCATTATATTCAATAAATTTATTGATACTATATTCAAATATAAATTCTCAGTTAATAATCACTTCGTTACCATTAACAATTTTAACGTATGATTTTATAACGTATTTACCTTTTTCTGTTAATTTTTAGATAAAAATCATTCAAAAAAAAACAAATGTACTAAGTATTCGCTTACAAATGACTCAAAACAATCATGCTACATACCCTTACATTATAATCAGCCAATTCTAAGAGTCTCATAAATAATATATGGGTTACACTAATTGTTCATTATTTCTGATTACTGACAGTAAAGATGTATTCGAATGTACTTTTTTTGTTAAACAAAGCATGAGAGTTGATTACGCGATGTTTTTTGTACAGATGAGCGGCGGAGTGGCAGTATGTCGGCAGGAAGAAAGCTGGCCCGAGAGTGAATTCCTAGACGAAGTAGCCTCGGTAGCGAGGAAGGAACTTCGTGAGGATGCCGCCACCAGGACGCACACCTTGGCTGCCTTCAGGCAGTGGATTGCCAAGAACTCCAATCTGGTCAACATCCGCACTGGTAAACTTCAAGTCCAAGCCTCATAATCAAATCAACCATTCCCCTTAACATCACCTTTAGTCAAACTTGTTCATTGTGATTTTTACCAACATACATTGAATAATGAAACCAAATATCATAGAATAAAATATTAAGCTTTTTCTTTTTTACACGATCTAATAAAATAATAATTATTTCCCATACAAACTAAGTTTATTATGCTACAACTATGTAGTTTTTACATAGTTGAAAAAAATATGACTGTGTAAAAAACTATGAAATTTTTGTATCAGTACAATCTATCTTGGTGAGTTTTTCCGTATATTCACTATACGTTTTTGTTTTTTTTTTTAATTTGAACATGATGGCTGTAGGGTTAACAATGATCACAAAAATATTGAAAAGAAGACCGGGGCTGCTCCATAACTATCTGCAGAATTTAACATTTAAAAGTTTAACCATACTAAATCACATTGTTCTAACAAAAAAAAAGTAATATTTTTAGTAACATAGTGAAAATACATACTTCAGTTAAGTCATTTTGTCTCTAACTTCATTATGATTTTTCGTAAAATATGTACATTTCATTTTTATAAGTTAATTTTAAGACACACTAGTATCTGCATTTATAATTATACAATAAGAAATGTAAGAAATCAAATATATTTCATTAATGGTAGTAAAGCGTTAGTTTTTTTAAATGTAATTAGTAGGAAAAGATGAATTTAACATATATATGGGGTTGCAAAAGTGCCTCCCTTTTCATCAATGTCATTCTGGATGAGATATGTTTGATAAATACATGATTATATATAAAGCGTACTGTCAACATGATTAATGATTTGATACAAAACATGGAATCTTTATATTGGTTGGGGACTTTGGAAGTGGGTATGTTTGAAGACTTCGCCCACATGATAACCTTGGCCTTTGACGTTTTAATTAATAATACACGCAGTTATCAGCGAAGTGATGACTCCAATCAGGTCTACGAAGGCTTCGTGTATAATTAATAGAAAAACTGAAACGCTAATAAACGTTCAATTACTATTCAAGTGCTCATGTCATTGATATTTTATTTTCTTATTATTAATCTGGGAATCTTATGAAACATTCTCCTCTGCATATATTTATGACTAAGTTGATCTCGGAGCAGTCAACTTCAAAGTCCTTCTAAGTATTTAAAGACTACTTTTTACGGCATTTCCGTGCCGTGTATTAAAGTACGATAGCACCTTGCGCCAGCAGTCTAGAATAGATCTTAGATCATTGCGATAGTACTGAGTTCAGTGTAATGTGCTATTCCTTAACTCATCCTACATGTTACATTTTGAAGTGTATTAACTCTGACAGATATTCGCTCTTTCCAACGCCCAGATCTACAGGCTTTCACTTTTTCGTCTTGTTTTAGGAGCGGAAAGCGAGGCTCATTTATTTGTATAGCTCCCATTATAATTATAGGCGAACCAATTACTGTTGATTGATTCAACATCAGGGATTGCTCTCACACAGGTTTATAAGAATATGATCTTTTACGATTACGTGACATCATATTTCCTTGGAACAGATAGCTTTACGTCCTCTCCCCTCTCCACAAAATGTTACCTCCCACATGAAGGGAAACACGCTACCTGTTAACCTGCGCAGATACACCAATGCAGTAGATACTTCATCTTAAGTAATGATGATTTAAGTGTTCCTTTGATAAAATATTGAACACTCATCGTATAAAAAAAGTAGTCATATTAATTATGAATATTTAATTTTTATTCAGATATGTATTAGTAGATTTTCTTATATTATTCTTTTTCTTTCTAATTACAAGAAGCGAAAAATTCTCATTGGAAGCGTAAACAATTTACAGTCTACAATCTACAAGATACAGGCTTAATTATGGCACGGTATCTCGCCATAATTAAGGCAAGATACAGTGATCTATTATCAGTTCAAGCGATTCCTTGTGGTACTATACGTGTGGATAATACTGCCTCAAGCATGATCTTTGGAAGAAGTCTCTTAGAACAGTACTCCTAAAAGAAATAATAAGTTCCTGTAAAACTTTTCAAGAATTTGATGTTTAATTTTCAAGGTTGTGGGTTTATACAGGGTGTCATAAAAAAATGTATATACAGTTTAAAATATTGTAATTTAGGTGTTTATTGGAATACGTTTCATTCTTAAATCATGTAAAAGAAAAGTTGCTGCAAGTTCCAAGTAAACAAGATCAGTTAGACTTAGAGTCTAAAAAATTGTGCAGTTAATTCTCTTGATAATAATCTGCACCAGACTGTAATTTGTGATTAATTATCAACGGTGGTCCGATTATAATTAGGTATTTTCATTTCCAAATGCAATGCTTAATGAAACCATTTAATTTGAATGTCGTCAACACATCACTCCATACAATCACTGTCGGAAAATGTGGATTCTCGATCAAACTTTTCAAGTACCACTTTGGTTTGGATCATCGTCATTAAGCGAATAGGCTAATCTGGAATGTAACTTTTCCTCTTACAAAGTTTTAACAACAAAAATCAACACGTTATCAGCTGCTAAAAGCATTTTTTTGGGAGATCGTTCGCGTTATCGGTAGTTTCTGGACCAAAACGGGCAACAGTTTGAGACCGGTGGTGAGAAAACAATAAAAGGATGCTTGGAAATTTTTTTACATGTTTAAGATAAAACAAACTACAAAAATACGTAAGTTACAATTATTCAAAGTGTGTTTACATTATTTTGGGACACCCTGTAGTTACTGAGCTCATAGTGACTTGAGAAGGGGTGTGAAAATGTCTCATCAAAACTCTCATCAGTTTTGGAACAGTCAGTGGTTCTGAAATATTTAAAACAATTAAACGTGACTGTCACTTTTTAACATCTTCAGTTCAAAATTAAAGATAATTTATCAATGAGGTACTTATTAAAAAAATATTTATTCATTAGAAATGTTTCATCAGTAATGAAATTTCTAACATTTTACGGTTCGAGGGTAAATTATGGTCAAAGATAGAGCTTTCTTTAGTTTGACTTGGTCATTGCTCTAGATTTGTCTAGCGACAGATGGAAAATCTTGTGTATTCTGTTCGTTGGAGGGGATGAAAAACTCTCGGTCTCTAGTCTGTCTCTTCCCTAATAAATTTGAGGGAAGTAACTTATAGGACTTGTGATGTAGAATGAAGTCGGCATTGCGTCCCATCCATAACTACACGGCTGGCAAAAAAATGAGCAACACTTACTGCCACTAGAACAGCGCATAAAGCATTTGTTAAGTCTAATTACTAATGTATTGATATTAGTGTATTGGAATAAGAAAACTCAGTGTTGCCATACAGCCATGATGAAACCTATTTACGGTTCTCTGTGATAATGCTTTATAGGGTTTTGAGCATGCTCTCACTGATGATGGAGTCGGCCCCAATGCTGAACTTGAAAAAACGGAGACACCAAAAACATATTTAGTTTTCTAATGTCAAAGGAAACAAAATAGTTCTGCGTTAAAGTGTCTGTTAAATATGTAGAATTAATGATTTATTACTGGATAACTTGTCGATTACCATTACATGGCCTTTAAGTGGAGGAGGGCCGTTCTTCTCTTAGAAAAATGTTGTTCTCTGTTACAGTGGACGAAGAAAAAAGGATTTAAAAGACGAAGGATAAGTGATTGTTACGAAGATGAGACATTAATTATTTAAATGAATTGGATTTATTATTATTTATTTAAAAAAATTTTTTTGACTGACAAGCGAGTACCAAATAGATAAGTAGACAGCAAGTTATATAATTCTAACGTATTGTAGGGTAAAAAGTTAATGAAATGGTCTCCACATATAAAAATTTTAATGGTATAAACAACGCGTTTCGAACACGTAGTGTTCTTCCTCAGGCATTAACTAAAAAATACAATGACACCAGAGAGTTATCTATAGTATACAGTAAATATCATACAAAATAAAAGTAAAATAAAATAAGGAAGAGAATACGAACCTAAGGGTGAGTGTCAGGTGGTACAACTGACTGGGAATAGGATGGACGTGGGTAGGGTATGGGGGTACATCTGTTTCATATTAGAAGGCAGGTAATACGGAGAAAATAGAACTTTTTTTTAAACTAAATATAGAAGTTTATGTGCAGGAAAGTAAAACAATAAAATAATACAAGAACTATAGAAATATAACAAGTTCAATCAGTGAAAAGCTAAAAATGTTCCATATAACAATTTATTCGTATAAACAATGCGTTTCGAACACTAAGTGTTCGAAACGCATTGTTAATACGATTAAATTTTTATATGTGGAGATCATTTCATTAGCTTTTTACCCTACAATGAGCAAGTTATATAATATAGAAACGAGTATTATATGTTCACTGTGATGTTAATTGCTTGACCTACAATATATTTGACTTAAAACATTTACATGAATTAACATGTAAAGTTCATCAACAGTAATAATGAAACTCAGAATGCACTGCCAAAAACAGTATAAAGAGGGTATTATATAAGTACATTGAATTTTATTGCTTATACAAATTTGTGGATGAAAACATAACCAGAATTGTAAAGTTTCTTATGATAATTAAGCCAATTACTATTAGACATGTTGCATACTAGAGATATATTACAAATTAATATTTCTATTAGTTGAAGAAGTTGCGTTATGAGAAGACATGCTTCTCAAGTATCTCAACTTGAAGCAGACGTTCCCACATTTTTTTCAACCTCGATTACCTTAGTCCATCCATTCCTTACTTTCGATGCAGGGTAAGTTTAGCTTACTCTGACATTTATAAGATAAGGTATTCAACATTAAGCTTTCGACACATTTTTTTCTCAACCTCGATTACCTTAGTCCCTCCATGTCCCAACTCATCGATGCAGGGTAATTTATTAGTACATTTATTACAGTTGTATAAAGATGAAAGGATTCTACATTAACTTTCGACATATTATTATTATTATTGAAACAAGTAGTGTTAGCTATGTATTAACTACAGATAAGAATCGTTAATTCAGAATAGTTTAAGAACAAATTTTACCTTAATTTAAACAAGAATAGAAAAAAACATTGTTATCAGTTGTTAATATGTCTCTTTTTAAATAATACTATTTTGATTAATCAAACCCTGCCTGTCAAATAGAATAATAATAATGTATGTATATAACTGAAAGAAAATTTTTTTGGATAATCAAATATATTAAAGAAAATAGCCTAAATTTCAGATTTAGATGAATGAATAATGTTATCAATTTCTAACAATTATTATGGTTCTGACGTATTAGACTGCCGGAGTCGTCTAATTCAGAAAACCCTTCCACCTGAATAACCTTCCTCACACGGACTTTATTCACCTATGATACTGACACGACTCTGACCACTTGAGTTTGGTTTATGCATAGTTATTGTTTAGTTCTGTTAGTTTTTTTTAACCATAAATTATGAATCTGGACTTGGAGTGAGAGTTATCAAATATTGCAAAATATTATAAGAATAATTACCAAATAAACATCCTGTAAATGGTGTTCACACTCAAAATATAGAAAGACTATGAGGTAGTGCTAAATGGGCGAAATCAAATAGAGAGAGGAACTCGTCATGACATGTTGGACTCTTGGCAGAGTTCATGTTTCGGACTTAAGGAGGCGATGTTTAACAGAGTGATAGACTGCATAGCCAAACATTGGCTCGCACTATAATGAAGTGTTATTTTATCCATATTAAGTGCAATATTTTATAGTTACCCACTTTGGTGCATTTATGTCATTATAAATGTTATTGTTTATTAGAATGTTTATATCTCTAAAAAGCTGACCTTTGTCAGTAACGATTGATTGATGTCGGCGTATGAACAAAAGCATAGGTTGCGGAATATCAACTCACTATAAGGTAAAGGTTATTCAAGGGAGGGTTTTCTGAATTAGATTGCCGCCGGTCAATCATTTTCTTGCAATTCTAGAGAAAATAAAATTTATTAATATTAAATTAGGTATATTAAAAAGTATTAATCACTAGTAATTAGATAAATGAGTATAATTAGTTGATAATGTTTGAAAAAAAAGCAAATGCTAACTTTAAGAAAAGTCATTAACGAGAGGATAACGATTAAACAATTAATTGAGATGTCTAGACTAGTAATTATAGAGCAACCTCAAATTAAGGAAAATCATTACGAATTCTATTCATCTTCATTTATGACATTGTCAGTTGATATTAAATTTATTTTTTCTTTGTTTAATGTAATCATGTTATTTTATAAGTAAATTATGAACTTTCTTCTTAGAAGTTAATAAGTATTCAAGGCCTCTGTCTAAATAATTGCACAAGATATTCAAAAGATTTTATTTAGTCATTTTTCTGCTTGAAACCTTTCATCCAACATTTTACTTTTTTTTAAACTTATACGTTTTAAGTATATGTTCCTTTTTATAATGTTTTTACCTTAACATTTCTGATATCTTTATAGTACCTTTCAGTAATTTTTCATCCAGTATATTTATCGAAAAAGTTTATAAACAAAATATGTACTGGATAAATGATTTCAAAGATTGTTCAAAGTAGTTATGTTAAACCAAAATGGATGCTAAGTATGATATAAACGAATTATTTAATTAATATTTTAGAGATAAAGAATTATTTTGTGGAGGACTAACTAACCTATTAGTTAGTCACCTAAGAGTAAGTCATTAGTGACTAAATATACATCACTAGCATCACAAAGTGACTATGATTCGAACTATTACAGTACAAAATACTTTGAATTCATAATCTTTCAGTTAGCTGAGAGTTACTAACTGTGCATATTTTCAATTCATTTTTCTAAATTAATGAATGTATTAAATGAAAAACTCAAATATTATGAAATCAAGAGTATTTTTTTCATTACCTCCTAATCCTTAATTATCATGTTATTCTCTCATTGTAAGCTTATTATTATATTAATTATCGTTAATATTTGTCTTTTAATCAAGTTGTTTTTCAAAATATGATTTATTATAAAGACTTGTGACTTTTATTGATTCGAATGTATTTTAAGTTTAATAAATTAAAACTTCATTAATTTCGAAAATTAATGTTTTAATCGTTTCAGATACTTGTTTCCTTCACCCATCAGAGACAAGCATGGACGAAGAGTAATCATTGGAATTGCCTGTAAGTTCATTTTTTTTGTATAAGGACTTGGCTAGTTATAAGTTATAGTAATTTCTTGTGGTTGTCAACGTACATGTACATATTTCTGAATTAACCTACTCTGGGTTATCTTCAGCTCTCTTTAGACACAAGACACAGTAACCTCGGGAAGGTTACATTTACAATTTATTTTCAATTTCAAAATATTTTAGATAATTAATTCTGTCGTAAACTTTGAATGTATGCAAAATAAAACGAAATTCTTATTCATGGGTGTAAATAGTAAATGTGATATACATTTTCAGTAGTATATTATGTGATGAAAAAATTTCTGAATTTTGAAATTTATGTGTATTTCAAGATACAGTATACATGATATGAGGAAGAGGCAGTGTAATATTAACAAAGAGAACTATTAAGTACTACTCATGGTCACAAAATTGATTTGTTTACCTTAATTTTATAAGTCTACATGGGATTTATAATTAATTGTTTAGTTATTTTTTTATTATTAATATAATAATCGTAAACAAATTGACATAATTGTAATTGATTTTAATTAATCAGAAATAATACATGAACATTCACTTTATTTATAATAAACTATACTCTACATAACTTCCATCAAAGAACAATTTGTAATATTTTCAGTACATTTATTAAATCGTTTGAAGATCTTTCTCAGATATTTTATTCCTAGAAACTAGTTTTAAACTTTTTTAATCTTTTGTTGAAGAATAAATTACAACGTGTAGTAAGAGTATCAGCGATAAGGTAGTCAGTGTACCGAGTTTGAGAAACGGCTTACAGATGCAATGCCTCTGCTGGGAGTTTCATCACCACACTTGCATCACAGGCCTCTCCGGTTTTGTGTGCTTAGCTCATATTAGCAGCCGTATTCTAATTAGCGATAATGCGTGGAGAATTTCACTCTTGAAACAATAAATACTATATGTATTTTAACAGCCATCTATTTGACACATTTTCTTCTAAATAGATGTCCGAAAATGTTACAGTTTCGTGATATAGAGTTATAAATAGATTATTTATGAAAATCAAATTTATATTTAATTATAAATAAACACGATTATTACTCTTCTTTTACAGGGTTCATAATATATATTGTTTAATTCGTTATGAAACAGATATTTAAATGGATTTTTGGTCTAACAAGGGTACAACAGTTTGTTTATTATTTTTTTTATTGAATGTTAAATAGGACCGTGAGTAATTAATATATGTCATTAAGACATGGGTGACCAGGGGTGGATGGTAAGTCTATAGCTCTATTAATAATCCCCAAATAACTAGTCTTAAGGAAGATGTGTCTTGAAAATTCATCTTTGTGCCAACATTTGCAGTTTAATAATCAATACCATGAGTTTTATTCTTTTAAATAATGTAAGACCCAGTTTCACTTCATACAACTATTAATCATAAATAATCATAACAAACTAAACCATTTTTGTAAATTCATCCATCTTTCTGATTCGTTGATGTAATAAAGTTTTTTTTAAAAAAAAATGTCTAAATAAAAAAATAGCTCATTTGTTTCTTTACAGCCAACTTTGATGCCAGTCGGTTCGACAGCCGTGACATGTCACGTATCCACCTGCTGACCTACGAAATGCTCATGGATGACGAACAGTCGCAGGTGTTGGGGTTCACCCACTTTGGAGACCTCAAGGGCGTCAGCACTGGTCATGTTACCATGTGGTCGCCAACGGAGTTTGCAGTCATCTTCAAGTGGGGTGAGGTAAGGAAGCCAATATTCTTTACCTTTTAAATTACTTGGAAACCCAAAACTGAACTACAATATAACCTTTATTAAAAAACAGTACAATGATTTAACTTGTGATCACAAGTTATTGACTAGACACTGCTTAAAAAAATGATACTTTTAAAATTGATTCTTTTCGAAGTTACTTTTTCTTGTTTTAATTTTTTAGAAAAAAATAAGTAAAACATCTTTATTTATAATTATAAAACTAATTACAAAGAAACATTTAAGAAATGCAATATTTATTGTTACTGTAAAGTAGAGGGATTGGGGACTATTCCAGCAATATACGATGTAAATACACATAATTTTACAAATTAACAATGTCAAAGTGACTCAGAATGGGTTATGTCTAGTGTGAACAACCTTAGACTATTAATTCATGTAATTCCATTAATTATTTACTGTTTTTTTTCAGCACTCTCTTCCCATGAGACACAAACAAATTCAGTTTCTCAACCTTCCAGGACCTATCAAGTATATTTATGACTTGGTTAGAACCAGAGTTAGTCCAAAACTCAGAGAACGCTTCATTGTGAGTATTACAATTTGTCCTGTTAATAATAAATAGCCCAATATATATTCACAAAAAGAACACACAGAAATGATACAGAAACTCACTATTCACTATTTTGATCAGAAGATAGTAGTGAGTTTCTGTTTCATTTCTCTATGTTTTTTTTGTGAATATAGTTTATAATATATAATATATATATATATATATATATATATATATAATGTACCATATATATATACTATATATAGAAGTATATATATATATACTTATTATATATATATATATAAATTTTAAAGAAGTTGAGTGAAAGTAGGCGCAAGACAGAAGTAATAACTAAAAAAAAATCAACAATAAATCAAATCCAAATAAGGTAAAAAAACAAAATTTTTAAGAAGAATTAAAACTAAAAAAAGAGGGAAAACTAAAACAGATCAAAAAAGTAAATAGAACAAACAAATAAGGACTGATAACAGAATTAAATTAAAGTATATATATATATATATATATATATATAATTACACAAAAAGATCTGACATTTAACTTTCGTGGTCATCAGAGGGTAGAAATGGATCATCCATTTATCAGGTCAAAACTTTTCATTCTCTTTGACTGCCGGCCGAGTGGGTCACTTCTACTAATGACTACGAGAGTCCAAATATAGAAGTCAGTTGAGTTAGTTCTTTTTATTTGTTCTGGTAATTTGATGTGTTTTTTACGTGGACGGTTTATTTTTTGTATAGTTTAATACTTGGGGAGCAGGCCTTCTTTGATGCAAGTTTCATTAAACGTTGTGATAAAAATTATTCCAAGAATTTTCTTCTGTTTCGAGGAACAAGATACACCAGTTCATAAAGCTTTTATTAGAATAATCCATCATCTAATGATAACTAACACTTATGTAGCTTTATAATTGCTGTGACATGTTTCAGTCGCTGTTGCCAAACTTCAGAGTATTTTCTACCATTTACAAGACTAAATTAAAACTATAAAACTAACTTTACGTTATCATTATTTGTACAAGAAAATTACTGAGATATTGATATAGTTTTAGGGTAGGTTACGTATTTTACGGGGAACAAAAATGGTTAGAAAAGATCTCCTAGATTTAAATCTTCCTGATTTAAGGAAGTGGCTCGTGTTTGGTATTTTGATGAGTCAAGAATGAATAATAAAATCATTATAGGGTAAAAAGCTAATGAACAAGTCTCCACATATAAAAGTTTAGTATAAACACGCGTTCTTCTCGAGGTATAACTAAAAAATAGAATGACATCAGAAAGTTATCTATAATGTAAAATTAATGGTAAAATTACCATTAAAATTAATGGTACAAAATAAAATAAGGAAACAAAGTACATACTCTTGTGTTGATGGGGGGCATGAATGTACATCTATTTCATATTGGAAACAGGTATTAAAGTAGGGAACCGTTAGAAATTATTATCATACTTATAGATAATCAATTTAATTATTTAATTGGCTAATTGAGGCTGTATCCATTTTATCAGTTTTTTGGAACTACAAATCATAGAAAGATCTGAGATGCTATTGCTATTATTATTCAACTGAGGACCTTAATTTTACAACCATGGAGCCGTATATGTGGGAATCGCTGCCAGACTTGTCATAATGTGCTTCCCTTTGGCGTTTCTAAAATCCACTTTCAATTTAAAATACTTTAATGAACTTCATAATTGGCCTTAGAGAAACATCTCTCGCCTTCATCAGGCTTAGGGTTTGGCAAAAATATGAGAGTTTGATATCACGTCAACACGATAGCCACATTAAAGTAAAATGAAAACTCAATTGATTGTCAACTAGTTTGATATTATTATTTTTTTTTTTGTAACGGGCAGTTTTTTTAATCTTTCTGTTAGGGGGCTTCTGATCTGAGTCGGTGTTGCAATTCTGGTTTAACTACAATATATTTTTCGTTTTAAAGTTTGAGAAGAGAATCGTACAACATTTCAAGTTTAGTCGTTTTTTGTATGTAAAAAAAAATTGTTTTATCGTAGCATTTCATTACTCTTTTATTTTTTGTCGATTTAATATCAGTACTTTTGTCATTTTCTTGTACAAATAATGATAATGTAAAGTTAGTTTGTTTAATGTAGCTTTATTTTTTGTAAAATACTCTGAAAATGGTTAACGGTACTGAAGCATGTCAGTGCATTTATTATAAACCTAATAAAGTGAGTTTTTAGACCATGGATTACTCTAATAAATTATTTACTGAATTTGAGTATCTTGTTCCTGAAAACAAAAGAAAACAGTTGAGAGAACTTGAAAACTTGGTTAACGTTTCATCTTTTTTTAAGACAAACAAAATTACAGTAAGTTTTGATTAAAGTTATACAAGTGTTAACATGGGTATAGTTATTACATTATTATCACCACAGACATATATCCCGGGAAAATCACTCTTTTTACATCATAATGTCTTTATCTGTTTTGAAAATTCAACAGTGCTTCTATCTGTCTGTATCATCAAGCAAATGTATCCATTTCACAATTGTCCAGATTTTAAAAACTCTTCAACCTTTCTTAAAGAAAAAACCCCACAACATAGTGGAACAATGAATATCTAACTAATAAATAACTGCGTCTAATTAACTTTTAATGAGAGCTATACATTTCTAATTGAATTGTCTGAATTAGTTTAAAATATTTTTCGTTTTCCTTATATGCGTCATTTCTTATTAATCCTTTGTTATGAGTTGTTTTGTAGTCTAAAATGATCGTTCTATTAAATGAAGTATATCTACATATATGAATTTAATTTATGTATTAAAATATACAGACCATAAGGTAATGATTTATGGAGAGCAACTCGTCCGATATATACTGCTTTATTTGGCCTGCTTCTACTGTCTTACAATTCTGAAACATTGTAGATTAGAATGAAACTGAATTTAATTTACTACTGTGTACCAGGAATTATTCTCTGGTGTTTTTGCTTTTGTAAATATGGAGTTGTTTGATTTCTTTTCAATGTGTTTAACTTATTTTAAAGTTAGTTATCTTAAGTAATTTGTTGATTGTATCTATTAGTTTTGTTATGTATGTAAATGACCTATACTATAGGATTGATCTTGCCAGGAGTTCTCGTATCAGGACAACTATAAATAGATAACATCTTGGATCATTCCATCTTAAATTACTCTATAGTTTATACGTGGGGATACTTCTAGTTTTAGTAATATTTGCAATTGTTTGGAATATTTTATTAATTATATATTTTGCATAACAATTTTGCTTTTATATACTTTTTTATTTACAGTTTTTTTAATTTTTTATACAAGAATTTATTATTAGTCAAGTATTGCTCTGTGTTTCAATTTAAGGCTATATTATTTTGTATTTAAAAGTTTGGTGAAATAATTACTACTCTGTTGATCAAGAACTTATATTTCAAAATACGACCGTAGTAATTGTTTTGTTCTGTTCTGATGATTCTTTCGTTTTACTAAGCATAATTAGACAACCGTTTTTATATTTGATGCATATTTTTAAATGCTAATAAGATTTCCACAAACTTTGTACGCTTACCTACTATCTAATCCCAAAAAAGTGGGAAGTATTCGGAAGATACTTCTAATATATTTTTTATTCTGGTTTGAAAATTGAAGTAAAGCTACATTTAAATAGGGACAGAAAGTATATCTAAAAGTATTAACGGAATCAAAAATACCTTACAAAAGCCCTGAAGTAAAATGTTTAAAATATACTATTTGTAAATATTTCATATAATAGGAATACCATAGTGGTAATATAAATTTTAAATTTGGCAATAGCATTTCATCGAGTATGTTATTATATTTCGAAGTATACTCCACAGCAGACCGTTAGATATAGTATACCTATTTCTGCAGTTGATTCGTATCCGCATAGGTTATTTATTTAATAGCATTGTATGATTCGGTTTTATTTGTCATAAACATCCAAGAAATTAGACTCCTTCTCTTAGCTGTGGAGTCAAGCTGGTCAAGTCAAGAGTTCTTTCATTTTTCTGAAACATTTCTTTATTAAATTTAGGTCACGATCAACTTAGTTCTTGGTGAACTGAATTTTAGGTTCAATATTTCTCTTTGAAAGGAATAATATTTAATAAATCGGTTTTATTTTTAAATTTTTTTATTTCTTAAATTTTAATTTGAATGTTTGAACAATATAATTAACTGTTATCCAGTAGTATTTAATGATAATAATAAGAATAACATATCAATATATTGAAAAAATACTAAACAGATATTATAAATAATAAACTAATCAAGGAAAAAGATATAACAATTAAAAGAAAAGATTTATAATAGTTTTAGGAGTATTGGTGCATAGTTCATGTTGGTAATCTGAGGAATGCAGTTGTTTAGACCACTTTCAAAGCTTGCATGGTTCGACTACCCTCTCAGTTTAATTTTAGGGTTGTTTTGTTAATAGCCATCAACAATAAATAATATTTGGACTCAAAAATTGTCAACATTCTAAAACTACTAGCTTAAGAAGTTTATTGCTACTTTTAAAAAAAAATTATATTTCATCTTTTTAATATTTAAAAGATGAAATAATAATTGTTTGACCTCATTTTGAAAATTCTGTTAACATCCCTGGAGAGTGATGTATACAGATAAACGGAAAGATTAGAAAGCTGTAAGTCATTGAATAATAAGAACATAGATACATACTAAACAAGTTTTACCAATTTAAAACTTCCTGGAAGTATGGAAAACTATACCTTTTTAAGAATATCCAGGTTACATAAATTCAGGGTCTTATACATACTGGATAGCCTGGAGGATTATTCACATTAGATAAGTGAATCCCAGGTTTCTTATACCTACTACCTAGAACAGGGATGGTGAACCATTTTGATAAATAGATTAAATTTTGTTAACATTTTTTTAACACTGCTCTTGGGTACTAATACACAGTTGCACCAGAGCTAAGTTAAACATTTTTAAACAAGTATTTTTAAAACTAAAAATACTTTTAAAATATTTTAGTTTAAGACAATTTAAAAATTTGTAGTTAAAAATCTTTTAGTGTCTGGTGCAAATGATAATAAGTGTTTAATTAAACAAGGACTAAAAATATTACATAAAAAATATTTTATATATATATATATTGTATAAAAAAATTAATTATAATATATTTAATGAGAAATCTGTTGCTGTTTATTTACAGGTAGTTTATATTAGGTTCTCATTTTCTATTCATTAGTTAAACGCATTTCGCAGTTAATTCTCAGCTAAGTCTTTTTCTATTAAAAGATTTTGCTACATTCATTGAAGAAAACAATTTTTCATGTGAAATATATGAACCCCAAACATTGTTAAAAGAAAATTAATTATTTTTTTATTTATGTAAAATTATTTGGTAAAGAATCAAATACGTTTAATGTAATATTTTCAATTTTTACTGTGGGGATCAATATTATCTGTATTACTTTCACGCAGTTTTCTTTCTAGTTATTTCAGAAATCAAGTCTTCAAATAATCTTTTCCACACCACACTGCGCTGCTTCGAAATTCCACTAATTTCATTTCTAAATTATCCATACCTAACCCCATAAATTCGATTAATCAATTGTTTCAAATTCTATTTTGTATGGATATAAAATTAAATGAAATGTATTTTCTAAACTTTTAAATTGATTGAATCTTTCCTCAAAAACTTGTTTTATTTCCTGTATAATCATTAAATATTTTTTTAATTGCATTTTCTCCAATTCCATCCAAGTTTTACAAAATATTGATTTTTGAAAATGTTTTTGTAATTGAGGAAAATATTTCATGATTTTCATTTCTTAATCTTTAGTAAAGATGTCAAGTTCGTTATAAATATTTTAATATTTGCAAACATCGTTAAATCAATTAGTTCATGCCCTTGAGGTTTTTTATTCAGTTCATTAAAATGCTGAGTGGTGTCACATAAAAACATTAAATCATTTAACCAATGTATATTGGATAACTCATTAAAACTATTGTGGCTTTCAAATAAAAAGAGTTTAATTTCTTCTAACAACGTTGTAAAGCGATTAAGGACTGGTCCAAAACTACGCCATTGCTTATTGTTGTATGTCAAAATCCCTGAATATTGGTATTCAATTTTCTCTAAAAAATTTGCGAATTGCCGTTTATTATAAGTTCTCTTACGTTTATAAAGTTGATTATTTTAATATAAAAGACATTACTCTGGAAAATGCTTTTAAACCATGCTTTGCGTATAAAATTCATTAGAGACTGATATATCTTGCTTAAGATACTGAATAACTCCAATGTTTTCCCTACTAGTCTTGGTTCACCGTTGTTACAGAAAATGTTTTCTGAAGGTCCAATATTAACTCCTTTAAATGCAATATAAAATTCTTTAAAAATACTAAAAACCGGCACATTTCCCTTTCTTCGTTGTTATATTCCCAGACTTATACCGAGCAAAAACCTGTATAACCATTACATTACATTACATGTAATGTTTCAAAAATGTTTTTTTACATTATCTGTAAGTGAAGTCAGTTTTCATTACAAATCACTCATATAACTATCGTATTCATTTTATTACACCATATTTATCAAACATTCTGCTTTATATTGCTTAGAACTTGTTTTTAATTTTTTAAACGCCTAAGAGTGTGGACTATACTGTGCTATGGAAGTCTCTTTCTACAAACATAACTGAACACGACCTTATGAGGAACACTCCCTGTATGAGTAAATACCACACAATTACTGAGAGCACAGCTAATGAGAAACGGTTATTCGCTTTCGTTTGTTGATTATTTTTCCAACAAACAAAATGTGAGCGAAATTATGAACTTTATTTGCTATTTTATAAACACTTCTGCTTTATTTCAAATACTACAAACGCATTTGTCGTCATTTAGGTAACTTTAGAACTATAATGATCAAACTGAAGGTTATAGACAGCATTTAAATTGCTTTTGTGTCAACGCAGTGCTTAAAACAAACACAAATAGAATATTAACTATACACACAAATTGGAAATTCTCAATAAACCAAGGTAAACAAACCGATAGTTGTCTAGTAATCGTGGGTGAGTTAATAATCTGACATGGGTAATATGTTCCCTATCACTATACCTATTACGTATTGATGATTATTGTTAAGGTATAAGCAGTATGTTTGAAGTTTTTACATTACAAAACAACATGATTTCTGAAACGTTTTACTTTTCTTCACCATAACTTAACATAAAGAATGTTACTTGTTACAGATCCACAGTAATTTGAATGAACTTCACCAACACTTAGACCCAAAAGCCCTTCCCAAAGAATACGGAGGAGACATTCCTATGGCAGAAATGATAGGTTTGTTTTCAAAAGCAATATCTTTCCTTGAAAATTTCAGAAATCTGATTACTTTAAATTTATTTCTAAAACCCACAATATTACTATCCAATTTTGTACTTGAGTTAGTTTATTTTTATATTAATGTAACTTGGTGGGTGTTCATTCAATCATTTACTAACATTATTTATGTTGTAATTAATCATGTATTTAAAGAGAAATTTATATTTTTTCTTTTAGATATTTGGAAAAAAGAATTGCACGAGAAAAGAGAAAAACTTCTTGACTTAGATAAAATGTTAATGCTGGACAACAGTTGTATGAGGAAGAAGTATGACAGTAAAAACTCCCTAGACAGTAATATATACAGCCTAAATGGAAGCTTTAGAAAACTGGAAATCGATTGATAATAATGTATCTAATAAACAAGTTCAATTAAATATTCATTGTAAACAAAATCAAATATTTGTGATTCTAATAGTAATAATCATGAAATTTTAAATAGTAATATAAATAAATAGCCATGTATATTAGAAAAGTTATAAATTTCATATGACACTGTAAATAGATATATAAATATTATTAGGTATACGTTTTACCATAGTTAGTGATAATTGTTAATATTTCTTGTTTAATACCAAAAAGATAAATACTCAAAAAAAAAGTAATCAAAATTAAATAGCCTTAAAATGAGAACATATATATAACAAATAATTGAAATAATGTGTAAACGAGTAATTTGATTCTAAGAATGTGCTAGTTATCTTTATATGCATTTTAATATCAAAATTTTACATTCAATCAAAATGATTAGCTTTTTTTTATGATTGTTTTATATGATGTTATTTTATTTTTGTGAAGTAAGACCTTATTTATAGTTACTACTATTTTTTATTTTAGAATAGTGCCTATCAGATTGCCGAGTAGTAGGATAAAAAGGATATTTTTCTACCGTATTTATACTTGTTAACATTTTTTATATTTATGGACTTTCCAATGGAAGAGGAAATATTGTTTAATATGTCAAACTTTCCTGAATGTGTATGATCTATTTTATGAGGTAAAGTTTTGATCTGAAGATATGTTTTGTAATAAATGGAGATCCCCTATTACAATATTCTGAGTACTGCTGAATCTGTATGTATGTGAATAAAAATTCTATGATTATGCAAAAAAATAAAGAACCAGCATTTAGCAGAGAATGAGATGACTTACTGAGATTTTACCTGTTTGTTTATATTTCCTATTAAATCACCATGTTTATATAACTCAAACTTCTGCCTAACATACTTGAATAATTTTATTTCAGCTTGTTAGATTGATGATGATTCAATTAATATTGATAGGTTTTTTTTCTTTTGAAAAATCTGAAATTGAGTCATGATATTTTGACGTCAATTATTTGCGTAAACAATTTTGAAAAAAACCATGTTAGAAAAACTTTTAATTTAAAATAATATAAAACAATAAAAGGATTCAAGGGAAACTTGTTAGAAAATTGCAAGAAAAAAATTGAAATTCCTGAATGGGAATAAAAAAAACCTGTATTTTGAGTGACTTTTCTTGTAATAAAAGGAAATATATGTGCTGCGCAAATAAATTAATTAAAAACCAGATTATTATATTCTTTCTTATTATTTTACTGATGATAATGTATAAATCTATTTAATTACGTTTTTTGGTTCTATTTTTGCTCATATTTTTGCTACATACGATGAGATTAAGTCAGCAAATTCTGCTGTGAACTAAAACAGTTGGTCGTAAAGTATACATTTTCAAGTGATCCAAAGTAACGATGTTTCTTGTTATTAAACCAGTGTTGATATTAATTTGTTCTCATTTTAGACCCTAATACATTTCTTTACTTAAATATGATTTAATGCAATTGAAAAATGTAAGTTACATATTTTTGACTGATCAGGACGAGATCATCATTGATATTTATAAGTAATTGACAGTTCCAGCAGTGCAAATAAGGGCAGAATAATGAAACTTTTCTTTTTATTTAAAAAAGGTTAGTATAACCTGAAATGTTTCAAGAACGATTTAAAGAAAACAACTAGGAAGTAGAGTAGACTTATGCCTAATTCTAATACTTTTTCCTGTTCATTAATTTTTGGATATGTATTCTTTTGTATAGTAATTCGTTTAAATTACTAAGAAAACTTCATTATCAATAGCAAACATTTATAGACAATATGGAATAAAAAAAATGCGTAGTATATCATAAGTAATTTAATTTTCCTGATTGTTTGTATTATAATAAATAATAATAATCACCAGAGATATACCTATGTTACAAACTCTATAATATAAAAACAGAACTTATTAAAAACTAAAAACAATACAAGCTACATCCATCGTAACTTGTTTCGATGCTGGAAACAGCAGTTCCCAGGAGATGATCAGGACAGAAGATGAAACAAGAGAGATGTGCTAAGGCTGGGTATCGAAGGAAAGTTACTTGCATGTGAATATTATGAAAGCATATGTTATTTTCTTACTGATTTTTACTATATTATTAATAAAATATTTATATATCTTGAGGTCCTGTGAATTAATTTTTGATTTTTTTTTTGATGATGTCCATCTGGGTGATATCTAATATTTTATAAATATATCAAAAGTTGTACCATTTGACAGATATATGATCCCTGGTATAGAATAGGGTCATATTGTTTTTGAAAAAACATTGAATTTGGGGAAAGTATTTTATGTCAGTTATTTGTGTCAAAACGAGCACTAATGCACTCAGATGGTCATTCTAACTAAAACTTGAAATTTTGTTTTTAGTAATCTCATTGTGGTCTTTATTGATAAAAATTGAATGAATTTTTTATTATTTCACGACAGTATAATAATAAAAATAACATTTATTAAACAATTCCACCTCAGACGCTTGTCAGATTCGTTAACAATTATTTTATAGAAATCAAAATAAGTAGTACTTAAAATTAATATGAATATCTTAATTTAAAAAATCATGACAGTAATTAATAATAAATACAAATTGAAGTAATTCATATTAGTAAACAAATAATTGTATAACCATTCACACCATATAAAATAGAATATGCTTAAAATGTATGTAATTACACTTTATTGAAAATGATCGCAGTTTCTGCATTCACGACCTTTTTATTCACAGATTCTAGCCTCCTGGCTTTTTTCCTTATTGTAGTAGGTAAAATATAAATCAGGTTCGCCAATGACATTCCCAAGTAGATAGGTCTTGAGAGTCTCATACTTGAGAGATCTGCTGCCAATATACGAGTATATCCACATAAAAATTACACTTTAGTAAATCATTGAAATATTTTGTTGAAAATTGAAAATTATACCATTGCGTGTATGAATGTGATTGAAAATACTCAATTAATTTTAGTATAATAAATAATTTTCTTTTAGTGAGAATTTCAGTTCTACAATGTAGAAGAGGCTCAAATGAACCACATCGAATGTAACAGATCCATTGGCTATAGGGACAAAAGCCATATTTCTTCCTCACTACAAACAATAAAGACCAATAATAAAAAAAGATTTACGGATGACATCAACCTAAAATCAAATGCCAGAAAAAACTATATTAAAAAAAGTAAACTCTAAAAAACGCACCGCACAATGTCAATCCCAACAGAAGAAGAAGGGTATTTAATGTGTTGAGGGTTTAGTTCATTTAGCTATTGTCAATATCAATAAAGACAAAAGCCGTGGCTTCTATAAGATTGTACCAGAATATTTATTCCTGGCGAAAAAGTTCGGAACTAAATTTTTGAAACTTAGTTATTTGGGAGACCCATTAATCATGATAATAGCGTAAAGTAGAAGTTGGTTAAATTACCCTGCTATCAAGAAGGGTAATGAATCAAATAAACCCTTTTTTTTAGCACACCCTGCTTCAAAATCAATGAAAGAATGATTTTAAACGGGCTCTTACTTTTTTATTGAAAAAGGAAACTGAGAAAACAAACAAAACCTTACTAAAGATGTCTTTGTGGCATGTTTCAGACTATCTAGGAGGCCCAATTTCTTGAACGAAAATTTCTCATTAAAAACTACCCATACCTCTTGCGCATAACATATTTTCTTAGTTTTAATGTGACGTTTATGAAAAAGTATACACTACATGATTAGCTTAGCAGATTGAAATTACATACAGAACAGAAGTTTTTATTTGGTTTAATATATGAAATTATTTGCATATAATTTGTTTTTGATTGACTCAATATATATGCTATATAGTGGCTTAGGAGTAATATAATAAAAGTGTGCTTGCTAATAGACTATTTTCTTTTTTTCTTTTAGTTTTAAATCAGTGATGATTATTTACTATTCTGTATTTGTATGCAATTAATTGCTTAAACACATGTTTAGTATCTGCTACTAAGTATAAAGTAATCTATTATGAGAAGTGGTTACAAATATGTAGCTACTTATTTCTATAGTATTGGTATGTAATAGTTTGTTATTAGCTTAATTATTCTGGTAAGCTTCTGAACAGTGTTGACTTTTAGTTGCAATAAATTTATTCCAAAATAAATGTTACTTTAATTTTAATTATAGTTCGTATTATAGAGATTTTGGTTTTATGAAAGCTATATTTTTATTATCAGTATGATATAAAAGTAATACTAATGTTTTTTGATTTAAATTTTAATGCCAGGATATAGGTTGGCTATTAATTAGATAACGGAGATAAGTGTTTTTTTCTTTTTCCTTTCTAGCTTTTTCAATTAGTAAAAAAACTTTTTTTAACTTTGTAAAAAAGTACTTATACAATTGTCATCATTTGTAAAAAGACAATTACACCGAAACTGATATAATCTAATAGAACTTACAATGAAGATATGTCTTAGTATTGGCTTACTAATTGTTGGTTTCAATCTATAGATGCATTTAAGAATGAAACTAGATGGTTCTCAATGTTAACTTAATTTAATATGTACATGCATATTACTTCTAGATATGTTCGCAATAATTAAATTTAAAAACAATACTAGCGGTTTTTGTTCTTTTGTTCAACTAACACTATACGAAGTATGAAATACTGTCGTAAAAGAAATACAAAAAGGAAACCCAGTAAATTTGCCTAAACCCTTTGAAATAATAATTTCTAAATTAAAGAAGGCTATTAGAGAGAAAGATAACTCTTACTCATAAGTCAAAATAGGATACACATGGATATGTTAAAATTAAATTGTTAAACATTGAAACAATCATTATTCGTGATTTTGGTAACAAATTTAATTATAGTACCGTTTATAATACATTTTTTTTCAAACATTTTCATAGTTCAAACCAGTTTTTTGTTAAAATAACTAAATAAATTAATTGTTATGAGAAAATTATTTTTTCTTAAAGAAAGCTATTAATGAAACAAAACTGTCCTCCATTAAACGCCATTGTCCTCCGATTAAGTGTTACGAGTTCGTGAGTGCTTTTAATAATTTAGTTTATTCATTCAACTTGATATTTCATACAAGGATAACTTCAAATAGTAAGTAAGATTTTCGTCTCAACTTGTTTCTGTGGTGTAATCACTACTTAAATTGTTTAATATTAATGCTGTATGGAAATAATTACTTACTAATTACATTCAATGAATATGGCGGCTTTTTAAAGTAGCATTCTTTTTGGTTAACACATTTTGTACCTTCTTGGTAAAATAACATTTTGTGGATTAAACATGATGTTATAAAAAATTTAAAGTGCTCATTAATGGATTATTTATGCAGTATAATTATGCATTTTATTAACAGTATATAATTGTAATAGAATAATTGACATAAAAATTAGAGCTATTTTAATTAGATATACTTTGTCAATTAAGATATGTTTACTTAATTACTTCGAAAATGCTTATAATACTTTCATTTAACTTATTCAAATGCATTATGAAACTTATACTTCTTATAATTTAGTAGCATTAATTTAACAAAATACTTTTGATACTTAACCTCCTAAAGATTTACGGTACCAGATTTACATACTTATATATCATAAATAATGAAGTATTAAGCACTTTACATTGCATATAAAAAGTGGATTATGACTATTTTATTATAATGTCGTGAAAATGGTATTAATATTAATCAAAGGTTTATTGTAAATTAAAGAAAGTGCATTTACTAAATTTTTGATAAGTAGTGAATTTTATTCTGCAATTATAATTAAAAGTAAAAAAAGATCCCTTTTTTTATAATGGGTATCATACAACATTGTTTAATAATATTCAACATTGTTTTGATATTATAACATTAATTAGGTTTTACAATTTATATTGACCGTATGGATATTTCTGCCAGTTATTGATTAATTCATTACATTTATTTCTTTTTTTTAAAATAGATATTTTAAACCTATCTTACTAAATTGCTATAATTTACGATTTAAATGTTAACAAATAAATTAATTTATGATACATAAAGTTTCCTTATATAGATGGTGTAAAGTTTAATAATGTCCACTCTCGATTTTTTTTACCAGCTTTTAATAATTATTGCCTTTTCATCCTAACTAATGAAATACTTCCAGGAACATTAAAATAAATCAGGTGACATGTAAATTGTTATTCTTTTTCCTAGAACGCAGATCCCTTGCATTAAAACTTATTTTGAAGTTTTAAATATCACTAATGATTTAAAGACCTCCAGTCAAGAATTGCAAATATTTTGCAATTTTGTTTATCCTAGTCTAAGAGATCACCTGCTATACTTGTCGAATTTTTGATACTTTTTTTACAATGTTTACATTGACTTAGAAATTTTTTGAGCGAATCCACTGAGATAAAATTGATATTTATAAAGGAAAAATTTAAATAGTTTATTGACTTATACGAGATGTAAAAGGAATAATATTGTTACATGTAAAAAAATCACTGGCAATAAACATAAATAAATTACCTTTTTCTTCCATGGCATGATGGATTTGCACTCTTGAGCAAAACTTAATATCAGTTACAATTACATTATCATTGTGAATGTAGTACCTATCCATGATATTGAAATGTAATGAATGGACTCTTTCCTCAAGAAAGAGGACTTATGTTTGTTGAGAAATATCCAGTTTTTTTTTTACAATTCTAGTCTAATAGTTCATATTTATTATTTTCAAAAATTAGAAGCTCCGAACTATAAAAAATTTAAATTATATTGAATAGCTGTCTTTGACTTCGATTTGAGTATGTAAACTGGATAGTTACTAATATATTTTTTCTCAATATACATTCATAGTAAACTTATAACAGAGTACAGAAGGCAGGAAAAGGATAATACTCACTCAGAAAAATTCGTATATATATGTTAATTGACAAAAGGGAAGGAAAATTATTTTATTAAATACTAAGAAGCCATAAAATACCCAGTATAATAATTCTATAAGAGACCGGAAATGTAAAAGAGAATTCAAAATTGAAATCTTTCGTTTAGAGATTAATAAATGTAATTATCGTACATCTTTAATTATAAATCATCTTAAAACAACATTATGAGGTTTTTCAGAGAAAAAAAGGTATTTTCCTGTTTTAAATTTGAAAATTTTACTTTAATATTCAATGTAGAAGGATGTCAAGTAAACGATGTAAGAAATCCACTGGCTATTTGAACAAAAGCCATGTTCTCTTGTAGGAGAATATTTCGTATCAAGAAATGTTCACTTTGGTTTTTCAAAAATTTTATTACTGCTGTAGTTATACTAATGAAATTATTTGCATCAGCTGTGTGATGTACAAAAATAAGCTTATATATTGATATGTCCTTCAATCACTATCTGTACTACCTCAGGAATGAAAGACTAATAATGATATCCCATTTAGATATTTACGTTATGCTTAAATGAGATGTTATATGTTATATACTCAAGAAATTTGATATTAAGTTACTTATAGTAAAGTTGAGTGTAGGCCACTCCAGATTTTTTCTTTATTTTTTTCACACTTAAGCACCCTAGTTAGTTTCTACTTGATTTTTTTCTGCTGTATTTCCACTATTTTTCAATTCAACCATATTTTTTAATTTTTAATTTTTGATTCTATCCTTTCCTTTCTCTTCTTTCTTTTCTCTCTTCCTCCAATTAAATACGACTCTTATTATTTTACTTACTCATAGCTTAAACTGTGAAATGCTATCACAGTTAAGGTGGCTACCACCTTACGTCTATATACATTTCAGTTAGACGTAGGTTCAGGTGTATCATCAACATTATCAGTAATAGCCTTACTTATCATGCCCTTCAAAGTCACTTTCAGTCCATGGATAAATATAGCCTCCAACGCATAGCACACAGAATCAACAGCATCACTCAACTTATTAAACAATCTGTTATCAAGCTGGTACTTTAAATCCCCAACACACGAAACTAGTTCTTTAGCTAAGTTATCTCTTATTTGAAGTTCCCTCTTCTTCGTTTCATTCCTTCGAAATATTGTTTTCAAATTTAGAGCCATCTTCATCAATCAACTTCAAACCCAATTTCTGGAACGTATATTCAGTACACAGTAAGGCACTACCTTTTCTAACCACACTGTAACTTCCTGGAATAGTTAAGTCAATGATGGTGGAACCTGCACGAGAATCACCAAGTACCCCACCATCGAATACTGCTGCTAATTTAGGCCATAAATGCTTAAATTCAATGGTTGACAAAGTGCTAGGCTCACTGCTTAAGTTAGCACTTGTTAGCGCAATAGCTGATCCAAAAGTATTTGACACACGCTGAATAAAAAGGCTCTTTGGAATTCTCACTCCAACTTTATCTGCTCCTTGATTGAGATTACTACTGGTATTTCCCCTCTTTCTCAAAAGAAGTGTAACTGGACCAGGCAGAAGGTTTTGCAATAACTGAGGTGGCAAGTATTCTGTTTCACACCAGCGCGAAACATTTTCAACTCGACCAACACATATTGCTATGGGCTTGTTAAAATCTCTTCCTTTAAGTTTATAGATTTGTTCGACTGCTGAATCACAACTGGCATCAGCGGCCACGCCGTATATTGTATCAGTAGGTAGTGCAACCAAGTAACCTTGCTTTAGCAAGTCTACAGCGTGATAAACTTCATCATCTATCGCCGAGAATACATTGGTCATGACATTTGGCTGACGCATGTACGAAAAACAGCTTCGACCAACTAATGTAGCGTTAATTTTCATAAAAATAAATTAATCTCGCCACCGGTGTCCACAAGTCTGATTACAACACTTATAAAAAGTAGTCATCGGCTCATCAGCTGACCGTGTTTGAATCTGCATGAAGTAAGCTCGTGGATGTGAGCAAACGGGACATCTTTCTTCAGTAGAATCTACGTTCACCCAAGCTGCTGACCCACCAAGGACATCATCAATTTCCTAAAATATGTTTATCAAATGAAAGTCGATACATATAGGAGTCATTATGTCAAAATAACTAAACCTGTCATCATACTAAAACATAAAATTAAGAGATGATAATATCTATTTGCATGTTGTACCAGTTCAAAAAAGGGCTAACATAAATTAAGAAAATATTAATTAAAACTTCGATGAAAAATTATTAATTAAAACCTACCACAGAAAAAACCAAAAACACGTAATAAAGAAATATTTATTTTGTCATAGAGAAAAACACAAATTGGTAACTTCACATATTAGCATGCTTTAATTCAAATCTAGTTATATTGGAGCTTAATGAAATTTAATAACTGACGATCCTTGAGAAATTTAATCATTTCATTTTAAAGAACTGAACATAATGGAGTTGAATTATTCCTAATATGACTGTTTGAAACAAAAGGCTGATTAAAAGGAATATTACTTTCGGTTATCTTGTAGACAGGAATATTCCATTCAATAATAGATAACACGGTCTTAGTTAAAAAGAATGAAATGGTAACACAGCTATAACCTACCCTGATCACAACCTCAGTAAAAGCCTAAAGCAACACTGTTACACATAAAACAAAAATAATGGTTTTTTGACTTCATAAAATTTAGGATGATAAGTAAACACCCTTTATTATTTATATGGATAAATAATAACTAGAAAAATTAATAAAAACTATATAATTTGTATACTGATAATAATTGAACATTACTTCGGAAAAACAAAATCTGAATAGGAAAATCGGAATTTTATTGTACTTTTAGTATGGTAAGCCTTTAGTATGTATTTTATTGTACCTTTAGTCTGGGATAGGTTCGCTTAGAGATGCGACTAGATATATTAAAATTGTATGGACAAACCCTACATTTGTACCTTAGGTAACCACCATATTCTTCAACCATTAATGCACTACTACAAGTTGGACAAAATAACATTTCATAAAGGAAAATCGGCACTTATACGCCACCATCCTAACTGGAGGTTGCTACGTTGCTACGTCTAAAAAACATTTTCTGAAAACTGAAAATGTACTGTAATGCCCCTTTGGTGAACATAATTTTGATAAAAATTATTTCAACTCATTCTCCATAGAATGTCCTATTTATAGATATAGTTTCATTTTGATCCGTTAAACTGTATGGCTTGTATCACTCTCAGGAGCTTTCAGATTGAATTTTAAGTAAAATTGTTTACACTTTATTGAGCAAAAAATATCTCCTGTTGTTTTAAAAATCTGATGATATTTTTCGTTTATTGCTTTTGTAACCTCAAAGATAATACAACAATTTCAATACTCTAGAATTAGCAGTTTAGGAGAAAAAAATGTCTAAAAACAGGTTTTAGCAAAAAAAGTGACTTTCTCGTCATGGATAATTCCTCCCTTAAAACCACTACGTTTTCCCTCATTTAGACGCAACAGCAATGATATTTATCTTTCTGTCATATTAGCAGAGAGTGCATTGGCTGATGTTCAGAAGAGAGCCGACAATTGTGAACAATAAGCAGTTGACTGCTACTTAGTCAATTGATCTGGGTGAGTCTTGAAGATACAGGGTACAAGGTCAGGGTTCGCTCTCCTTGCTTTGTCATGCTAATATCTTTGACAGATGGTCTCTCTTTGCAATCGTTCTCTTCCAGCCAATTCCTTTTTCATAGACGAGGACAATGACCTCTTTGCTGGTATTTCTCGCTAAAGTTTTCCTTACATAGTATAGTGACTCTACGTCAATATAGTGGATGTAGCAAAAAATAATTCAAACAATGGATTATTTAGCAAAATGTTATCTCTGTAAATAATTTTGAAGGATTATTTACCGTTAATGGTGGTTTTAATATAGTCCTTTCTGTGCTATGGAGTATGAACAAATGTCATATCCTATAGTAATTCTTATATATATATTAGGAAGATATACTTTCCTACATATATTAGACCACCTTTATACGTATATTTATCAACGTATAAACCTCAGGGAGAAATCAGAAAATTGACTAACATTTTTTAACCAAAACAAATGGTGTTCATCAGAAACAAACTGACTTCAGAGTCAGAATCATTTGACC
This sequence comes from Hermatobates lingyangjiaoensis, assembly GCA_026182355.1. Classification (NCBI taxonomy): domain Eukaryota; kingdom Metazoa; phylum Arthropoda; class Insecta; order Hemiptera; family Hermatobatidae; genus Hermatobates; species Hermatobates lingyangjiaoensis. The sequence continues at coordinate 6,803,203 of JAPFBL010000254.1, forward strand.
CTAACGAAGACACCTTGTTATGGCTGAAATGACTTAGTTATTCTTTTGATTTCTTATTATGGTTTGGAGTAGATTTTATTTCACGTGTTCATTGTGAAATTTTGTTATACGTTTATTTATATTTAATAAATATGCAAAGATATTGTTTTCAAGATTTTTTTAGTGTATTTATTCAAACTCTTGTTAGTAAATAGAATATGTTTAAAGTTTACGTTAAATTTCTTTAAAAATTACGTAACAAGCGGTAATGACAAATTTAAGTTGTTGATTTTTAAAGGGTGGCAAGTTCGTTTTGTAAAAAAAACAGTTCAAGCTAAGTTCTGTTACAAATTTAGAAAATCTTTATATTTTTAATTAATCAATACCAGTAAAAGTATTATTATATTGATTTACTCATCTTATGTTCGTATTGGGGGGGATCAAAAATTACATCTCCACACAAAAAAAAATATGAAAACTAATAAAAACGTGCTTCGAACTTTAGTCTTCTTCTTCAGGTTTACATCTGCACTTGAGATCAACATCAGATATAAACCTGAAGAAAAACACTAAGTGTTCGAAACGAGTTGTTAGTTTTCATATTAAATTTTTTTTGTATTGGGAAGTAATTTTTGAAATACCCCAAAATGAGTAAATACCACACTACGACAGATTGTACAATTAATGAATCTTATGCTCATCTTAATTTGTAATATTTTTATATTCAGACCTCACGATCAACTAGTACATACTTGTTAAACAAATTTGTTGTACATATATGAATCATAGTTATACCTATCAAATGGATCTTTATACTAATTGTTAGAACACAGAATTTTTGTTATTGTTAAGTGTTTTAGTTATTTAACAAGAAACTTTCACATCTTGTTTTGTATTTTGTCATATACTCATTGACTTTCAGACGATGACAAGAACTCTGAGAACTTCTTTTTTGATTTAGCGATACATATGGATCAAAGTGAGACTAAGACATGGTCCTCATCAGAGTCACAAAATAAATTACGAAACAAAAAATGGAAAACAAAATTGTTTTGCAGGTAAATCTTTAATTTCTAATTTTTCAGTCTGCAAATGTACTCCATTATTTTTGGGACTGTTACGTTTGGGAAAGATATATTATGAGACTTTCTATTAAAACAACTATTGTAAATGATTGTATTAATTGGTTATAATATATGTATATGTTTATTCTAGCAATAGACTAAACATTATCATAAACTTCCGACATACTTCTTAGATTGTTGATGGAATATTAACTATTAAATTTCATAAAAGTGGTGTGAATTTAAAGATTGTAAACATGTGTACATAGAGAAAACCGAAAGGACATTAAAACAAAGATTTAAAGAACACATTAAAGATAATATAAATAACAGGAAAATGTCGAACTCTGCTATGTCGAAATAAACATGAACATGAACGAGACAGCAATGAAAAATCAATCGAGTCAATAAAAACAAGGCAAATATGAAAAAGATTGGTTGTAAAACAAAAACTAGAAATATATAAACTAGAAATATAGATAAGCTAATAAAAGAACAAATCAACTAGCAAACAGATATAATATTCAAACCCATAAAAGAAAATACGACGGGACGGGCATGATATCGCCAACTTAAATTATTAAAGAACATAAAGAGAATAAAAATAATTAGAAATGAACTAATATTAATGATAGGATATTTAGTCAAAATTCTTACTACTGGTTTTTGTAGGTATTTGTATCCCTGGATTCCATGAGCACGATTAGTCCCAGTCGATAATCCAGCTTATGCAAAACCGGTTGGCTGATTCCATCAATATTTTACGAGGTATGTCAGAAGTTTATAATAATATTATACTTTTTTTACTTACAGTAAAGTTGAGTGTATACCATTCCAAATTTTTCATTCTTCTACTCTTTGAGATTTAATAGAATTTTGTAATAGATGATGAATGTTAAAATTACAATGTTTTTTTAATAACTTATGCAATTTAAAGAACATGATATTTAAATTACTAAGTAAATTATGGTTGAGTTACAATAAATGTAAAAAGAATGCTTCTTAAAGACGTGGGACTGATAGTAATCAGTTGTCTAGGTAGACAATGTGTCTGTTGAGAAACAGAATGTGCATTTTAAATATTCTATTAGGAGAGTCGGCCGGCACCTCGTCGTCTACACGTGCTTCCCGGCCATTACAGACCACCTCTTCTTACAGTCCTCACTCACACTCACTCTCCCTCTCTATCATCAATAATCATCTTGTTACATATAGTGCTCACTTACGCTCTCCCTCTCTATGGTCAATAATCGACTTCTTACTTTCAGTGCTCACTCACACTCACTTTCCCTCTCTATCATTAATAATCGTTTTTTTTTCTACAGTGGTCACTCACACTTTTCCTCTATATCATTAATAATCATTTTGTTACTTACAGTGCTCACTCACACTCACTCTCCCTCTCTATCATCAATAATCTACTGCTTCTTACAGCACTCACTCACATTCTCCCTCTATAGCATCTATAATCGTCTTCTTTCAAATCAAAAACAAATATAAACGTTCGTCAAACAACTATCTTTGTATCAAACCTTTTTAACAGTTGATACAAAATACTTTTAAAATTCAAATTGCAGAAAAAATAAATGGCTAAATACTTAAAAATTCGCACAAAATTGAAATAACAATATCAAGAAAATCATTTGTATTTAATTTAAAGTTTAATTACGGTTAAATAAAACTAGGGTTACATCTTAGATTAACGATGTAACGTTACGAAATAAATAACAAAATACAAGTTTTAACACATAAATGTTTTATACAAACAACGCGTTTTTAATAACGTTGTGTTCTTCTTCAGGTTATATCTAGCATAAAGGCATCCAGATGGTGCTTAGAATTAAATTAAATATATAAAAAGTGATAAAGAGGCTCTATTGTTTGTATACAACGTTTTGTAAGTGGAGACTTGCTGGTAAATACTTCATTCACTGATAGCATAATATTTGAATGTTAGATACTGTTGAAAAATAACATTATCATTTGAAATTGTTTTCGTTTATTTTAAATTATCATTAATTTATTATTATTATTTTATAAAACTTATTGCTACTATTTGTACTACTCTGGGATTATACCATATATTTAAAGTATGGTAATTAATGCGAAAGACAAAAAGTGAGAATAAAAAGTATTTGAAGTGGATTTAGCACAGGAAGTGAACCAAGAACCTTCAGCTGTCAATGTGTTTTATTTCTTTAGAAATTAATGAAAGTGAAGGAAAAGGCTGAATTCAGAATACTTTAAAGAATTCAAGTTCTTTATTTACAAAAATTCATGCGTTAAAAGCCTGGAATCAAGACTAGTTCACTCTATTAAGTTTCTATCACAATTACTCAGCAGATGTTATTGGTAATTTCTCTGGACTTTGTCTGAAAGTTATTCAGAACTAATCATTTGGAAGACAGAGTTTTATAGAAGTGTTTGTAAAGAGAAATTTGAACTTGCTGGACTGTTTGACTCTTGTTATTTGAATAAAGTGATTGATTGATCTCTTTAACTCAGTGCCGTTAAACTCTGTCACAGTTTAAATGTTACATTTGCTAAAACGCTGGGTTAGACTTTATGATGAGGTTAACAAAATTGCAATAAAATTTTGGGTCGGCAGAAAGTATAAAATGGATATTTATGAGGGTTTAAGATCATATAAATAATCAAACATTTAAAATGGGTTTTGTAAGCCTCTAAAATAAAGGCTTTACAATACTGACTTAGTAACAAACAGATATGACTGTCAGGTTTTGAGGTTAATGAATGACGGTATTGCTTCGTAAAATCGAGCCTTTCTCCACTTTACGAAGACTCCTACTTCATGTAGATATTGAACGGATAGACACTATCTACCGATGTATGCATATATATATTTTACATATTATTTAGTAATAATATGTATGTGTGTTTTAAAAAGTTAGCTAAATAAACACTTACAATTGGTTTACTTACTCAGTCCCAAATTTTCGATTTGACCGTCATTAGGAGGAAGAGAAGAGGAAAGATACAGGACTCCGGTAGAACGAAGGTGAACAACCCAGTCATTCTGCAGGAGCACTGTGTCTTCTCTCTACTCTTTCTCCTGATGACGGTTTTGACTCCTCAAGTCAAAAATTTGAGACTAAATATGTAAACCTATTGAGTGTTTAATTAGTTCATTTTTTAGGATGTTTGTTGTCTAATTTGGATCAAATTTCCATTCATTCAAAAATATGTATACTTTTATTTACATATAGACATGCAGGGTAAGATGCCTTGGGAGCTTCGTGTTTGTCATACCAATGCATGAAGAAGGTAGGACTGCACAGCTCCCTGATTCGCGAACATATTCACATACTAGGAAACTTTGATGAAGCTCTGTAGGCTATTCATAACAATACTGCTGCTCGTACTATTCCTGTAAAATATGGTAAGCTTAATCTTTTCCTCTTCCTTAGTGGGTGCAGGGTGCTTGTTTCGCAACGTTCTCTCATCCTGATTTTACTGACTGTTCATATATCCCCTGTAAAACACACATACTGGTATCTTTGTCTTCTGTGGCGCCATATCACTTATCAAGGCATTGAATGATGGTCTTCTTTACCTAATTGTTGGAGTGTCTTTTGTTGACTGGGACCTGGGTAACCTTTCCAAGTCTGAGCCGACATAACTTACATAGTGGATAGTCCTCATAGTTCCTCATAATTTCATAGTCCTCATAGTGGAATTTTGTACCTGTACTAGATATTAAAATCAGTTTTTGAAATTCTGTTTATATATATATATATCTGTAAATTTTGGTAGCAGTTCTTTCGGTAAGCATCTATTATTAAATACGTAACCAAAATTTGCAGACACTTGCTTCTTGTGGAGTTTCTCTACCCTTCTGAATAGCGTTAATGTTGTTGAATCCAAACCAAGTAGCATACCTCCATACGTCGATATGTTTCGGTTCTTTCTTAGAACTATCTTCTGTACAAGAATTATTCTCTACATTTTTTCTCCTTCTATGTGGGCAACTAACTCACTGATTCTACTTTGCCCACATAGAGGGAGAAAACATTTAGAGGATCATTCTCGCCCAGAAGATGGCTCTAAGAAAGAGGCGAAACATGTCGACGGTTAGCGATATGTTGTTTGGTTTGGATTGTATCTGCAATTTTTGGATATGTGTTTAATAATGTATATATATATATATATATAATTATTCTTTCTTAACCAAACTGTTCATGTATTCGTTGAGTTTGTATTATGAGTGTTTTGGTCAGGTTTAAATAAACTCCTTTGCCAACGTTTCCCACTGCAACCATAGCTGACCTAGCCATGAACAACATTTTCGACGAAGCCATTCAATTACTACCTTTTCAGTAACTCTTTATTTATAAGTTCGTCGATGATATTTATCTTGCTATAGCAGGAGGGAGTTTTTAACAAACTATATAAACTATTTCAATAATGTTTATTCAAAAGTAGAATTTACTGTAGAAATAGAAATAAATGGAAAGATTGTTTTCTTAGAAGTGTTAGTAATTCATAGTGCAGACAGCACTACAGTAAAGGTAGAGAAGTGAAGGAAACCCCACAAAAGCGACAGGTCTCTCAATTACAAATCACATCACCCGATTATCCAAACATAAATACAGCCATAGATTTAATATATAGAGCTCTCAATTTGAGTGACCCGGTATTTTATACAAAAGTACAAACTTTGTCAAAAACTATATTAATAGTAATAATTTTCCTAAAGACCTAGTGAATAGAATTATTGCACTCCTCCACAACAGACACAATAGTCGAAAGAACAGAAGTAGAAGTAAGTAAATATAGCTAGAAAAATAAATTCAGATATTCGCACTATGCAAACACATTAAACACGCGACAAGTATATACTGATTCTTACAAAACCAGTATAAACCAAATTCCTCACAATAATAAATATTTAAAGCTTATTTATGTAAAAGGTCTCACAGAAAAAAATTAAATAAAACTTTAAACAAAAACAAGAAAACACTAAAAAATATAGTTTCTCCAAAATAAAATCTTTCATTTCTATCCTACAAAGCAACAAGATAGTATATAAAATTATATGCAACAATTATGATATTAAATGCATAAGGGAAAAAAATGAGCCATACTTCATAAATAGGATCTCACAACATAAAGAGATCACAGGACAGAAAAGAATGTGCCCTATAGCAAAACACACTAATTCACTAAAACTTTAATTTGATTTTGAAAATGCTATTATTATTGATAGTGAAAGACAGGTACGGAAAAGACTAGTAAAAGAAGTAATTCATACAGAAAGTTCTGCCAAATTTATAGCAACATTTTCTCTTCATCCATTACATAATTACCCTGACAAAAGTTCTTAAATATCTCAAAGTAAAAAGAATCTCAAAATTCAAACATGGTAACCTGACTGCAACCTTCAATTCCACGAATTGCAGTACTACAAATGAAACATAGAAATTCAAGTAGTTATGAAACATATGTCATATTAATATAATCAAAAATGACAAGAGAAACAAAATAGACAATTTAAATTTCTAAGTAAACAAATGATAAATATCTGTAGTTTTATCATAAATGGGACCCGTTGTTAATATAATATCATAAATGCATGTTTCATTATCATTTAAATTGTAATATAGTAGTGTTTATTATCTATGTAAATATGTTCTAGTCCTGAAGAGAATGTAAATATACGTCGAAATGTTAGCAAAAGGAGTTTATTAAAAGCTGGACAAAATTTTCAAACTCAAAATACAAAATATACATATAGGTTCGGTATATCCTCTTCGGTATGCTTAACGGAGAACATGTAAGCATACCGTACAGGAACAACTTCTCTATATAAGCCCGTACGTAACCTTTCTCGCTACCTATGTCTTGAAAATGACTGCAGCCGACAGACTAAACGCGTCGACAATAAATACACGACTTTTTTGAATTACTGTGACTTAGACTTTGATAATACATCTATTCTTAAGAAATATACGATAAAATCAAAGGTACTTTTTTAAATTTTATTTTACATCAAAATTAAAAATCGCGTAGAGGTATTTTAAATAATTGAAATATTTATAAAATATTTTAAATATAACTAAAGCATGTAAATCGTGGACTTGAATATTGTGATAACGAATGTCTTTTATAAAAAGCCTGTCATTAAGACTCATGTTAGAAGGTTCATAAACAAAGCTTTTATACTTGTATGTTATTAGTCACTCGAATTTCTGAAATTCAATCAGTTAATATCTTTGTTTTGTCAAACGCATTTTACTCAATGTCAATACTAAAATGTAAACTTTTTTTTGGTATAAATTCTACAGTTGTGCACTGGTGGTATTTATCTGTACTTGGAAATTATTGATCTAGAAACTTTGGATGCTCAATCATGTAATCGGACACTCCTGAATAAGAATGCATTTCGAGTTCGAAACGTGTTGGCTAGTAATTAAACTATGTTTACGTGAAGATGTTTTTAATCATTTTTAAGTGTAATGTTAAAAGCTTAGTGAATAATGTTTTTAATGTTTCTTCTTCAAAATTGATCGCAAGATAGATGTAATACTGGTAAAGAGTATTTATTCAGTAAGTTATTTTTCGCGAATGTTTTTATTTTCTTCGTGAGAAAAGTAAAGCCTTTGATGAATGATGGATGACGCGGACTTGGTTTGGATTGACTGATTGGAGCCTCTACAGTGCCAGGAGGGTGACAGGAGTGCGCTTGGTTTGGTCAGGCCTGGCACAGCCAGCTGCACTGGATGGCTTTGTTTGTGCCAAGTACGCGAGAGGTCGACTTCATTGTCTCCTCTTCCCCTACTCTCTTCTCAATCATTTCTGCAATCCCACTTCCTTATCTCCTTCCTTTGCCATGCAAATCACTTGGCGCTGCCTCTTGGCCTACTTTTGCATGACAAACAAATTGACCTACATCTTTTCACAAGAAAATCTCTGTTATCTTTTTTGTTAAAATCTCTGTTTTTAAATTGAAAATAAACCTGTTGTGAGACTATCCTATGTTGTAATCCCAAGAGGCAGGTCTGCCCTGTGAACTACATGGCAAGCAAAAACGTCAGGCTCCAATCATCTCAAACACTCTTATTACAAACATATTTAAAGTGCTCGTTAACTGAATTAAACTCTCATGTTCAATGCAAGATTGTAGGTTGAAATATAACAAGCGGAAGTGGAAAAGAGAGGTTTTCAAGGACACAGTTGATACCTTGTTATACTGCCCATCCGGTGATGATCCACATGTGACACGTGGACAGTCCATCAACTAAAACGTTTTAAACTCCTCAACCCATACAATTATTTGTACTTGCACTATAAATTTTTATTTTATATACATGTATAAGATACTATTATCATTATTTAACTACTATTATATTAAGGAGCATCATATAATATTTCTGGCCAACCAAAGTGTGATTTATTTGACGTTCTTTCATGAAAAGTAATTAATGAATGATTATATCCTTTTTCTAAAACTTGACTGTAGCAATGACATCAACATTTTCAGTTGATATCAATAATAGTTAATTAATCTTCAGCAATATTGACTTCAGATTTCATAGACTAATCGAGGTGATTAAGAGGTTAATGACGGAAGGTCAGTTTCCATTGATTGCTGATTTATATATAAAATTATACATCTCAGTTTATTTCATAATTGTGTGGAATCTTTTTTTACTCATATACTTTATTTCATACTATAACTCTTTTTAAAAAAAAAAGTTACAGAAAAGGGCACTAGAAATACTTTGTTCCTAGACATACACAAAACAGTTTATAAAAAATGAATGTTCACTGGTTCAATTCAGCTAGTATCACTGCAATAAATGTGTGCTTACTTTTGATTAAGAAATACTGAATTATTAGATTAACACGATCAAACAACAATAAAAGAACTCTATTGATTGTACTAAACAGTAGGAATTCTTTGAATTTGAAATTTAATTCAACTTAAAAGAACTAGAAAAACAAAGGTAGTTATGAAATATTGAAATTATTTAAAAGTTTGTTCAAAATGGAAGCCGCTAATCAGTATCATTCAAAATTGTTTTATAACTATAGTGATATAACTAGAGTGACTCACCTGAAAAGAATTATAGTGGTTCCAAGTACTTTACTTATTGTTTGAAAATTTAGAAATATCACTGAAATATGTTGTAAATACGTCATATGAGTTCAAATATATTTAGTTTAGTCATAACTTTTGTATATGATACAATTTTATGAATTTTGAATCAAAAGAAAGAAGCTCGAACACCATACTATACTTTTAATAATAGCTAATAATTAAAATAAAAGTAAACCATCTTTTACATATGAGGGCATTTTAAAAGTCTAAAATGCGTTCTAAACGAATTTACTAAAAACTAGAAGTAACATGGGTTGTAATGGTAGTCACCAGTAGTCTGGATATTTCGAACGGTTATTTGTAACAAGATGATGAAGAGAGAGAGAGAGAGAGAGAGAGAGAGAGAGAGAGAGAGAGAGAGAGAGAGACTGCTGTCTTTCAAGACGCTTAACAGGTATGAGCGTGGAAGACATCGATCTCTCTCTCTCCGTCTCTTCTTCAGATAAAGGAAAACCGTTAGAATTAGCGACTATATCAACTGCCTTTCTATGTTATCTCCTCTCTCAGCTCCCATCCCCAGTGCATACCTGGGACAGAGATAGCAATACCTTCCTGAGGAGCCACTTACATCTGCAGTTCTCTGCCCAGTCGTGACCACCAGCAGAACGAGACACAGATCTCAGCTTCTGCAGGGTCCCCAACCACGGAGATATCAGTCTCGTATGGCGCGATTTTTAATGATTCAGAAGTAAGAAAAAATCATATAATGCCATATTTGATGGAATAAATAACATGAACCAATAGTTTTACTTTCTAACTAAAGAATGTAAATCAGAGACTTGAATATTTTCGTAATGAGTGTCTTTTATAAAATACAGTAACTGATAGAAATTTTAGTAATTGCCGTCGCTTTGGAGGGGAGTTGACTTGGTCTCAGAAAAGCGTAATTTTCTATGTAAACATCCAATTTGACTGCAATATCAAAGAGAATATTGAGTTTGCTCACTATGACATGATTACAATGATGTTATTACTGACAATCCCGCTAGCACGCTATGTATTTCAACAAGTTTTTTCTTTACTTTTGTTGTTTGTACGGATAAATAAAAAAAATAAGTATAAAGAATATTTAAATGTTTTAAGGAAGTAGTTTGACTTTGAATAAAGGAAGACAGTAAAGAACAATAAGAGTGAAGGGAGTAAATTGATGTTGTGGTAGGAACTGAGGAGGGGACGGAAGCGGGCGACCGGAACTGCTAGGCGGAACAGTTTCAGGGAGAACCGGGGCGAGCCTTGACACTGGGGGTCTGTGCGCGTCCCGCAGCCTCCCCCCGCATTTCTCCCATTTCTCTTCAAAGGCACTCTCCCTTCGGAGCAGTCGAAAAACCTTGCTCCACCATAATGCCAAACGACTTATTATAATTACACATTTTTAACAAATAATCTCTCAAAACAACTTTCTAAATACATTATACATTTGCTAGTATCAATATACCTTAATTTTGAGTAAATCATGGATTTTAACTGTCTACCCTTTCGATAGCTTTGCATAGATATCGGTAGTATTTATTTCAAAACTGGAGTTTTTTTCAATTACTTTGACTTCAAAATTTGCAATTTTAATTCAATGACTTGAATACCTTCAACCTTGAAATTTTAAATGTAACTTAAATAACTTTGACGTTGAAATTAATGATTTGGCTTTAATAAAATGCATGGGGGCTTAAATTTAATAATATCAAAATGTTTGCGTTAAAATTCTGGAGGATTAAAGTAAAGTAAACTGGTGATACTATTAAGAGATGTGAGGGTTTTATACTCATAAGAAAACAGTGTAAGTAAGGACTAGGAAATGAGAAGAGCAGAGGCCCTTCGAAATCATTTCTGCTTAAAAGAGGTAACCTTTGACCACCACTTTTGATTATTACACCTAAAACTTTCGTTATTCACGCCCCCAGGAAACAATTCGCAAAGAAATTTGATTGGAAGATTAACTACTGATGAGGAAAAGAATTATTTTTTTCGTATATATATAACAAGATTTCACTATAAACACGTGAAATAAAAATTAACATGAAAAAATCAGAAAAGGACAAAGATCTATCAATCGTAACAAGCGGTAACAGCCGTAAAAATCTGACTCTGACTTAGAATCATCAGTATAGCACAATACACTATACAAGAACTCCTTAGGAAAGAGAAAACAGGAAGCAATACTGGGATTCTTTTCAAGGACACAGACAATCAAAGATACTTCTCAATAATGTTTGAGAATAGGTAAATCTTGCATGGAAATGAGCAGGATTAATCTAAGGATTTTAACCGGATTTCTAACGGGTCACGGCAATCTTAATGGCCATCTGCAAAAAATGGGCATTGTTATCAATGATGGTTTGTGCATATTCTGCAAAGTGGAGGAAGAAACACCGTTGCATCTGCCGGCTGATTGCCAAGCCACTGTGCTACACAGAGGCAGGCGCTTCGGGACACTCAACAACACCATAAACGTGTTTTTACCGTTGGACTCAGCAAAAGTGCTGAGCTTCTTGGAGGTGTTAAAGCTAACTGGAATACTATAGTACAGAAGAGGGGAAAGTACAATAGTTCTTAAGACGCAGTACTATAATCACCCTCATTAAATAAATAGTCATCAGTTTCTACTCTGACAAAGACCGCTTGTTAGGGTTGAAAAATCTTTGTCCTTTTTCTGATTTCTCACTGGGGTTTGACGTTTATATATATATATATATATATATATAGTAGAGGTGTGTTCTCTAATCGGGGTTCGGTCAATTTTCCAGGATAAAAAATCAAACTCTCGTTGCCAACGTTTCGGTTTTATTTAAAACCTTTTTCATAGGCATCTTCTCCATACAATCTTCTTATATCCTCATAAAAACCTATATTTTAAAATAAAAAATAAAAAAATATGGGGCTTTATGGGGATATAAGAAGAGTGTATGGAGAAGATGCCTATGAAAAAGGTTTTAAATAAAACCGAATCGTTGGCAACGAGAGTTTGATGTTTTATCCTGAAAAATTGACCGAACCCCGATTAGAGAACACACCTATTCTATCAAACGGTCGATATATTATTGAATCAGTTATATATATATATATATATATATATATATATACTTTTTCTTTAGAAATACGATCCGAAACGAAAAAATACAGTTAAATGTAGAAAAAGAAACATAGAGAAATCAAAAGCACACACTTACACTCTCTAATTTTGGTTTGAACCGTCTTCAGGAGAGATAAGAGAGAGAGACCAAGAGCACTGGTTCAGAGACGGTTCAAACCAAAACGTTGACATTGAGAGTTTAATTTGAACCCGAAGAACTAACCGAGTCCTGATAAACATTAGTTATATATATATATAATTAAAGTTACAGCTAGAGAACACAAGAAAAAGGACGAACACTCACGAATCTCGATTATTTCGGCGTCTTGCCGTCTTCAGGAGAGTAGAAAGAAAGAAAATAAAATAAAAGGAGAAAGAATGAAGGAACGGAGACGTAAATGCGTCCACTGGCCGATGTAAACTCTATATATATATATATATATATAAAACTAAAGTTTATCAGGACTCGGATCGTTATATATATATATATATATGTCTAATTAAAACAGAGAAATAAGACAGAAATTTCGATGGCTTCGTCATCAGGAGGATAGAAAGTGCTGAGCGACTTGTTTCTATCCTCCTATTGATGAGGCCATCAAAATATATTAATGAGTTTCTGTTTCATTTCTGTTTGTTCTTTATGTCAGTGTAGTTTATATATATATGAGTGTGTGTGTGTGTGTTTTGATAGTAGAATATAACTGGAATATTTTTCATTTTATATTAATATTCAGAGACCATTAAATTCAAAAACTTGAATTTATAAATTGCTCAATTGACTGATATAAATGTTTGGTTTCCTTTCTACTCACTACTACTATCTACTAAAGTCATGAGGAACTGAAATGTTACGATAGATAAATTCTTACGGCATCTATTTAAACGTGCTTGTAAGTGTCAATACATATCACAGGATCTAATCTAGACATGCGTGTACCTGCCAAGGCTTGTCCATTTTACCAATGCTGAACACTTACGCAATCAAATATTATTAAACCCACTAATTTCGGGTTTCAAAGTGTTGACTGAGCAATGACTGACGTCAATGAATCCAATTAAGTAACTTAATGCGATAAAACAAACTAACATCACCGTCATCCAATTATAGAAAACATATTTTGCTCATAGATATTTTAAAAATAACTACCACGGACGTCAGATGATTAGGAGGAAAATAAAAGGGTTTCGAATAAGGAGTGTTAAGGAAGTCGTACGCTACAATAAAATGGTCTACATAATGACGAAAGAAATTAGTAGGAACTGTTAAGTATTATACATCAAGTATATATAGGAAAGTGAAAGTGGTAAAGTTTATAATGACACTTTAAAAAAGTGAAGCAGGTTAACAAGTGTGCATATCAGGAGGACACTCTTAAGTAAAATACCACGTACTGCTGAATTTTCTTAAAGTAAACTAGAAATAATTTTAAGGTAACACAGAAGAAATTCAAATACATTTCCCTTTAATTTTCTCGTCGTATTATTCTTATAAAAGTAATATGGTAAAAACAAATAAAAAACTATGATTTTGGATATTGTAGTACAATTTAGTAGACTCTAACAATGGAATAGAGAAGTACAGCTTTAATCTCAATTAAAGAAAAAAGTGCAAAACAAGTAAATTAGTTGGTTTAGAAAATATATCAGCTTAATAAATATAAATCATAATCATAATGTAAAAAAAAAATTAGCAAAAGATTCTTAATAAAATACATAATGGGGAGCACTCGAGAGGATAGGTGCAGCAAAAATAATAGCCCTTAGAAACCTGTAAGTGGAGAGAAAACATAAGTAGAAAGTAGTCGCAGAATTTGAACCTTGACCACTTCTCAATGAGAAGGCCATGGGTGTTAGAAAAGCAATAGGTACGATACTGGGCTGCCAAATAGACGGCTTGAATCACTGAAGTAGACATTGTATTAGCTACAACCACATCTCTCTAGATGTGACTTAGTGTGATTTAGTGAAAACATTCAAGACGGATGGTAAACCCTTTGAGTGCAGTGTCTACTGTCATACTTGAAAATAACAGAAAAAGTCCCCAGTCAAACAAAATTATATAATTCCTTTAACATTACCTTATAAATTACTATTAATTAGATTAGTTATTACGACGTCGTATTTAAATTATAAACATACAGTTTCTAAAAGTAAATAATACAGAGTAAATGGTCGCATTACTATGCTATCTAGCTTCTTGATATCATGGCATTGATATTAAAACAAGTAGAAAAAGAATTCCAAACAATATCCAAAATATGGTATGAAAAAAATGTGCAAACAATTTTACATATCTGCATGTCATTTTGACTTCCTTCAAATATAATGCTTAATGTCATATTTTACGTAATTGTTTTGATTACAATCTCCCTTCCCCCTCTCTCTGTCCCTTTCATTCGCTGTCTTTATAAAGATCAATTTTGTATATTGCTTTTATTTATATATATATATATAAACTATTTATTTAATATTTATATATTCTATTTTACTTAACCTTCTTACAACTTTGTTTTTTTGTGTATAGTTTTTTTATTGCCTTAGTATAGTTGTATATACGTTGTTTCCGTACAATACATGGGAATATAAACAAACTCCCTCCTAACAGGATTACTGTTGTGAAGAAACTCATACTCATACAAATTCAAACACACACAACACACACACACACAGCGATAAAGAGTTGCGTTTTGTTAATTTAGATTGTCAAAAGCAAAACAAATAAAAGAAAAAGCTATTCAATATATAATTATATTATACAGTTATATATAATTTAGAATCCGTGTTTTCCGATTTATTATAAAATCATTGTTTTAAAATGTTTTGCTACCTATTTATTATAAATGTTATCACTTATAACTTTAACATATTTCAACGTCAACTATCTCTGAGTGACGACTTAGATCTCATGAGGTGTCGTTAAGGATACTGTTGTGGTTCATTTGTAGGATGTACACTGAGATACAGCAAGTTAAAATGGTCGAGAATAGTGCAAAAACAATTGTCTCTCAATATCATACGTACTATGACAATATTCATTTATTTCCAAGTAGTCTGTATTATGTTGTTTTGGGATATATATGGTTATAAGAGTCTATGACTGAAACCCTTGAGAAATTCGGTTTGAAACAGACAGAACAACTTCAACCTGCAAATTTATTATTAATTAACTAATAAGAATTAATTATCAATTAATAATTAATAACCATTAAGAATTAATAATTGATTTAAGCACAGTAATCATGAAATGGTTGTAATTGTGAAATTTTCATATATTTACCTATTTTAGATCCCTAGATCCCATGTCTGATATTTTCATGATGTCTGTGTGTGTTGTGTCTGTGTATGTGTGTCAATGTTCGGCGGTTGTATATCATTGTGTACCACTGAAAGTAGTAAACACTGTGCAGCCCTCATTGTTAGATGTAACATGGTGACATTTACATATAAATAGTAAGAAGATTACATTTTTTTGGTATTCTTGTATGTAGGAAAATTTTTTCACAGCTGCACTTTCATTTTATTATTGGTTCTTGTTAAAAATACAATTTTTCACCTATGCGACCTGCCAACATATTTTTTGCAGATTTATTTTGTGCTAATGATATAATTGAAACTATCAGATTAGATGTAAAACACAAATAATATCCCTGGATTGATAATTGGAGTCTCTAGATATAAATAGCACACTCCGTAACAAATGATTGCTTGATCTAGAATTTCGGCAATTACCTGAAGAGACTTTTTGTCAAGGTTGAATAAGCGATAAACAAATTATCTTAGGAATGCACAAATAAATCTTACAACATAAATTAAAAACTAATGACGTCAGAGTAATTTCTTTTTTTACCTTACAGACGGAAGACTTTCAACAAATTTATTTATAAACCAACACTTATCCACCTTCAACTGAGTAAAGAAAAGATAACGATAGACATAGCTTTTATAATCGTTTAAATGTAAATAACTTTCTGTCATGTGTGTAAGTAACTAACTAAAAGTTCATTTTGAAAGTAGTCAACATTTGAGCAAGAGCCTGACCCTCTTGTTTCAGTTGATTTGTCATGAGTGAAACAGACAAAGAAAAAAGTGTTACTTTGATAGAATATAAAGTAAACAATAATGAATAAAAAACTGTTTGTTAAGAATTACGAATGAATGTCATAATGTAAAATAACTTGATTCTTTCAACAGAAATTTGTTAAATTATTTTCCAAGAAATATGTTTTCAACGTATTATTATTGCAGACTACTCTGTTGGACTCAAAATATAGAGGATTACACAAATTTTACTGTTTCTAGCGACTTTGAGAGCTATGATGATTAGACAAAAATAAATCGTTTCCCATAAAAGATTCAAAGAATCAAATTTATAATAGAATGTGTTTTCAGATTAATTTTAATATTTGTTTTTAATGTTTTAAATTTAAACTAAATAATTCCAGTCATACCTCGTTTGAGACTGGATTTCCGAAAATCTCTTTTCATTGGCTAGAGTGTGGAAAGAACACACTGCTGAAATGTCATGTCTGAAACATCAGTGTGGAGCACTGTTAGCCTGAAAAGGCCGTTAGCCGTTTCATTATTATTATTATAGCTAAATAAATCCTAATTTTTTTTAATACATCTTCGAAAAAATAAAATAAATTTGAGGACCTTGAAACGTGTAAATCGGTTAAAATCATGAGATCCAATGTTTTCATTTTCACCGTACTTTACTTATAATTGTTAAAATGAACTTAAAACCCTTTCTCGCCTATATGATCAATACAAAGAACACCTAAAAACATATGAGTATTAGAAAAAGGAATTACGTAAACAGAAAAGGAAGTTATTTACTCAAACAGAATTAATTTATTTGAGAAAACGCTAAAAAAGGGTCAAATTTTTTGCCCAATTGTTAAGATGATTATAGGCTTTATTCACTTTAGTTGATGGAAAAAAAGGTAAAAAATAGATAACAGAGAAAGTATGACGTTCAAAAAGTTACATATAAGGAAAAAATGTATTTAAAATATGGATGTGTTCATTCAGAAAAACGTAGACATTAGCTCAATTATCTCCCTTAATTATTCTGAAATAATGGTTTTCTTAATATAAAAACTTATATTTTTATATAAGTTATAAAAATATTATAACTTATTATATATACTTTTTATAATATATTTTTTTTAAAATAGAGTTAAAAAGTACACGTACAGTTTACTAAAAAAAATGAAGGTTCAGATTTTACTACTTAATGAACTTGAAAAACTTAAGTAATTAAATCATTAATTAATTTAGATAGACAATTAATTAGTGTACTAAGAGGAAGATATCTATTGTAATTCTATATATTTCAGTGCAATCAGAACGATAATTGTTTTTCTTGTAAATATGATTTTTAATTCGTTAACTCTTTGGAATATTTGTTGTTCTTATACTAGGAAGGCTGCTCCAATCACAAATTGCCGACATTATTTGGGAACCAAAATAATTCATTTTGGTTATAAATTATAATAATTCATCATTTGCTAAATCATGATGATCGCTAAATTATAATCAATTAATTACTTAAACAGATAATTGCTTATATTAAATTTGAATGGAAACCACTTCACCTTTCCTATTATCAATATGATTTTTTTAGAAAAATGTCAATATTGTTTCGATTATTTGTGATCGAACATTATTAATCAATCCTTTTCATAGGGATTATGGGTTGGAGTACTTTTGAGCACCCAGTGTAATTTATTGTTTATCAGTTCTCCAAGCCTCACAAGTTGCTGTAATAAACTTTTTTTTATTCATTGCCTTATCCAAAACTGAATAAACATTGTCTTTTCTAAAACAAAATTACTCTGTATTTATAAGTACACTGAACTAACAGAAAAACAATACATATTAAATGTTAGACACAGTGTTCCCTCTCTAGCAAAATAGAAAAATCTAAATCAGTAGAAGAAAACTGCCCAGATAGGATTTTGAAAAGTTAGGTTTATCATTGTATGTGGCTGGCAATTTAATGATGAAATGTCAATCATTTTCAAATATACTGTCATACTCACGTTGCACTAAAGGCTGAAAATTGCCAGCGTCATACGTATCCTTGTCATTTTCATTTACTCCTTTTCTTCATCACTGTTACTTTTTTTCCCTCTAGCTGTTGTTCATCTGCAATGGCTTCTACGATCCATTATTTTCTTGTCCTGTTTAGATAGATCTCAGAATGTGCATGATTCTACGTTTTTCATAATTGCTTTTTTAGTAGGTAGACGATTGTTACGTTTTCAGCCTAAAACTTTGTCTTTGAATCTCCTCGTACATTCCTGACGTCTCAAATATAGATTGATCCCAAATATGGGATAGTTCTCTACAACCCATACCAGAATTGGGGTTTGACCTTTAATAATACTGAGTTAGTTAGTTTGTTCATTATTGTACTCAAATAATTTCGTCAATCTTATCAAATGAGTTTTTGGTACAATCATTGCAAAGATTATTGTCGTCAACTCAACTGCAGTTTAAATGAAATACATTCTGATGGGCTTAATCAATAATTTTACATTTTTGGCGTCTTTATAAGGTTGGTCATAGTAAATGTTGGTATAAAATACAGAATTCAATATAATATTGAAAAATAAAATAAAAACCCATCATCTCTGTAGTACCCAGGCAATATATTATTCTAAATGAATTCTCTTTGTTTCTGAGGTTCAATTGTTTGTAATAAATTATTATTAAAACAATTTATTCTATGCCCCAGATTATCCCAGATTAATGATAATTAATTTTGATTATTTTTTACGACAAAGAAAAGATCCTCTTTAATTTTTTGTGCATATCATAAATGCGAGACTTGAAGCCGAAGCTGTAAATCCTTTATATTGTTATATATTTTATGAGAAGTTTAGTCTGCTATAAATGGATAATCTTCTATCTTGTTTTATACTACATAGTATTCGTTGTTCATTAATCTGCTACAGTTATAATAAAGTTAAGAAAGAGTGCTAATAAGTATTATGATTGTTTAGTTTTGGACTAGAGGGATTAGATCGTTTTTTGTTTCGTAAGAAGTCCTTTACCTTCATTAAAAGTTATCTTACTAGTTATTTGTTTTTAAACTCAGCAAGACTGAAGAAGTTTTAAGTTTCTTTAAACATCCGTGTTCTCGCTAACCAAATATCCCCAGTAATAAGAAAGGTTTTTGTATTTTAAATAATCTGAAGATAAAAAGTGTTGTGGAATGAATTAAAAAAAATCTGGAGTGGCCTGCACTCAACTTTACTATAAGTAAACTTAATATCAATGTTCTTAGGTATATAATATATAATGTCTCATTTAAGCATAATGTAAAGATTTAAATGGGGGATGTTTATTACTCTTTCATTTATGAAGTAGTACAGATAGTGATTGATCGACTTATCAATATATAAGCTTATTTTTGTACATCACACAGCTGATGCAAATAATTTTATTAGTATAACTACAGCAGTAATAACATTTTTGAAAAGCCAAAGTCAAAATTTCTTGATACGAAATATTCTCCTACAAGAGAACATAGCCTTTGTTCAAATAGCCAGTGGATTTCTTACATTGTTTAATTTACCTCCTTCTTCATTGAATATTTAAGTGAAATTTTCAAATTTAAAACAGGAAAATACTCTTATTTTCTCTGAAAAACATCACAAACATCGAAGAAAAAATGTCGTTTTAAGATAATTTATAATTAAGGATATACAGTAATTACATTTATTAATCTTCAAACGAAACATTTCCATTTTGAATTATGTTTTACATTTTTGGTCTTTTATAGAATCATTATACTGGGAATTTTATGGCTTCTTAGTATTTATTAAAATTATTTTCCTTCCCCTTTGTCGAAAATCATACATACCAATTTTCTCTAAGTGATGTTATCTTTTTTCCTGCGTCTTGTACTCTGTTATAAGCTTGCTATGAATGTATATTGCGAATAAATATATTAGTAATTAACCAGTTTACATACTCAACTTAAAGTCGAAGCCACTATTCAATATAATTTAAATCAATTATAGTTAGGAACTTCAAATTTTTGAAAATAATAAATATGAACTATTAGACTAGAATAGTCTAATTTTATCTCAGTGGTTTTCCTCAAAAAATTTCTAAGTCAATGTAAACATTGTAAAAAAATATCAAAAATTTGACAAGTATAGCAGGTGATTCCTTAGTCTAGGATAAACAAACAGTTTTTATAGCTTTATTGCTCTTTCCCGTAACTGAAACTTCATGAATATTTTTTTATGAATTGCTAATTTTTTGTTCCATTTTTGATCAAACTTTCATGAATTTTTAATGATCCGTTTAGCGTCAAAAAACATTTTTGAAAACAGAAATCGTACTTTAACGCCCTCAAAAAACACCCTCAAGTGTACTGTATCTTGGCTGGCGACCTTCAATGCAGGTGTCTGTTACTAGACAGAAAATAACCATCCATGAGAACAGTAGAAGAATGAATGTCAGCGTAATGTTTATTTACTATGGAGATCAAGGTAGATGATTAGAGTTTAATTATTTTATTTATGACTTCAATTAAGAAGATTTGACCTTCAATGATATGCGTGTTGTTTTTCCCTCATAGCAGGGTGTAAGCTGCAAAGTTGTCGTGGTGTTTGTTGTTTACTGACAGTAAGTCTACAGTGCCATCTTCACACCAAAAAATACATTTTTTTTAAAGAAATGGGAAAGATGAAAGAGATGTATGAAGTCACCAAAGCAACCATCAAACCTAATACCACTAGTCTTATTCGTTTTTTGTAAGGAGTATTGAAAAATCAGGTTTACTAACTCAAATCGAATAAAAACATTAACTTAAAACAAGTAACTTCAGATACATATTATGGGGTTACTGTTAAAACGTGTCACCAAGTTTCCTAAAATAGTGCTATGGGAGTTTACCTGGACATGAATATAATTTGACCATGCTAATTATATCATAGTATTAAACATGGTCAATTTTTTGGTGGTCAATTTATATTAAATATTATTATTTTTAAACTATAAATTATTTTATAGTTTAAAAATAATTTGTAAATATAATAATAATAATAATATATTATAATAATAAATAATAATAATCTATCATTATACTTTTATGCTCATTCAAATTAAACGTTGTTCCTTCCGCTAGACATTGAAATTTATGTATTAGAAAAATATTAACTGATTATGTCACACTCAGCATGTGATTGACGTCACGTGTGGCCTAGTGGTCGTGTGGTAGCTCCTGATTACATCCTGGTCATGACTCTATGTTCATGTGAGAGATGCCGTCCCTTGGAGAGGTCGTCATGTTTAGGTCAGTCCCTAACCTAAACTTTCCCAAAGCCAGGCACTGCTAAAGATTCTGGGTGTCAAATCAGGCTGGTAATGTTTTCGTCCATATGCAATATGGGTGCCGAATAACAATATGCCACACTTTTAGTCCCTAGAACAGTACAGTATGGGCGCCGGAAACAACCATTATATGGACTGAAACACTGCAAACATGCAATTAGATATATCAATTAAATGTTTTTTCTAAAATCTAATAACAATGTTATTATATTAACCGTGTTAACCAAGTAATTATAACAATTTAATGTTATATACAACTCATCAAAATCAAGAAATTTTTCAAAAAAGAGTTTGAAAAATCATATACGAGTAAATTAGATATAAATATCCTTATACTGCAGAAGTATAAACATACTTCGAATTTTTACTTCTATATATATACAGTTAGTTAACAAGTACATATCATCTGTAAGGAAGATATTCCTAATGTTATCAAAGTTAATAAAATTGGTTTTTGTGTATCATTAAATTACAACTTACAACTGATCATTTAAATTTGATTTCAAAGTTCAAGTTTTTTTACATATTCAGTATTTTATTGTATTCATTTAATTTTACTTTCATTCATTTTAATAGTATAATACCAAGGTATTATAATATTAAAACTACGTTATGTGTGTAAAAGCCTTTTCGTTTTTCCAATTATTATTATTGATACTAAAAAACACAACTGTTTATGCTTGAAGTATGAAAAAATCCCTATGTTTTTACATGAACTGCCTAAAAAAACTCAAAAACTTGAACTTAATTTTGGTTCAATTATTGTTTGCTGTTCAGTTGATATGTATCACGGCCACGATTAAAAGAAAATTATTCTGTAAAAAAAAAAAGTCAAAATTAACCAACAGAGCTTTGAAAATTTTGCATTTACCCATAAAAAGAAAGAAGTTTTCTAAATTAATTTTCAATTATCTCTTCAATTATCTTTCATTACCAATTACTCTCTCTATCGAACAAGTTTTATGAATGCTTGATAACTTTATTAAAAATTTATGCCGACCATAATTAATAGTATAAAATAAGTTAAATTCATCAATTACTCAACTTTTTTAAATAACACAAACGAAATATTTACTATTGTAAAAGTAATATCACTTTAAAAGTTGCTATTATGTCATTGGAAAAAACTTTTTGATTTTTTTTTATGAGAATATTGTTTCATTTGTATAAGTCAAACATGACATCTGCTAATCTGGAGAGCATAAAAACACATGGACCTCTTGAATTAAACAGCTTAGTTCTCAAATAATCTTAGTTTCCGGGTTTAACCTTGGGATAAGCGATTAGAAGAATATTTTTGCTGATTTCTAAATATCTAGCACTATTCAAAGATTAAAGCGCAGACTGTTATCGCAACTGTAAATATTTAGCAATCTAAGCAGCTGTAAAATCAAGATAAGGAACATCTTTTAAGTAGAGTGTAGTTTTCAAGACAGGTTTAGGAAAAAATTGAAAATGAACTAATATATTTTCAATTGTGATTATCAACCCAAATCAGTTTTAAAAATGTAAGTTTTAAACAAAAAAGTAATTACGTTGTAGTGCATGGCTGAAGGCAGCAGGACGAAGTAAACCATTAACAGGCAATGGCCCTTGAGGCAGTAGCAATAAGCGATTCACTAATTACAGCCATTTCCTCTCTGTCCTTGTGATTCAAGTAATAAAAAAGAAGAAATACAAAGATATTAGCGAAAAAATAATATAATCATAATGAAACAAAAACAATAACGAGTGAGTTCTGGAGTAGATTGGTTAAAGAAGGCAAATATTTGCTCTGAAGGTAATCTTTATTAGTATCAGAGAACAGCTAAAGGGAACGAGGAAACTGTCTGTGGACAGGGAAAAATAAGGCATTGGGAATGTACATGACTGCAAAAGGAAGGTTTCTTCGATGATCGGAGGAAGCCCGGTGACAATTTAATCGTAAGTACAGCTTACTTGAATAAAAAAAATATATATATATTGGGCACGCCGGTTGATTAGGACAGGAGATTTACCCTAAGTAAGATTTAGAGTCAATGTTAATCCAAGTTTCACAGCTACGATATCTAGACCAATTACTTTTATGGCATTAGGGAGGTATGGCAAAAAATACACTGCAGGTTTGAAGATGCCTTAAGAAACAGAAGAGGATTAATAAAGGTAGAAGAAGAAAGCAGAATATTGAAAAAAATAGCAAAGTCAAGCTTGTGAAAACAGTGGTAACGAAAGAGGAGCATAACTCCGGGGAAAAGACTGGTGAAATATCGCTGACTGAAAAACCAAACTTTTAATTGCGTTAGATGCAGAACCACATTTATAAACTGGTCTTTGTACAGTTTATGTGAAATTGACACGGTTTCATCAATATTACTACATATTTTCATTGTAATTGAAAAGTTAAGTGAAATATAATTGGACTGAAACATTTTACTTTTTAATCTCAATATAAATTTTAATGTTAATATACATTTTAAAACATTACTTGATTTACTGGAAAGTTATTATTGATAAAAGCATCTGAATAACTACTAAATTTCCCTTAATATGTACAATATTGTAGTCAGAAGATGTTTTATGTATCGAAGGCTTCATCATCATATTCATCTGAAGGTGAAGATGAATATCCTCCAGCATCTAGGACGTGTTATATGAAGGGGTAAGTAAGTAGGCAAATACCATCATCAGTAATAATATAGTAACAAAATAAACTTCCTGTGTTTTACAAATGGCATGGTTAACTTCAGTATTTACTTATCCTCACTAATGATAAATCATTAATACTCATTAATAAGTAATTATTTTTCGACATATACACTTTATGAAGTACCATGATTATTGTTCATACAACCATAAATTCAAGGTTGCAACGTTAATGAACTATTGGTTAATATTATTTGCTTATTAACATTATTGCATTATTTACAGTATTTAAAAATATGAAATATCCATATGAACTAAAGAACCTATTCTTAAGAAATATGTATTTAACTGTAAAGAATTATTTTATCTTTCAATATCATTGAATATAATATTGACTAGAAGGCACTAAAGTATTGTCCTTTTCATATAGTACTTTAACAATATTAGGGATATACAGGTATAATTATTGTTAATAACATTTCACGATAACCCCTGAAATAACAATCAACTTCCAAACGACAATAAGAAATGAAAAAAAAAAGGCCAAGAATTTTCAATTAGATTAGGATTTGACTCTGTAAAGACAGCTTGTTACATTTGAAAGATCTTAGTCTTTTTTGTCATTTCTTATTGTCGTTTGGACGTTGATAATTACTGTTAAGTTGAAATTTTTCATCAAACTCTAATAAAATATCTTAGTGTTTGACTAATATTTAGTGAGTGAATAAAGATTCTCTTTAATTTCTTTAGTCGATTCTAATAGAATTGATTTTATTATGCAATATTGTCACCTTTTATTTTGTTGAAAGTTATTACTTTAATATCACGATTAATAATCCATTCATATGAATGCACGTAAACATATTTCTTAGATATATATTATTTTAAAATAATGAATCGTATTATTACAAAGGTTAATTGGAATTAACTTATATCACAATATTTTTGTTCAGTTTGGAACATTACATGAATGACAACATTTACTTATAGTAATAATAAAACAACTAACCCAAAGAATATAAATACATTACAGTATATTTGTTTAGACTTTTACTAATTGTTTTACATTGACGTATGAAAAAATTCACATTAAACGCTTGAAATAAAAATATCTAAACCACATCAAGTAGTTTAAAACTACATCTCCAATGTAGAGAAACGTATAACGAATATAGGAATGTGAATTGAACGTTTCATCTTTAACGAATCAATAATCTATTTAACGAAATCAATATCTACAACAGAGAAAAGTTTTTGTTGGTTTAAAGAAAATAAAACTCTTCTATTCAATGTTTTTATTCTGATAATATTTGATTTGAGTTGCAGAATTTAATTTATTGAATACATCAAATGGCAAAAATGAATAACTATATTCATTTTTGTTCAATTTGGTCAAAGTTAAAAGAGCTTTTTTTCTAGCGTAATAATAAAACATGGAGTGGTCTACACTCAACTTGACTATACGTAAACATAATATCAAACTCGTTGTCTATCAAGTGAGTTTTGGTTTTATTTATATGAAACCATCTTGTTGATATAATATAAATCTCTCTGGTAAAGTGTCATCAAACTCATACATAATTAATTTAATGATTTAATTTTGATTTATATACATTTCATCGATTATAGGAAACGAAATCATTGACCTAGAGTGACCTAGAGCAATCCAACATGTTGTATATTTCTATATAAATGAAAGAAAGGTTTTGTTTGTACATTGTTTAGAGCTGACTCATTTCAAGTTATCTGTACGTTTCATCATTAGAGGAACCGAATCAACCCTTAGAAAATTTCTGTCTGTCGGTTCGTCGGTTTGTCCACAAAATTTTGTCACAAGCAAACTCAGCCACCATAAGACACAGCAAGCTGAAACTTTGAGAGTAGATTTGTGTATGTCTAACTTAAAATTTAAGCTCTGAATCGATTAGAAATTCAACGTAGAAGCCAAGTTATCGACTTTTAAGAACAAAATGTTGTCACAAGTAAACTCAGCCACCATGGCACATAGCAAGCTGAAACTTTGAAAGTAACTTAAAATTTAAGCTTTTGAATAGACTGAAAATGCAACGTGCGAGAACAAAGTGTTTCTCACATGGTCAACTGTATGTTGCTTGCTCAAGAGTAAGAGGTTCCAACTCTTTGTTCTTCCTGCACCTGAAGGACAGATAGCTAATGCATTATGTACAGAAGCACGTACTTAATGCTGTGTTATAAATATATTTTTTCCTATTCTATAATCTTTTTTAATAATATTTTGAAATACCACGTAATATCTCTAAATTTTTTCAAAATATCCATCAAAAACGGGCATCTCAGCTAGTTTATAAATAAACAGCCTGTTCGCCCAAGGCAGTAACGAGTATCATTCATATGAAGTACAATGACATTTCATTTTTGAGAAATTTACCATATTTTGTTTGTTGTGAAACTGGCACACACATCATAACTCATTCAGTCTACCTGTGTATTAATATATACACAGACATGTTGATTCATGTATTATAAAATAATTTTTTAAGTTTTTAACAAATTTACGCTTGTAGGTTTTTAAAATCAGTTTAGTTTTAGTAAAGTTTAGCCTATGCCTGCCCACATTCGATGTGGTCGCTACATTTTGTGATTATATGACACACTATAGATTACAGCGTATGACCGATCGTAATAAAATTAATATACTCAGTCGATATAATTGATATCGATACATTGGGAGTCCTAAATTTAGCCTAACTCAAGTCCATTTCGAGTAGGGATCTTAAACGAGTACCTGACATCGTGCAGGCTAGGGACAAACGGCTTAACGCCCTCTCCGAGGGACAACGTACTCAGATTTATTCACCTCCTCCGAGAATAAATCGAGGGCTAGGAGGGGATGAACCCCGGACTACCAGCCCTGGGGCGAGTACGTTAACCACTGAGCTAACCTGGTCCCCATATGCTCAGTTAGCAAAATTGTGTAATTTTTCGGCAATACTTAAACATGGAAGAGATATTTTCTTGCACACTATGCCAAAATCGAACTGTTCTAATTATAATGGAAAATGAAAATTTTGCATTTCATATCTTCTCAATATTAGATTTGTAAGATAATGAAAGCACACATTTTATTATTAGTATGAGGTAATGTAATTTAACTTTTCGTTAATAATTAATTAATATTGGTATAATATTAATATTAATTCTGATATACAGTAGAACTTCGAAGTACGAGTTTAATGTTCCCAGACATAGCTAGTATTGCAATTGACTCGTATTACGAAGCAATTTCTCACATTGAAATTAATATGAAATAAATAATCTGTTCCATCTCCAAAGTGCCGGTTTTTAAGTTTATTTTTTAAACATAAATGTGCAATTCGAAAAGATAAACAATACCTGTACATGTAATATGATGAATAATATTATTTGAACAATAAATGCATGTAAGAAATGATCATGTAATCTAATTAACTTAAAACGGAGACCATCTATTCGAAGATGGTCACTCGTGACCATCACTCGTCACTTCGAATATTTACTCACCTTTCGAGATAAAAATTCATACGAATGGATGCTCATAAAGCAAATTAATTGCTCTTAAGAGTAGGCAGTCGAACTATGAGGTTCTACTGTATACTTGCTTATTGCATCTTGTTACCTTTATTTTATTTTATCCAAAAAAGCTCCTCGGCAAGTATGAAACTTGAGGACATCGTTTTTACTATGGTCATAACAACCCTGAAGGGGAAGATGTACTATTACACGTATAAATATTCAATTATGGGAACAAACGCGCTAAATAATTCATGAATGAAATCACAAAAATAAAATATATCCTCTAAAAATATATTTTAAAAGACATTTTTTAAGTTCCTTTCTAGAATTATTTTCAAAAAAATGAGGTTAATAAATAATCATAATTATAATTAATATAAATATAATTAATTAATAATAATTATGTTAATAAATTATGTGGACCAAAAAAATATTTATTTTGATTGGAATATAAATTTCGTTTCAAATTCTAATAAGTTGCTTTTTTTTTTAAAGAACAATTTAGATATTTTTTTGACCAATGTCCTTCTGTATGTCAAACTTAATACTGATCTTACAATATCGTAATCTTTAGGAGGCTTACATTTATGTTGTATAGAGTGTATGATGTTTGATGTACAACTATCAATTAACAACCGGGAAATATAATTAAACCTTATCAAAAATTGATTCAACACTTATCTTTAATACATTCAACACTTTGAAATAGATTTTTTACGATCACTATACTTCAATCAAGGTAAAATAATGATTTCCGTATACGATTGGATCACACTTCCTTTATTAGTTCTATAATATTCTTTTTATTTAATTTATTTTACATAATTCTTCTGTTTGACAAGCTGCAGATTTGTTATCTTTTCATTGAGGATAGGTTAAGTTGAGATAAAAGTTTGTATTATCACGAAGAATGTTTCTATAAATAAACTGTTTACGAGTAATTAATAATCGAGGAATTGGTAAACCTTTCTCTTAGCAACAATGCTATTGTTTTTACTTATTGCGTGTTGTGAGCTTTATGCAAATAGTTCTCTCTCTATTGTTTACCTCCTCCATTTAAATAAATGAAGACGCATATTCGTTTTGTTGATATGTGTTTACTAATTAATATTAGAGTGGAATGCTAATGTTATGAAACACACCTGCACGATTCGATTATTAATTATATAAAAAACTGCGCCGTTATAAATTAACTCACCCTGTCTCTGTTAATTCTAATCATATAAAATGAAAATGAAAATATTACATATCATAATTACTGTAAAATAATTTTTATTTTCCTCTTCTATGTTTAATATGGATACTAAAATGTCTTCTGTGTATCTTGGACCATTACTACTACTACTTATAATAACACCCGGTCACATTTTTGTGGTCAAGTCTTAACCAATACCCTAGCACCCAGTGCAGAAATCTCATTAACCACTCTCACTTATCAACTTTAGGATTAAGTCTCTTTTACCTGATTATTTATCATTGCTGGTAACAAGATTTCTCGAACACTACATACAGGTTCTAATAAATTCTTTTAATTGGTAGTTGTGACAAACACCCCTCGACTGAAATAATTGAGCAGTCGCTTTCAGGCCAGAAACAGGGAAATTCCCTTAAAAGTAATGGTTTAAAAGTAACCAAAGTTTTCATCTAGTTATTCTGTTTTTTTTTCAACTTTTCTTTAGGTATCCAACCCCCTTTTCTGGCTTACTATCCTGAATGTGGATAATATGGACTATAATATACGTATATACGTATATATAATATACATATGAAATCCCAATCCTGAGCAAATTTCTTAAACTCGACTGACGCAAAAGGTATATAGCCACCTACTATCACTTCAAGAGTTCGAAATTGCCTAAGCAATGTTTGAACCTATTTATGAATGCAGTGAGTGACTTTGGAGATACCCTCAAAATCTCGAGCCATCTTAGTAATAATCATATACTACTGAAGAATCATTTGACTGAAAGTTTCTATATTCATCAAATATACGTAGATTGAGTAATCATGATTCAGAAACGGAGGTTTCATTTTATTATGGGAAAATTTATCGCACGCTGGACATAGTGACATAAAATTCAGGATATTAAATTTATTCTATGTAATAGAAAAATGTTTTGCCGTTAGTTTAGTTCTTATCATACATAAATGTATTCATTATAAAATTTAAATAATATTTTTACGCAAACTGTGAGGGGCCACTAGTTGTTGTCATGTAAACCAAGCACTTTTTCTCAGCCAGATTGGGCCTTAGTCTAAAGTATAGTTTAAGATTTAGGTCTACCTGTTGAACAGAATTTGACTGTCTTCCTGAAATATACTTCAAACCCATTCTGAACTCCGTATCCTATTGTTGTTTGAAAACTGATACTCCTTCAGTTTTCCTCAGTGAATGGAACTTCAGCACCTAATCCATGGACGCTATCAGTATCTTTATCACAGACAGCCGGTCGCGCTATGTAGTTGCTTGATAATACATCGACAATGTACATAAAGTTACTTTGATATCATAATTAAATAGTTATAACTTCATCACTTTAATTTATTGTTAACTATCTCCGCTATATTTTTCTCCATTATATCATTTAGCGTCTTATGGTATGATAGGTGACCACGAGAACATTTTTTCAGCCAAAGTGTTTTTTAAACACAAAAAAAGGCTATTAAACTTTTTTCCATTTGCGCATATCTGGTTTCTGACTCAGACACCGTGAAGCACATTGCACCAAAGCATTATCCTATAGCATTACTGGAGGCATCACATTGTAGCTGAATATCTTTATTAGCATCAAAGTTATGAGAATGCTTCAAAGCCGCAAGTTCTTTAAAATATCAATTGCATCATCATCATTTCCCTATTTAAAGTTAACACAGTTGTTTTGTAACTCACTTAAGCACCAACGATTTTTGTCATATTGAGAATAAAATTTTGCAAATCATTTATTACCCAAAAAACACTCTGTAATTGCTTTTTATTAATCGAAACCTGCAACTTTTTTAATCTTGTCTATTTTATTTTCATCTGGAAAATACTCATCTCATTAAATCTAAAACCTATAACTTTATTTCAGTTCGATGATACTGACATTCGTTTTTATTAAACTGCACACGATACTGAGAGACCCTCTTCAGGATTTTTCCAAAGTTAAATCTGGCTCCTGTGCAAAATTAGACGCTATTAATATCTCGTCAAAATAAAGCCTTATTCCTTTGATACCCCGTAAATATTTCATTTTAAATGTTAACAATACTTCCGGTAAAATTAACAGAACAAAAGTAATCTGAGAAACCTATAGGTAGCACCCTGAGTACTACGAGTACACAGTTTACTGGATTACTCAGTAAGACTAATTTGACAAAGCCCTTCTTATAAATAAAGTAGTGTAAAAAGCGTTTATCTTCTGATACAGGGATTATTTCCTCAAGAGTCGGTATCTGAAATAGTTCTCTAATTATCCATTTATTCAATTATATGGAATCCAAACATAACCTTAACGACGAGTCTAGCTACTGAGCAATGATTAAATAATTAACCAATTCACAAGGTTCAACTACTTTGCGATAACCTGTTTTCATTCATAGTTTGTTTTCTTATCTTTAAATTTAATTGGAATACGTCAAGCTAAATTAATTTTTCCTTCACAACCTTTCCTTAGTTTAATGTCTTATTTACCAGGAAAACCACATAACACTTCAAAGTTACTTTTATTCTTTTCAATAAAATTTAATTGCTAATCTTTAACGACAAAATATATTTGGTAAATTATTTGCAATTTCCAAAAATTATCCAAAATGGGAGTAACTTGTCACTATCAAAGTTAAGAAGTTCTACTGAAATCTGTTTATCATTTTTAAAGCATAGAGTGGTAACATTACCACTGTCATTACTCAAAACAACAATGTTATTTAATTCTAAGATTAGCTTTTATGTTGTCATAGCAAGTGAGATAACCTTTGATAAATACCTTTGATTAATTGTGATGCACATTTTCCTAAGCTAACGTAAGCACATTCGGCAAGTAGAACAGGTTGGTATGAAACTTTCGAGTTCAATTTTACATGATAAAAGTTATATTTTCTCTTCTAATAGTTAAAATCTTGAATTCCTGCCCTATATTATCATTTTAAGTAAATGAATATACAAAATTTAAGTTTTCCAGTATCACTAAGTGAGAAAAATATATTGTTGCACTCACAAAATAATACCAACAGAGTTTTTTCGTTGAAGCAATTAGACTAAAGAAATTTACAGATAATTCTCGTATGAGAAGCCAGTTTTTTTTTAATTTTTTATTCTCTGTCCATGTGTGAGATCGGGATCTGTTCACAAGCTTTCAGATTAAGTAATAAGCTAAATATTTGTACATATTTATGCAAAGCTGACCTTTTACTTTCAAGATGATTCTAGAAATATTAGTTTAAAAAAAAATGCTAACTAAAAACCCCTTAATGGTTAATGAAGTAGATTTTTTGTATTATAATATTACATATTATTTGGTTATTTATTTTGTTAAAATTAATACAACTCATCAACGCTATAAGTGCTATTTTTTGATATAATATTAATTTTATCTATCATACGGTCTAACCTGTATAAGTCAATACGCTTTGGATCAATGTCAATGCTAAATGAACATTAAATGAAAGTATACATAGAGAGCCTGAACAGTCCTTTCCAAATGACTTAAGGAAGAAATACTTGATTGATATGGTTCACGAAAAAGTATGGTACCGATTATTTACAATGCATAATAACAACAAAAAATCATTAATATTTAAATTGATTGGATTTCACAGTTCCAGATAGTTGTTCAAAATACGGTTATATTCGAATGATATGGTTTTAATATTTTTCCTTAATGATGTAAAGAAAGAAAATATTTAGATTGAAAAATGCATTTTGACAATTTCAGAATAAGGAATATTACAATACTTAGCTAAAATTTGTTTTCATATGTTGATTTGCAATAAGCAAACTCAAAGGCTTTTTCTTAAGCGTTGTTCTCGGAGACGGAAGTGTGGGACACTTGATATTTAGTATTCATTTTTAGTTAAGGGCAAGCAGTGTTAGCGGGTTGATTCTAAAGTTTACATCACTCGCGCTTAATTGAGTAGCGATCTTTAACGATGGTCTGACATCGTAGAGAAACGGGTCCAACAGCTTTACGTCCTCTCCGAGGGCCAGTGCCCACAAGAGTTTTCTTCTCCCCCATGAAAGCAAGGTCATGACGACCACTCAAAAGTCGCTCCTTAGTCATAGAGTAACTGCCAGACACACCTACACCCCTCCAACCCACCAAGCGTCTTCATTTCCTGCTCTGTTATTAATGTCCTTTGGTAAATTATTGGCTTGATAGTTTTTGTTAGATTGACATTGAACAAGTCTACTATTACAAAAAAGAATGAAATCTTGTACTGAACTCCACACGACTTTCATGTTTACATCTACATACTGGTAAAAGTATTTCACACTATATCCATTAAATGTTAACCTACAACAGAATATGTAGACATTTTTCTGACAAATTGCGGAAACGATTTTTTTTCTGATAAGCGATTTTTCAAAAAGTACAATATTACTGGCATGCTTGTTTTTACATGCCTTATACATGCAAGTTATGAATGACTTTTGCAGATTATAACCAATTGGGTTTTCGTAATATTCTGCTCACGGAGAAACAAACACACATACATTCAATTCTTCGAAATTCGAAGAAACTATGCATGAACATTTTGATACAACGGAATACTTTTATACTTAAATATGTCACATAGATGACAAAAAGAAGGAAATTGGTAAAATGATCTAAGGTTATAAGTAAAAAACACATACTTACGAGGTATAACGGTCCTATTCCTAATATAAATCACAATAACCTCAGTGGTAGTAACAATATGCATTTTAAACAATAAAATTAAATAACAATCTGTTTCCAAAATCGGCAAGCCTACTGATGAATTATCTAAAAAAGTAAAACAAAAATGACCTATCGGTGTATGACTATGTTATATTAATTGAATAGTCAATTATTAAAATTGTTTTTCTTATGAATTTTACGAAAACAGTGGTTTTGCTTTTCAATTACCGCTTGGTTAATGTTTAATTAAGATGAATACATAGGATTCGACTTATAATGGCATTAGCACCATAAGTTATGTATTTTAAAAAGATTTCGATAGTACATGAATCTTGAAAGTAATTAAATATTTAGTGTGCTGAAGAGGGCATAACAAATGTCAGGCTCTAGAGTCTGTAAATAAACTTGTAATCAATCAAGAGTGTTTGCACAATTATTGATTTCTAACAAGAATATATTTAGCCATCCCATCCATCATTATTTAATCTTGCCTAATTAATATACATTTTCAAAGTTCATAATTCACAAATTTCCAAAATACTAATGAAAATAAAAACATATGACATAATATTAGTCACTTTTATAACTCTAGGATTTATTAAAATAATAAGCAAAATAAAATAAGCCCCGGAGGGAAATGAATAAAAATAATTAAAAATTGATGTGCGGTTAATCAGGTGGGTCTCCTTGGAAGTCCATTGAGAGGTTCATGGTCGAAATGTCTGTTGAGGACAAACAGAAGTGAAATTAACAGCTGAAAACAAAACCTGACTGCTTCTCTCTAGTTAATCCACTTACATTACATTAACATTCTCATACTCTATTCATGGATGTATGAAACGTTCAAGCTCTAGACATCAGATCCGTTGAATCCTTGATTCCAATACAGTATTTAGTACTCTAAGTACTTCAGTATATAATAATATTACTCATGTATGTTCTATAATACACTTTAAATGTTAATATAAATTATTTAAATTAATATAAAACTGTATTAATTACAAAGCTATTAATGATATAAGATAATGGAAATCAAATATAATTATCTAAAAAATAAGAAATACGAAAAAATACATTTCTTTGAAACATCAAAGCAAGGGTTTTTTCTTTATTAATTAGAGTTTTGTTTATAACAAGCTATTAATTATAAAATATGTTACTTGTTCTTTCCTTATACATTTGAATAAAGTTATTTGATTACAACACTTGTCGGCATCGAGAGAAGACATTAGCATTAACAGGGAATCCCCCCAGGTTGAAAGAATCTGGCAAATTACTTACCCTTTATCTACAACACCTACAAGTTTCGGAATTTCTTTTCCTGAATTTATTAAGTTATGAAATTACATTTATAGACTTTTATTGTCATTTTGCTTATGAAATACCCTTTATTCCAGATATTATATGTTTCAAATGGATTGTCATTTGAATAGTTTAACCTTCCATATTGTTTTAGTAATGTAATTTGTCATAGTTCGTTCATTTTCAAATATTCCTGCTTTTGCCTTTGAATAAGAT
Organism: Hermatobates lingyangjiaoensis; assembly: GCA_026182355.1. Lineage (NCBI taxonomy): Eukaryota > Metazoa > Arthropoda > Insecta > Hemiptera > Hermatobatidae > Hermatobates > Hermatobates lingyangjiaoensis. The sequence goes on from JAPFBL010000254.1 coordinate 6,838,321, forward strand.
TTGGAATAAAATCGAAACGTCGGCATTGAGAGTTTGATTGGAAGTGGAAGAAACTGACCGCATCCCGATTTATCCTTTTTAGTTATATATCTGTCACACGGTTGACAATTCATTACTGTTTTGTATATATAAATATATATATATATATTAATGATCAAACCACGATATGAAATAGGAAACTCATTTGGGTTTTGACTCTGACGTAGACTGCTAGTTACAGTTGAAAGATCTTAGTCTTGTTTTCCCATTTCATATTGTAGTTTGATCATTGATTGTTATTTCACATGTTTATGTGAAATCTTTATATATATATATATATATATATATATATATATATATATATATACAATTAAAAGAAACGGTCCAGCGGACATTTTTAAATAAAATAAATTCAAAACGAAGGAAACACACAGAAAGACACAGACATACGAGTAACTCACATCGATATTTCGACCATTGTCTTCATCAGGAGGTGTGAAGAGCGTTTTGAATTTATTATATATATATATATTTTTTTTTCTTTTTTATCTAGGTTTGGTCTAGCATCAAACAGTAATACACCTTTAAGCCAACGTTTCGTCTATATTTGTAGACAACTTCAAGGCTACATCAATACAGAATTTAATTACAGTAACATGAAAAAAAATTTGTAAAGTACAGTAAAAAAAGAAGGTGTTTTACTAAATGAGGAATCGTATTGCAAATTTTGTCATACATAAATTGATGATAAACGCTATTTATTTTTGACCTCTCTGGTAGAGCCGGAGCTACTAGTATTAAAATAAATCCACGAATCTTAAATGAGCTGCGAAAGTTAATATTTGTTCATGTCAGTTAATATTTCTCCCATTTCTATAAGTTAAATTCATCAAGCTCTAATTGTATTCTATTTCCATTTAATGATCAGAAGAACAACATAAAAAAAAAAGTTTTTACGTTAATATGAGCCAGATTAAAGTATGTTTCCATTCATCGGTATTATATATATATATATATGTGTGTGTGTGTGTGTGTGTGTGTGTGTGTGCAGATGTTCTAATTATTAACGACGTATTTGTTGCAATCAGATACTTGAAGAGTGTTGCACTCTTTTGGAAGCCTTCAAGTACCTACCTGCACACTCAGACACCGTTATGAGTACCTGACAAATGGATTCTGTAGACTTATTTAAAACATTTTGAAACTGATATTTTTTAAGATTAGTGTAATTTACTTAATTAATGAAAAAACCGAGGTAATTTTTTAATGAAATAATTAGATACAACTGAAGAAAATTAAAAATTTAGTAGAAGAACTGATTCTGAATAAGTATATTCCTCAAAACATCATTCCGAAAATATGAAAACCTTTTTAAATTGTTTGTTCATTTGTTGGCATGATATTTGTTTCAATGAAAATATAAAAAGGAGCATTAAAATCATATGTAGAGGTGCGCTGAACAAAAAATATGCAGATTACTTAAATGCTAATGTTATACACACATTAGTGGCGAGAAACAAGCAAACAGTTTTACCCTATTTTTAAAAATTTAGTGAATAATTTAATACAAATTACTCGACAACCAGTAGTGGGAACATCTGCTAAATGTTACCTTGAAAATTAATCTTGCCTTGTAATATTGCTCTTTACTATAATGGTTCATAGACTATATCGTATTTATTCCAAACTAAAGTTTGGAATTACTTTGGGAAGTTGTCTTTCTCATGTATAAGCAATATTTAAATTGACTTTCCGAATCTAGAATAATGAGTAATATTATGTGACTAAAATTTAATGACTTCAAAATCTTAATAATGTTCTTAGTATTTGTCCCAAAGAAAGCACTTTAACTGAGAAGGTTAACGCATTTCCCAGTAACTTACATGGTTTGCTAACCAAAGTACAATTGGCTGATAAATTCTTCCATCAATTCAGTATAGTGAAACTAAAGTGATGGGACTTTGCCTATTCTGTGTATTCTTTGAAGAGGAAGGAGGATTGTCAAGAGTTTAGTGTTTATTGTGGTTTATTTAGCCCACTCTTGTGGCATCTTAAAGTTATTTTGATCTTTCCACTACACTTCTATTAAGAGTTTTCTCTTGAGGGGATGTTTATGAGGACTTTTAATATCAGTTGGGAAGTTTTTTCGGGCATGGAAAATTAGACTATCTACTCTATTTCTGCAAAATTGAAGTACCTTGAATCATTGTTCATATGAGGAACCAGTTTAAAGGAAACAGGATAAATAATGAAACATAAGAGAAAAAACCTTTCAATATAAATGCTACCTCTAACTGAAATAGTTTTGTATTACTAGAATCTTAAAGAATGGTGATATATGAATAGTAGCCTAGCAAAGAACCCGATGAATACTAATGAAGGATGTGTGTATTCTATTCCTTGTCATGATAGCAGGTGTAAGTATTATGGGCAAACGGGTAAAGGGCTAGAAACACAATTAAACAGAATAAATAAAATATTAAAAGGAGAGGAACATGGAATACATGATTTCTGCATACTAGTAAATATAAACGTTCTTTGAACAGAGAACAGCCAGAGTAGTTCATGAAATGTCCACCATTATAAGTAATATTAATCTTATTAAATATTATCATTGTTTCATAAAAATATTGTTGATAACTTCATTAGCATCAGCAATAATAATAGTGGAGCATTGGGTAAAGAAGATCACTAAACAATTTGTCGCCTACCTATTTACCCTTCTTTTTTTCACTAGATTCTGAAATTGAAAAAAAGGCATATATTTAATAACAATGGATATATTTAATATATTGGTACGTTTATGGTTCAAAAAACATTCTTTGATTTTATTGAGAGAAAATATATCAAATCTTCACCTCAAGGATTTTATTTTACATGTTTCAAGTGCTGTTCAACATCAGGTACATCTGCCTCAGTAATGCTTACCTGATGAACACTAAGTGCTCGAAACGTGTCCTACAATAAAATCATTGGGGTGACGACAATATATTTTTTCTTACTATGATGAGTAAATGTCAGACAATAACTGCTTGCATAGCTCATGATTCTTTATAACCCTAACGGTTATTCTCGACTCCCTAGCTTGACTCAGTTCTTTTGAAAAAGGGTTATATTTGAATGCGCTTAATAACATTTGTCATTTACTTTTACTAAAAGTAAAATTTAGTGGTGATTACTCTGATTATAGAGTCAACTTGGGGGTACATTGTCCACTTCTGCATTTGTGTCTATATACACATTTATGTCTATATCTATATATAGATATATATATATATATATATATATATATATATATATAGATAGATATATATCAGTAGCCCTCTGCTTGTGCGAGTGGACGCACGTGCCTCTTCCTCTTCCCTTCTTCTCCCTGACGACGAACTTCAGTTCGAAATATCGACCCAGTAAGTTTTCTCGCTTCTTCTATTTGTTGTCTTTTTTTATTTATATATATATATATATATATATATATATATATTCCCATGTCACCCTTAGAGCTTCCGAAGAGGCATTCATATGCCTCCTTGGGGCTCGTTCTCCTCCTGGTCTCAACCTGTACCGTTAATTATTTTTTATTTTATTATTATTATTATTTTATTATTATTATTTATTTTTTATTATTATTATTTCGTATTTTATATATTTTTTATCTTGTTTTCTAAATAAATATTGGAGGGATTTCTATTTTTCCTCTCCTCCGCTGGGGGGCAGCATTGTGGTGGTTCCACGAGTTACTCTGGAGGCCAGTAGCAGTTTGCTTCTCAACGCGAGTACTTCACACTTCTTCCCGATGACGACGGATGTCGAAATATCGAAGTGAGTTCTGTAGTGTCTTTCTGTGTTCTTTTCTATGTGTTAAAGTGTATATATATATATATATATATATATATATATATATATAAGATTTCACATAAACACGTGAAATAACAATCAATGATCAAACCACAATATGAAATGGGAAAACAAGACCAAGATCTTTCAACCGTAACAAGCGGTCTCTGTCACAGTCAAAAACCCAACAGTTGGATTTTTGACTCTGACGAAAACCGCTTGTTACGGTTGAAAGGTCTTAGTCTTGTTTTCCCATTTTCTTATTGTGGTTAAATATATATATATATATATATATATATATCAGTGGTTATTCAAAATAGGAGTTGGCCAAGTGACATGTTGCATAAGGACGAGATAAAAAAAACCGAGATAATTTAATAAATGAATAGATTAATCATCAATCGGATATACTAATTGAACCAATAACAAAACTATAGAAATGACTAGATGGACAGGACTATGATAATGTAACTTTTAAAAGAGTAAAATACAGGTAATATAAATAAATCTGAAATTAATAATAGTAAATTTAGTCATATATTGGCATTACTTGTTTGATAATAAAGTCGACAGTTAACAGTCACATTTGAACATGGACAACGTACGAAACCGGTTGGGTGGCTATAAAACCGATTTACGATGTGAGACAGGCTTTTGTAATAATATAATATAACATTTAAGTTCTGCGGTATTATTGAGACTTGTTATAAGACTCCTATAAACATTACACTAAAAAAAGTATTAGATCGCTTCGAAATTGATTAACCAGGAAAAAGGAGCGAAATCTATGTAATTTATATGCTAAAACAAGTACGTGTTTTTTCCTGGCAAAACCGGCGTGAACTTTCAAGGTCGATCGGTCGACAACCCTCTGCCGTAATGGATTAGACTTACCTTCTTGGGGGCTCGGTCTCACCATGTCCCCTTGGTAAGACAATACACATGAGTTTGTTTTCCTTCAAAAAGGGTATGCAGAAGAAGTAAATTATTTCTTCAATGAAATAAGCCTCACTCAAACCTATCTATTAAAAACAAAATATATAGTGATAAAGTAGTAAAAAATGCTTTATTGAAATAAGAGGCACTTACAAAAAAGTGTGCTTGATTCTGTGTTCAATTTATAGGTACACGGAGAAATGTAATTTTTTTTTCGAAATTGAACCCAGTTGATTGCTATTCCGTGGGCAGTAATCACCGTAGTCATTGGCGCTTAAGCCTCTACTGTTGATGGACAGCATCTTGAGCTCAAATATAACTTTGATGATTAATAATAATTAGTGAGATGTAAAAGAAAAAGTAGCAAGTTTTCCTAACCTTAAAACAAGCAATTCAAATAACCACTCCATCTATAAAATAAACAAAAGGCTCTTCCGCAAAAGGAATAAGTTTACACTAATTACAAGTATTTGCAGTTGTTTATAACCCTCCGCACTACTCTCACTTCCTCCAGCTCTATATTAATTCACACCAACTTTCCTAATAATTTCTTCTCATCAACTTTTTCCTATTTTTTTTACTCCTGGGGAACATATTCAGTGTAGAGTTTGGCCCATCTGTTGTTTTCCATTCTTGCTAAGTGATTAGCCCTTCTCCATTTTGGAGTCCCTGCAGGGCACAGAATAACCATCTGATGATTTAGACCTACTGAAAACGCAGATATTATGCTCAGCTCAAACGAGTCCAATAGACAATAATCTCCTTAATCAAATGTTTTTCTGACGCTAAACAGCTCATTAAAAACAATACAAATTTGCCAACAAAATTAAGCAGAATTTCAGCAAATAATAAATTATAGCAGATCACCTGCTATACTTGTCGGATTTGTTGAAATTTCTTTAGATTGTTTATATTGACTTAAAGATTTTTTAAGTTAATAAACCGAAAGAAAATTGATGTTAGTGGAAAAATTTGAAATGATTTAATTACTTAATTATGAGATATAAGAAGAATAAAATTCTTTCATTTAAAAAATCAACGCCAATCAAACATATAATTTCTGATGCTTTCCATGTTATGATGGATTTATTTAACAAAATGCTCTGATCAATCTGTATGATGCACCCTTGAACAAAACTTAAAATTAGATTTAAGTCTACTTAATTTAGACTTTTTTCTGTTTCTTAATCTTATTATCTTTGGGTAATATTGAGTTAAGACGAATTAATTCCTTAGTTTTATATTACGAAATAGATACTAATTTTAAGCTGATTCTAACGTGATTCGATGGCATTTTTCTTACATGTTTCTGACATTTTCCAGAACAGGTCGCAGCTAAATATGAGGATCTGATGACTTCTAAGTTATAAAGTACCTGAGACAATGCAAAGCCGCAAGACCCTACGACCACGAATACGACACCATTCTCTGATAGACTGACGTTAGTAGTGGGCCTCCAGTCCGGAACTGCTAATTCAGTTAGCACTGATGTGCATGGAAATACTCGTTGGTCGTTGGATATCTACTGGCTATAGGAACAAAAACCATTTTCTCCTGTAAGAGATTAATTCGTAGCACGATATCTTCACTTTGACTTTACAAAAGTGTTACTATTGCTGTGGAATGCCGATGACATTATATGCATCAACTGTTAGAAATATAGAAATAAGCGCATATATCATAACTGGTTCAATTCACTATCTGTACTACATCCAGGAATGAAAGACTAATAAGTATGTTTAATAGTTAGACATTTATATTATGTACACAAGAAGTTTGATACCATATTTACTTGTAAAGCTGAGATTTCCTAGTTTTTTCATTGGTATAAAATTAATTCGCAAAGAGCCCCACACGTTTAATATATTTTCAATCTTTATTGTAGGATCATTTTATGTGCATTATTTTCACTCAGTTCTCATTTTAATTCTCCAAATCTTACTTTGTCCAAGTTCCAAATTTTGTTTTTCCATACTTTGCTGCTCCGAAATTCCACTATTCCATTTCTAAATATCGATACGTAGCCACATAATTTCGGTTCTCATTTGTTTCAATTCTGTTTTTTTTTTATATAAAAAAAGTGATATGTATTTTCCTAAGTATTAAATTGAATGAATCTTTCCAAAAAACTGGGTTTTATGTCGTGCATAATCATTAAATATGTTTTCAATTGCATTTTTCTGAATGTTGACCGAGTTCTCAAAAATTATTGTGATTTCAAATTGTTTTTGTAATTGAGGAAAATATTTCATGATTTTCATTTCTTAATCTTTAGTAAAGACGTCAAGTTCGTTATAAATATTAATATTTGCAAACATCGTTAAATCAATTAGTCCATGCCCTTGAGGTTTTTTATTCAGTTCATTAAAATGCTGAGTGGTGTCACATAAAAACATTAAATCATTTAACCAATGTATATTGGATAACTCATTAAAACTATTGTGGCTTTCAAATAAAAAGAGTTTAATTTCTTCTAACAACGTTGCAAAGCGAACTTGTCCGAAACTAAGCCATCGCTTATTGTTGTATGACAAAATCCCTGAATATTGGTATTCAATTTTTTCTAAGCATTTTGCAATTTTCTGTCCACGGTCAAAGTATGGCTATCCATTTATAAAGTTGATTATTTTTAATATGAAATATATTACACAGAAAATTGTTTTTAAAATATGTTTTTACATAAAATTTATTAATTATTTCAGTTATTAATAAGTAATAACTAACAATAGTAATAAATATTTGATAAGTAATTTAAGCCTGATCATATTTTCGTTATTACAGAAAATATTCAAATAAATACATGAAAATAAATTCATGTTCAAGGAGTTAGATAACAACTTTACTCACACTAAATTTTTATCGTAGATTACTTTATTATTTACTATTTATTTAAGTTACATTAACTTAAATAATGTTATTTATTTAGACATATATTTTATACTTATTAATTACAGATAATTTTCAATGGAACAAATAATGTAGTAATATCGAAAAAAGAAATTAAAAAGCCGTTTAAAGAATTTCTTTAAAGGTAAATTAGTTTTACCTAAACAGGATGTAGAAATATTAGTAACAAATTATTAACAACAAATATTAAATATAAATACAAATATAGATAAATGAACAAATTTCTATAAAAAATATTAAGATTAAACAAATTTAAAACATTTTAGTTTCATATTTTGAAGCCTTTATTTTTATTGATTATAATAGTATGAAAAAAATTGAGGTGACATACCGACAACTTTCATTTATGTCAAAAATATGTATCCACAATTTTTTTTACAGATTTATTCCAATAAATTCTAGTTATTTAAGAATTAAGGCTTAGCTCACTTTGCATGTATGTTTGATCACAAAATATAAAGGGATGCAAATATTTGCTCTACATATTTTTATATCGCCTGTCAGTCACTTAAAGAACAAGTCAAGTTCATTTACGAGTAGTTATGATAATTAATCGGTAATCTTTATCAGTATATAGAGCTTGAATTAATTATGTTAACTACCCAATTTAGTTTTTATAATCTATATTTTAGAGCTTTTTTAAGTTTTCATCATACTTTTTACACTGAAAAAAATTTATATGAAAGCCTGAACCACAGCAACTTAAACAAACTTTGTGTTGAGAGTTTTCTACCAAATCATTAAAAACGATTTTTTTTTTCAGATGAAGTTCTATCAAAGGAAGTGCATAGTGGCCCTGATCATACCGTCCCATTCCAGAGCTAAGAGTAACGTAAGTATGAAACTTGGTGAGTATAACTATTTTCGTTTTGAATTATCCCACTCCCACACTCTCTCTTTCTCTATCATTATCTCTCTGTCTCACACATGCGCGCACACACACCACACACACACATACAGAGAGAGAGAGCTAGAAAAATAGATAGACAAAGAGAGTGAGAGGAGAATTTGCGGAACCTACCATATATTGCAGGACTCAAGCGGACTGAAAACGTACATTAAGTAAAGGTACAATAATGTATTTAACTGAATTCATATTTTGATAACTTATGTAACAAAATTCTATAGATACGAGTATTTGTAAATAATAAGTATGTTTTAGATTTATATTTAGATATTTGTTATTTATTTATATTTATTTATTTTAATATTTATTTAAATATTTAGAAAGAAGATAAGATTTAGATATTGTTAATTTATAACTATAAAGTTGTTTTGTAGATTGATTGTTTGAATTCAATATTTTTTCCCCATTTGTTGAAAATTTCTCATCTGAAATATTTCATTGTTTTTCTTGAAGTAAATAAATTTCCTTTATTAATTATTTGACTGTATATTCTATCATATTAAAAATTTCACATAATCAATATTCACTGAATTATCGAGCACGACTTCTGACGAAGTATAGCCCTGAGTGAGAATTTCTCATTATATATTTACTGCTTGACAGAATACACCGAATTATTATGAAAATATATACATCTTACCTCGTACGCTTTCTTCATATCTCAACCGGTTATGGAACTTGTCCCTTGTCAAGAACAAACTCTCAAGTTGCTTGACCTCACGGTCAAAGTACGAGGAAAACCTTATAAGTAAGATACTATATTTTTAATAAAATTACTAAAAACTTCAGTTGAAGTAATGATTATATCACTTTATTTACGCCGTTAATAATGGATATTGTATTTTAACAACGTTGCATTGGAAAACATTTCCGAATTTTAAATTAGACATAAATAATCATTCTAAAAAGTAATTATTACATTTTTCTGCTTCATTTTATAAACAGCTTTCCAATGATTGTTTGTAGAGAAGATTTCGTGTTAGTTAGTTCGACTTACTTCAAATACTCGTTTAGTATCGGATAAATGATTATGTTTAATAATTAAAGCACTGAACAACTGAATAAAATTTTAAATATGCGTACTTTAAAATTTTTAAATTTAACATTCGTTTGCTCTTTCTTCTCATAAATGTAAGTTAATTAATAGTAATCGTATAATTTTTTTTTATGAAGTTGTTCATATAGCCATGAATTAATAAATAGCCTATATTAAAATGACAAAATTAAAAATGTTTAACTTCAAAAATCATTTATTTTCTTAGAATTTATTTATGTGTGATTAACTTATCTTTTTAAACTTTCAAACAATGGTAATTCATTTGTTATTACTGTTAAAGTGGCTTAAACGTTCAAAACATGAGTAAATAAACATTTATAGCAATTTTATCACTTTATATCTATGTAAATATAAGTTTAAAGTTATCTATATATGCGTTTATCTTTTATCAAACAACAATAACAGAGGGCTCGTCTTATAAGGCATTGAATATGCATGACTGAGTCAGTACATATTGTTCTAGTGGTAATCTAATGATTGACGCTTCGCTTCAAGTTTATTGAAATGGAGCAGCCTCCAAGGCTGCCATACTGCGTTCTGTTACACAGATTTTTTGATTGTCCACTACTTTTTTTATCGAAAGGAAATTATAGTTACCAAATATAATATTAAATTAGAAACTAATATTATACCCATTCTTTATTGTTTTAGCCCTATTTCAAAACAACCGTAAGTGAGTTGCTTCTGTGTTAATTGCATCTATAATTTAAATTTTTAACTTACCTCTATCCGTGTTAAGAAATGAACATAATTTGAAGTTAAATGTTGTTATAAGCTATCTTTATTCATTCGAACATCATATATTGTAACTGTCTTTATTTAAAAACACTCTATAAGCTAATAATTTAAACATTTATTTTCAAATAAAATCTTTTATTATTCCTGGTATAATAATTCCAGGTTATTGTACACTGCATCGTTAAAGCAAAATCATAAATCTAGTATAATAAAGTAGGACCTGTCTGTCTATTTCACTGTTTGTTATTAACCTTCTCATAAATTTTTAGGATAACCGTTTATATTCTGAATATTGAAGTTGAAGATGGGTGACACCCGAAACCGGTCCGAGAGCTACAGCAGCAGTACGAGGTAAGACGGTATACTATATTTCTGCAGTATTATAATACTAAGCTCTGAGTGATGACGGAATGAATGAATGTATGTATTAGACTAGTTAGAAATGCGTGTTCTTTTATGTGTTATATGTGACGTTAGGAATGACGTCATAAGCGCACTGCTGTATGGCAATTCCCATTATTTTCACTATTTTCAAACTTTTACTGAGTCATATTGCCAGTGTACACTACTAATGAAAGAAATTGCAACATTAGTTGTGTCTTGCATATCTCTATGCCAATGACGTCGAAACGGTAATAGTTATGTGAGATAGATTTAGAAAAATTCATAGCAAAATAATCGGTTTAAAATATTTAAAACAAAAGACTTTAGAGAGAACTCTTAGTCGATTTAAAATTATATTCTTTACAGCATTAAATGGTCACTTTTTTCTGTGTGACCTCATCAAGCATTCAACATCTTAAAAAAACTGTATGAATGTAAAATTAGTGTTTACACTTGTTTAAATTTTAATATTTGCCTGTCAGAATGATACAGGTATTCTTACTAAGCATTTCATATTAATTTTTGCTACTTTAAGATGTGATAATAATTTATTGGACTGAAATTTATTCTATGAATGAAAGTGAATTAGTAGTTATAAATACTATTCATTCATATATAGCCTCTTTTATAAAAAATAAATTTGTATTTATTTGATGTTTGAATTTTAACATATTTCAAGTTTATTAACTTGAAATTTAGTGATGTACAATACAAAAATGATGATACATATATTAGTATTTTAAACAAAAAGAAACTTGTAAAGTAATTATTATTGTTATTATTTGTTTACCTGTGCAAAGCTGGGTGGTGTTGTAGGATTCCGATAAAATAAAAGACATTTCTATATTATAAAACATCATTTACTTGTTTGGTGGGAATTATAAGATAATTTAAATGGAAAGATATTCTAAATAATATATACTTTTGCATTTAGTTATTTATTATGGTAAAATGAGTGACATTATTAGTTTTGTCAAAAGAATATTGAACGACTGTTTGACTAAACGTGAACTTGATTAGCCTTAGAGAGTGTAATGGGCGTGGAGGGGGCAGGGCAGGAGGGAGAGTGGGGAGATGGTCCTTGGAGGTCGGCGAACAAGCGGGAGTTAGATAAAGCGGAACCTTGGAGAAGGTGATCAGAGCACTGGCAGTTCAGGAAGTTACAGCTAGTACAACGGCAACAGTCAACCAGAAGAGATGATGAGCACACTAGAGGAAGACGAAAGGCCCAGTGGAGACATGTCGTCGGCTCTGTCGTGGGCGTCCGAGATGACGTCTCCGGCCGTCGTCAGGAGGCTCCAGGCCAGGAAGGCACTTCTCCTCCTTCAGGAGACTATTCCCGAGGGATACGTCCCTCCAAAGCAACTCCTCCTTTACTTAGTCAGGTAACTTGCTTCTCTTTTAGTTAATTCATTTACACAATATCACGTTGTCAAGCATGTATTCACATTGCATTCATATAATGTAAGTCTAAAACACTTTTTTTCAATGTTGTAGCCAATTTCAAAGATAATCATTAGGTGAGCATGAATAAAATTAGATTGGGATTCCTAACTTTCAGCCCAACATCTTATATATATATATATATATATATATATAGAAAAGCAATTTATATTTTTATCATTATTATTACTTTAACATTTACTTTTATAACATAAAATATATTCCTAAACTGTTAGGCCATTTAAAACAAATTTCCAATATATACTTTTTAAATAACTGACATGGGTCTCACAACACCCAGCTACGAGTAAACATGAAATTCATGCCTCATTCACTTTAGACTGCAGGGTATTATACCCTGTATATGAATATTGGTTATTCATATGTTAGAAATATGCAATTCTAGCATGCATACAACAAAAACATGAGGTTAGAATTATCCTTTTTAATTAATTTGACGTATTTGTTTAAGATTGGTTTATGCAGTATTGTTTTATTAATAAAATAATAGAAGATTTAGAATGAATATACATCTATTAAAAATATTCGGACAATGGCATTCATATCACATAATGAAAAGTTGTATATTGAATGTAAATTTTTATTCACATGAATAATCACCAAAGTCAGTTATAATTTTTAATTTTGTAAATAATATTACATTATTATTTATAAGTGTTGAATGACTAATTTCCTCGTTTTGTTGTTCTATTGTAAAACACTCTCAATGTCCTTTTTATGTCACGAATATTTAAGGTGATAAATAAATATCTATATAATTACTTATTGATTAATGAAGTCAACAGTGTAAGCGTGTATGTTTTTGATTGCAACCCAAAGATGCGCGGATGTTGCCGGGTACTCGAGTGAGTGCATTAACAAATGAGTGGCAATCACCAAATGTTTGGTCTTGAGTCTCTTAACTAGTCAAGTTCGCTATCGACGGCTTCCACTCTTCCATGTAAATAACCACTCAGATTCCTACCATTAACCGATAACCAATCTCATATCTTTGTCAATTAATCACTTAAAACCTTTTAATTATCTTCAATCAACATTACATTTTTTTTCATTTGGAACAAAAAATTAAAATAATTGTTGTGAATTTGTTGACATAAGTTTGGTTGGTTAATAATGTTAATTTAAGAAATTTAGCATATATATTTTCATCAGCGTTATTAATTTTTCATTTTAATGAAAAAAGCTGGTTTTGACCATTTTATTTTCATTAAGAAATCAATAAACCGTTTTACTAGTCGTTCTTTGGACGTTCCACGTTCATGAGGAAAATGAATCCATCTTCAGTTCCTTTACTGATTGATTCCTCATCAGAAAGTAGGAATCATGATGACAGTTCTTGCAGCATCATCAGGAGTCCATTCCTATACTCATCATTTAGGCGCACTCCTCCGGTTCTCGCTCACTTGCTCTCTTGAAGATGCATGTTTGATACCGACAGATCATGCTCAAGCATTCGAGCTAATACAAATCTGTAGATTTGTTTGTATTAATCAGTGGTGGTCATTCAACGAAGAGATAAAACTCATTAAATATTGCTTTTTCTTCAACTTTAGCTGAGAATTTCCCACATAATACTACGAGATATACTATATAAAAATTATTGCAGTAATTTACCACTAAGTATAAATATTTATGTACTTGTTAAGAATCCTAAAAATGAAAATGTTACTTATTCAGAGGTTAGATATGGGCGAATAGGCTGTGAAATTGGCTCAAATACTGAAGATCGCAGATGGGGTATGGGAAGAATAGTGCGCACCTTCTGTGGAAGACAACGCAAAGCTGTCACTTCAGTGTCAAGTACTTGGTAAAGCTATTCTAATCTGAATGGCTGGTGTAAATTTAGAACTTTCAATGCAGAACCAACCATGTAATGCGGCTTGCTCATTACTATCATGGCTATATAAAACATGAGCCATACTACACACCTCTAGAACAACACTAAAGGTGGAAGTTCCATGTGTTGGTGTTAATAACAACTAGAAACTTCTAGTAGAGGGTGAATTAGTATTTTTTTCGCTTTTTAAGAACTAAGAGGACTTTACAAAACGGTGCCAAGAACAGGCCAAAGTGCTGGGCTCGTTGTTACAGTTGCTTCAGTCCGAACCCCCGATTAATGTGAAAAGTTGAACAAATTAAGATGAATTATTGCACTGATTCTGAAAAAAAGATTCTTGTAACACTTCGTTCTAGAAGTTAGGAAATATACTTTTCACTCACTAACAATATCCGTATCATATTTTTCTCCTAAGTTATCTTACTTTACTTTTACTGGCTTGTATTTTAGTTTTGTGGTCAGTACCGTTGTTCAAATGTTAAAATATTTATAGTAAATTTCGATACCAATTCTTAGAGCAGTCTAATGTTACAGTTTTCTCAATTCTTAATGCTTGCAGAGTTTTATTTCATTACATCTCCCGAGATCTTCAAGTGTCAGCAATAAACAGAGGCTTAATAACGATGATTAATTGAAATTTTAGGGTGTATATGCTGATGACGTTAATAAAATTTACACTGAACGAAATCAATATAAATAAGTCAATAATAATTTATAAATCAATATAAATCTACTCACCGAATGATTTATATGGTACCAGAAAGATGGAGGAATCATATCAAAAAATTCGAGAAGGTATGTAAGAAACATACAATACTTAAAGAGTAGGGAAGTTATTAAATGATATATATATATATATATATATATATATATAAAAACTTTAAATTTCACAAAGCACGATAAAGAAAAAAGAATTAAAAGAACACTTACAGAATTCAATATTTCGAACTGTTGTTCGTCATCAGAAGTAGACTAGAAGAGAGGACGAAGTGAGAGAGATCTCCCTACGTCGAAGAATAGACCGCAAATATATATATATATATATATATATATATATATATACGAAGTAAAATATTAAACCACTTTAATAGATTTTGAAATGATACTAAGTTCTTAGGATCAATGAATTGTTTTCTTCAGGAGGACAGATAGAATGGTATCTCTCTGTTTGTCGTAAAACTGACGAAGACTGTTACTTGGCCGAAAAATCCTAGTCCTGTTTGAGATTTGTTTTTGTGCTTTAGACGTAAAATTTTATATGGGGTGCTTGTTGTGATATCTCGTTGTATATAAATAAGGCGCTCTTGCATCTGCTTGACCCTTTGGCATTTGCTGGTTACTCCTGGGCACTTTATCTCATGTATACGTCAATAATGCACTTATTATGGTTGTATGAAATACCTGTGAAAACACGAGTAGTTGTATACAGTTGTGAGTGGTCACTCAATGTATTTGTATCTTTTTTCTTAATACCTTAATACAATTATGATTATATAACTAAATATTGAATTCCATTAAGGGTTTACTTTAATTTCGGTTTTTACTTTAAGACTTTTTTCATAGGCAGAAGTAATAATTTGAATAGGGGAAACTACAACTTCACTTAAGCATATAACCTTCCAAACAATTTTGTGGAATGCTTTTTATATACTTCTCCTGAGCACGCCTATGATATATATATATATATATATATATATATATATATATATATATATATATAAGTGACAATTAGAGAAACGATTCTTCGAACTGAATAAACTAGAATTTAACAAAAGAACACATAGAAAGGAAACCACTGAACTCACTACTATATTTCGATGTCCTCGTCTTCAGGAAAAGAAGTGAATTGCTCCAAAGGCTGATAACGACTGACTTGGCGTTCGAACTGAAGCACTCAAACAGTGTAGCCAACTTTCGGAGGAAAGGTAGTCAGGGAAGATAAAGAGATAAAAGCCAAATAAAAATTAAAAAAAGAAAACATTTAACTAAAATAAAATTAAAAGCTGATAACAACTAAAAAATAAAAAAAAATAAACGATTGAGGTTAAGCCCAGGAGCCGATCTACCGCCCAGAAGACTAATAAGTGCTTCTTCTGAAGCTCTCAGAGTAACTTTCGAATTAGTCTGATCAATCTGCCTCAGGACCTGTACACGGAAACAGTCATTAAAACTGAGTCCGTGAGAACTGGCATGAGTAGCTACGGGAAGGTCACTGCGTTTGCCAACGGATGACCTGTGATTATTCATACGCAGGCTTAGCTTGGTGGAAGCCAAACCCACATAAAAAGAATCACACTGGGTGCAATCCAAACGGTAAACGCAGTTACCAGAGGTACAAAAGGTCTTGTGAGAGATAGGGTAGGTGCGTTTACTATGGACAGAGGTAAAGGAAGGAACAGGATTGATGATAGGACAAGTAAGACATCCACGACGTCCACATTGAACCATACCACCAGCAGTTTTTGGAGACTTAGGAGAAGAGATGTGAGAGAAGATAGATTGAAGATTAGCAGGTTTGCGATAGGAAATGGAAGGTGGCTCACTAAAGACTGAAGAAGTACAGGAGGAAGAAGAAAGTATAGGGAAAAACTCCCTGACAACTGCACCCAGCCTATGAGCACCAGGAAAATAAGTGGTGATGAGGAAATTAGAGTCACTGCGATCCCTCCTAGAACCTTTCTATGTGTTCTTTTGTTAAATTCTAGTTTATATATATATATATATATATTGGATATTGGACGGAGACCGTCTCCAACCGTCTCTGAACCAGTGCGCTTGGTTTCCCTCTCTTATTTCTCCTGAAGACGGTTCAAATCAAAAATTAGAGACTGTAAGTGTGTTCTTTTGATTTCTCTATGTTTCTTTGTTTATATTGAACTATATTTGTCCGTTTTGGATCGTATTTCCAACGAAAAAGTGTATATATATATATACATATATAGTATATAATTATCAGAGGCAGCAAATATTCTCTTAAGAAAATAGTATTAAATTTTGTAGCAGCTTCTGCATTGACTAACCTTTTCCTGGTTCCTCCAATTTGTGTACTACCTTACGGCGGGTTGGTTCTAATATCCATATTAAGTTGGCTGACCTACGTGTAGACTGAAAACTTATTTAATTATAAATTAATTTATAGAATTTAAAATTTAGGCACAGTAGTTAAAAATATAGTTTATTAGGTAATTCTAGTTTGGTAAAATTGACACCCTACCTTTGGATTACAGTGAAATGTTTAGTGATAGTGAATTGTGAATGTCTCTGGCCAACATAATATCGATATTAGAGCCAACCTAGCGTAAGGTAGTACGCAAATTGAAGGCAACCAGCAAATATTAGTCATAGCAAAAGTTTGTTCAAAATGTAATATATATATAAGAACTATTATTAATGATGGAGTCAGTAGATGATATCGTCAAGGAAACATATGTGCCCTTCTGAAGTTTTTAAGGTAACATGAATGTTTGAGTCGGGAATCCCATTGAGGATTGAAGCACGAAAGCAATGGATTGGAAACCAAAACCGCTGGAATCACATGAATTGCAATAAAGAATTGCTGTATAGACTGATCAACGCTAATAATCGTACTGGGGGTAATAATCGGACAAGTTTGACAGCTTGTCCACATATTTCCATTTTCAAAATAGCATTAGTGAGCTTTAAAAATGTTATGGGGAAAATATACTCTCTAAGTTGAGGGGTTTCTGGAAAGAATAGAGAGAGACAGATTAAAGATAAGAGAAGTACAAGAAAGGTAGATAGAAAGGAGATGAAGCCTGTGGACACTCGTAAAATACGTAGTTGATGATAACACGTTCTTCTTCAACTTCTGATGACTACAAGGTCAAAATATTGTGTGAGTTTTGTTATTGTTTCTCCATGTTTTTTTCTTTTATCGTTTATATCTTTTATCGTGTGTGCGTCTGTTTTAAAACAATGCCAATTTCATTTTTTATTACCTTCTTTGAGTATGAAAAATTTTAAATATTTTCAAGTACACCCATGAAGGTTTGCTCTACGCATTTGCTAAATATACATTAGTAATTAAATGAAACGGTCTACCGAATTTGAAATAAAAAAGATTTACAACGAAGGTAACACAGAGATAGAAACCAATATAACTAACTCTCTTCTATATTTCGACGATCGTCGTCATCAAGAGGTGATGAGTCCCGCAGAAAGGCAAGGTGGTGACTGAAGTCCAAATGGTCATGGCATCAGTTGGTCAACGTATAAACATTCCTCTGTTTCCAAATTCTCAAACAGATACCAGTTACTAATACTAAAGTTACCTAATGTTATTTATATTTAATACATGTATTTTTCATCATTCTCATTATTATTTATACATCTATGTTTTATTCTTAATTTAATTTAATGTTGTCTTTATACTTTTCTTTAAAATTTATTTACATATTTTATCATTATTCTAATTGAATAATTATTTCTCATTCGTTTTTTGCTTCTTATTTTGACTCTTAATTTGTTTCCTCTTACCTTCTTACTTGGTGGTTGTAGTGGGGAGTTTTACTAATTATCGCGCTGTTGCCGTTGGTCTTCAGTCGCCGTCCTGCCTTCCTGCAGGACTATTCATCTCCTGATGATGACGATCGTCTAAATATAGAAGTGAGTTATGTCTGTTCCTATCTCTGAGTTACCTTTCATTACTATTCTTTTTTATATATATATTAGTTCAATTCTCTTTTCACATCTTTTCTCAAATCTTTTCTTCTGTTGCTGACAATTTTTCAAAGCATTGAAATGAGTTTTTGTAGTCTTTTCCTTTTGTATAATATACAAATTGTGTTAAACTGAATTGCCTTAATCAAACATACCTTTCTTTTAAGCAGTTTTTCATATTTTTTAGATAATTTCAAATCGTCATGATTCAGCTGGTTAATTATATCAGCAAAACTCTGGTTGGCCATCATTATTTATTGACTAACATTTGACATGTTTCGGTTGTCTCCAACCATCTTCAGAAATAAAATTGTTTTCAATCGAACAAGTATGTAAACATAACAGTAAGCTAAATAACATTATCACTAAAAAAATTAATTTCACACTGTATATCTTGTACTAACCCTCAGGATAAACATTATCATATATTACAAAAGTTCCACCACATGCAACCTCATCATGAAAAACCAAGAGACGACAATAGACCAATTAAAGAAAACCAATCTTGTGTAGGAATACACTTGCCCTATTGGAAACTGTTAAGTACAAAAGCATTCGTACATAGGAATGACTACCACTACTTTATCCCGCCGTCCAACCATGCACCTTGGAGCTGGAGCAATACGTGAACACACAACTATAATGCACAAACAACTCCCTAGGAAGATGCTCACGGAAAACACCAAAATACTGAGACTTGAACAAGATCAAAAGAGGTTGCAATTATTGGAAGTACTTCTGATTCTGGATACTAAGCCTAAATTAAACCAACAGCACACAGGCAGCACACGTCAGCTCAAACTACTAGGGTGAACAATCCCCCCATCCTAACCTTAATTTATCTTTTTATCCATCCTTGAAATATTTTGAAACCCTAATGTTATCTAGTATTAGACATAGTGAAATTTATTTTTTTAGTGAAAATTTTATTTAGCTTACTGTTATGTTTACATACTTATTCGATTGATAACAATTTTATTTCTGAAGATGGTTGGAGACAACCGAAACATGTCAAATGTTAGTCAATAAATAATGATGGCCAACTCGAGTTTTGCTGATATAATTAACCAGCTGAATCAAGACGATTTGAAATTATCTAGAAAATATGAAAAACTGCTTAAAAGAAAGGTATGTTTGATTAAGGCAATTCAGTTTAACACTATATATATATATATATCATTACTATCCAAATTCTAAAAAGTGTACCCCCATAGAATAGATACATCATCATTGAAAGGGCCTCTAAGAATATATCCAAATTCTAAAAAGTGTACCCCCATACAATAGATATTTCATCATTGTAAGGGCCTCTAAGAATCTCATATTTGGTTCCAAGAAGCAAGCTCACATCTTGACATTACCTTTATTTACTTTTTCTCAATTTTTTTGAATACTGGTTTTCCTTTCTATTTTAATTTGTCATTTATTATGTTTCGTATTTTTTTTTAATTTTAGCTCAGAATTATCTCCTTCTTCCCTAGTTCTTTTTCTTGTCTAGTTATTTCAACCACTTCTTACACGTTTTTGTTATTGTAAACTGGCATTCTTCTACATTCTATAAAACTCTTTAGTAGACTTTCGTCTTCTCACTGTACCTCTGCGCGCACCCCCCCCCCCCCCCCAATTTGACACTAAAAATATGTATAACTTATATAAATATTTTAAGTGGGTCATACTGTATTGTTTTCATTATTATTTCATTCAGTTTTTAATTATATATATACAAACTAAATTCACACAGAGAAAAACATAAAAGAAATCACAGAATCTCCCTAATACATTTCAAGTGCCTCGTTATCAGAAAGGTTCTGTTAAGGTTAATCTGACCGTCAATCTGATCCTATCCTAATATTTAACGCTATCCACTGTTGTTTAGCGTCTTCCAGATGTTGTTAAAGGTCAATAATTTTGTCCTTTTTTTCCTATACTTTATTGTTTCCTTCGCATCATGCGCTGTCAATTATCAAATTATACTTCTTCGACAATATCCGGAAGACGTTAAACAACAGTGGATGGTGTTGAATATTAATAAGGAGCTAAGATTGACCATCAGATTAATCTCAACACGAATAAAGATGAAAACCAGAATTCAGCGCATTTTAGTGAGACTAAACGGAAGTTCTTGAAAGTAACTTGTTACGGCCTATAGGATTTATAAACCTCACCAACAGAATACTAACCCCGGACGAAGAATAAATAAATATAATTTTGAAGAATAATATCTGAAAAATATATAGTTCTCTAAGTTAACCAGTTTTGTATAAACTAAACACAATTTATATAAATTTAATACAAACAATAGGATTTAAGGTATAACTATATAAAATTTTATCGTTTATTACAGTTTTAGGGTAAAATGTTAATGAAATTGTCTCTACATATAAAAATTTAATGGTATAAACAACGAGTTTCGAACACGTAGTGTTCTTCCTCAGGCATTAACTAAAAAATACAATGACACCAGAGATTTATCGTGTATTTTTTAGTTAATGCCTGAGGAAGAACACTACGTGTTCGAAACGCGTTGTTTATACCATTAAATTTTTATATGTGGAGACCATTCCATTAACTTTTTACCCTACACCGAGTAAATACCACATAATAAGTGATTGCACTACGTTAGAGTTTATTAAAGTACAAATGAATATATTATAAATATGAAGTTTTCAGTTGTTTTAAACATTATGCGTAAAAATAATGTTTGTCATTATGGTGGCTTGATCCATGGGTCATTTGTCCCCTTCAATGATAAAGCCATTGAATATTCCTTTCGGTAGAAATACTTATATTTTTGACAAGAGACAAGGGTGATCAGATAAAGAAAAAAATGCCAGAAGGAATGACTACTGTTGGTGGCATGATCTTCATTGCTAAAAAAAAGCATAATTGAACAGCTGAATGTTTAGATCGTACGAGAATATGACCTTGAGTATAACAAGTCTTCACTTAAGACTATGTTAATTTAACAAAAAGTACAGAAAAAACGGGATAAATTCCTCCTGCTTCTTTACGTATTCCGAACACATTAATCAGGTCATGATTGTGCACATAAATCAAACTTTATTTCTGCACATTTTCCACTCGGTAAATAGTCCTTTTTAAAGAGTTAATGATAAGTCACGATTTGAAATATCCATAACAAAAGAAAACATAGAAGTTTCATTGATTCTTGTATTTAAAGATAAAAGTTATTAATATTTATATATAATATTATAAAACTCTATAAAAGCTAAATAATAATCCTAATATAGGAAAAAGCATTTAACTAATTTATTAACTATGAATGAATTATTGAATAAACTATTTATAAATAAAATAATTTAACTAATTCATCATGTTATGATTAAATTTAATTCCAAAGTTAAATTCATGGAAGTACAGAATCTTGATTCTGACAAGGATGATAATGTAGAATTGTCTTCAGTGTAGAAAATAGAACCCAATCTTTTGACACTTATCCCTCAGATTTTGAGTAATTTTGAAACCTATAGTTTGTTTTTATTATTAATACAAACTGTCTCTGTCAAATAATTATTTTTTGCATCTTTATTTTTTTCCACTTGTTTATCTATGGCTTAATTAAATTTGACACATAATATTTTTCTTTTCCAAATTTCTTCTCGTCATTATCAGTGGTTTATAAAATCTATATTCAGATAAAGAATTTAATCTTTCTAAATAAAATATTTTTGATAATTCATACGGCGAATTAAAAAACTAATAGTTCCACAAACATGTGATACTAAAAAAAAATCAATCACAATTACGCTCAAGAGTGTGTTTGCATTCAAGTTCATTATTATATTTCGTATTTTGGTCATTGAAATTAAATTAAATTTGGTTAAATTTACACAAAAACTCAATAAATAAATAACATAGTCATTCCAGTCTTTAACAGACATATTTATGTTGTTTAATCTTTATTTGTTTAAAGATATCTGTAGTATATCAGTAGTTCGTAGTACTAATATATTTTTGTAATAAATATTGAAATACATGGTAAGTTAATTCATTTTCTTTTGTAATTGTTAAGCAAAACATACAATTTTGTATATAGATATAAATGAACATAACCATAAATTTTGTATTTATAGATTTCATATAAACACGTGAAATAGCAATCAATGATCAAACCACAAAATGAAATAGGAAAAAAGACTAATATCATTCAACCGTAACAAGCGGTTTTCGTCAGATAGTTGTGTTTTTGACTCTGACGAAGACCGCTTGTTATGGTTGAATGATTTTATTCTTTTTCCCATTTCATTTTGTGGTTGGATTATTTATATATATATAAAACAAAAAGCCAAAAGGAAAAAAAACTGTAAACTTTCGCTCTGAGATTTTTCACATTATTTCATCTGAAAACGGCGACAAATTAATTGCTAAAGTGATTACGACAAGGTTACTGAGAAGCATAAGACAATGCTATAAAGTCAGATAAAAAAACTACAAAAGTAGTACAAAAGTGCAAAAACTACAAAACAAACTAACTTCAGACTACAAAACTACAAAAAAATAGATGAACAAAACGAAAAAGGAAATATCTGCAAAATATAGGAAACAAAAAAACATACATAAATACAAAAGGAAAAATCCACTATACTTAAGGATTTTTTCACGGATTTTACTCGTAACTAAAAAATCCAAGAAAAGTCACCAGGATGATTTGAGGTCATATTATTCAGTTGCTCGTTACCAAGGGGTTCAATTTGTTTGTCTATATCGTGAATTAAAAACTTATCCAACTACATAAGATCTTTCAACTATGTTCCTTGCAAGATTTGAAGATAGAAAAATCAGTTTCTTGACATCCTTTTATTTTATTACATGATTCATATTCTTGATATACTGAAATAAAACACTCTAGTCTTCTTGTTTCCTAACATCATACTTGAGTTGTTTTACATGAGTAAGCAACTTTTTTCCTGTTTGCTCAACATATGTTAATCCACAATTCCCACAATAAATCTTGTACACACATCCTTCTATCTCATGGTTACAATTGTTCACTATTCTTTTTAATAATTTAACAATTATATATATATATATATATATATATATATAATATAGTATATATATATTAGTATATAGTATATATATAATAGTATATATATATATATATATATACTAAATAATCACAATAAACACGTGTGATGGAAATTAATGAAATTAAAAGCCACAAGAATATATTAAAAACCAAAAGAAAATATACTCTGAGGCCCTTCTTTGTTTTTGATTTCCCCTTGTGGCTTTTTCTTTCATATGTGTATGTATAGTCGTCCCCTATCTTTGCAACCACTCACATTTTATCTCTCTACCTGATAACGACGAGGTCGAAATATAGTTGTGAGTTTCTGTGATCTCCTTTATCTGTTTTATTTTTGTGAATCTAGTAAGGAGAGGGAGAGAGAGAGAGAGAGAGGAGGGGAGGAGTTACTAATTATAAGAGACTTATTCTAAGGGAATAATTATTTAATTAATGCAAATAGGTTACAACAGACGGTACTGCTCAGCTTTGTTTCTCTGGGGCTACTTGTCATTTAACATCGATTCCGACAATACAAGCTTGATTTCCTACTTCCATAGGTGCAGGTTTTTCTTAAACATGATTATTTTCTTTCATTCATTTTAAAACTTTATTATATAAATAAAAGGTTATTATTCATAGATATGGTTCAGTTAAAATGATTCGAACATAAAATTTATCGCTAAAAAGGGTCATCTAAAGTATAAAATTCAACACTTTTCCCTTTCCTGAATATGGTTAGTCACTTACGAGCAGTGGTTCAACAGGCAATCTACTATCACATTATGGTTAAACATGGTCTCTCTGGATTTTGCTTTTTTTTTTATTTTTAGCTATTGAATATGAGGACTTATGTGATTACTAAGTCAGGTCGCTTCTGATTTCTATATTGTTTATATTGTGCATATCAGTGAATTTATTTGTTAAAAATAAATTTGTCCCCAAATTTTCTCCAATTTTTAAACTTAAATTTCCTGAGAAAAAAGATAGTTACGAAAATATTTTTTTTAGTCAATTTTTTATTGTAACAAAAAAGCACCAAATGAAAAGATAATTTTTTTCATTTAATTGGATATATGATATACATTAAGAGTTTACAGACCGTAAAATAGAAGATTATTTCTTTTGTGATTTTTTGAAAGTTCGTAAAATTAGATTGTCTACACTGTTTATTAATTCGATATATTACTCAATAATGTTTATATGCTTCATTGAAGATATAAATGAGACAAAAAACAATAGTTTTGTCTCAACATTTGTTACATTTTTGCAAATAATAAGTAATTTAGGTGATTCACAAAAATAGATCCAATTATATGTGAGAGCAATTTACAAATCTAGATCTAGAGAAATCAGGAAGCAGTTTAAAAGCATATATTTGAGTCGTTTAGGGTAACTATCTTTAACAAACTGTTAGTAAATGATTTTTTCTTTTCTCTTATTTATATTTGTACCATAGATACTTTTCAGTACTAGTAAATAAATAGATGTACTTTGATATTTTGCATAAATAGGTATTAGCTATTTTGACTGAAATCAAAGGTATATTGTAAACACCAAATAAAATGTTGTTCACTAAATTTAAAAATTGAATTATAAACATATAAACAATTGCTGGAATCCTTCAAAATTATGTTTTCATACATTTGCTGATAAGCTGATGTCTAACAATATACATTTAAATATATGTTTATTTATATATGTGAGAATGAGTTAGTGTCTGGCCCGAGTGACTGAGCGATATGGTTAGGTAATGTGTCAACTGCGCGTTGCAGATTGCCGGGGAGGGAGGGCAGACAGGTTGTGTAGTTAGTGCGCGGTTCAGGAGGGAGCTATTGAACCCAACGGAATAGCTAACTCACCCAAGGCTGTCTGAAGATCGTAGATTGTCCTTTCATACTCTCTGCCTTCTAGAACCTTTTCCTTTGCTTTCATATAATTAAGTTCATATGAAAAATATTAATCATTTTATTTGCAAGAAGTAAGGTCTAAATATTTAATTCAAATAATCAAAAACAAGTAAATAACTTTTAAAAGGAAACATTATGTTTTGAGTAAAAGTAATTTATTATATTTTTCTACTAACTTTTCTATTTTATTTGTTTGAACTATATAAAAAAAAGAAATGAGAGTTAAAGAAAAGAATAGTTAAGAGATGAAACTAAGAACACGTGTAATGATAATAAAACATCTAGGGTGACCTACACTCGACATTACTATAAGTAAATATAAAATCAAACTTCTTGGGAATATAATGTTCCATTTATACATCATATATGTCTATAGGAGATGTTTATTAGTATTTCATTCCTGGAGACCGTACAGATAGTGATTGAACTAGTTATGAATATGGAAGCATATTTTTGTATATCATACAACTTATACATATAATATCATTAGTATTACGACAGCAGTAATAACACTTTTTTAAATCCAAAGAGTAGATTTCGTATTACGAATTAATCTCTTACAGTAGAAAATGGCTTTTGTTCCCATAGCCACTGGATCTTATATTGGCCATCTGTAACATTATCTGACCTCCTTCTACATTAAACATTTAAGCCAAGTTTTCCCTTTAAGACTTCAGTGAATGATTGAATTCAATTATCTGTTTGACTGGCGCAATTTGTCGCATGCAAAATTATATTCTTGTTACATCTCAAATTAAGTCATTAAATTTAAGTTCTTAAGTCATTAAGAAATTTCTAATTCAATGTAGACAATGTAAATAAATGTAAGCAAATCAGACAAGTACAGCTGGTAATCCATTACTCCAGGATGAATATATATAAATTTCTTTGAGGAAATTGAAAATTCGGGAATTTTTTTTATAAATTACTAATTTACTGTTAATTTTTCTGGTAAAATTTAATTGTTCTTTAATTAGCCGTTTAGCATAAAAAATTTTTTTCTGATAACTTAAAATTTACTCTAACGCTCCTTTTGTTAGTTTATTTTAAAAAACAATTTGCCTTACTCATTTACCACATAATTCTCTATTTTTAGGTGTAATTTCATTTTGATCTCTCAACCTGTATGACTTTTATCGTCCTCGAAAGCTTTCAGATTGAATGATAAGTAAAAATTTTTACACTTTTTTGAAAAAAAAAAAACATTTCCAGCTCTTTTAAAAATCTGGGGATTTTACAGTTATTGTTTTAATAGCCTCAATGATAATGCTAAAATTTCAAGAGTAAGATTAGTAGTTTTGGAGAAAAAAAAATTAATATTACAACTATAATACACCGTCTTACCTCGTATACTGCTGCTGTAGGTCTCTGACCGGTTTCGGGCGTCGTCTTCAAAAAAAGCTGTTTTTTTTTAGGAGAATAGGGGTATATATCCCTATGTCACTTAAGGAGACCTCTTCTTCTTCCAGTGAAGACGAATATTAAAATATATAACTACTTTTGTTATTTTTTTTTTATGTTGCCATTCTCTGTATTTTCATTTATTTTATATCCATGTAAATCGATTCTAGACGTACAACCAGGATTCATAATTAAACTATCGGTATAAAAGAGATAGATACACACATATAGAGCTTCCAATTTTTTATGTTAGGTCTCCCTCTCTTCTATCTCCATTATGATATTTGAATCAAAAAGTAGATACATTGATTGTGTGTATCCGTTTCTTCTTTACCTATAGTTTAATTATGAATATATATATTTAAAAATAAATTTCCATGTAAATTGTCTTGTTTAAGATGATTATAACAGTTTTAAATGAAATTTATTTAAAGGCAACTAGAAGAAAATAGATAACGTTCTTGCTTTCACAACAAAAGCCGATATGCTATCGTGTTGAGAATTATCTTAAGCAGTTGTGCATTTTAGCCTATCCAGGACCAGTTATTTCAAGTTCCTGGTTTTGATACCACTCTTCTCTCTTTTCTCTCTTTATGATAACGGGCTAAAGCTAACATATAATTGGTTCAAAATTTACAACACCAAAGCAATGAGATCATAATTATCAATTTAAGACTACCTATCGAAATACTGAATTAACCAACTTAGAATACATTACTTACACAATAATTAGTAATACGTATTAGAAAATATTTTTAAGGCTATCCTCTCTTTAATTTGGCTAAACTTTTCGATTAATGATTGTATAAAAACAAATTCATCATTATCAGTATTACATATTGCTTGTAAAGTTTAACAGTGTAAAGACATTTCGGTGTTCCATATTTCTTCATAATTTCCATTGAACCCAAAACATTCTTTAATTGCATGTTTGTTAGTATCATGAAAGTTATTATCTATATTCGCAACGTTAGTTTCTATGTTTCTATCACTTTACTTCAGTACAAGTCATCAGGAGCTTATCCAATAGATATTTAATTATAGCTGTTAAAATGGCCATTTTCTGTGATCGCCCAGGGAATAGCCCACATACTGCCATGGGACTAATTAGACTAATATTAATGTATGCATCAATTACTTGAACACCATTAGCCTAATTCTAAATGCATTCAATAGAAAATAATTGTTTTCAAGCAGTCTTTTAATGCCGAACGTGTTGAAACAGTCAATAAAGGATAACATTAGCTCTTAATTAAATGTCTATTAACCCCATTCACCAAACAGAGCGACAAAGAATTTGCTTCGATTATAATAACATCAAGGCTGCAATCTGCATGGAAAAAGATTTCATTATTGGAAGCTATTTTATTTTACAATTAGTTTGCATGAAAAGCTTAAACGACTATTTTATTAATTTCTTAATAAAACTCCCACACTTTTTTTGTCTTCATCGTGGTTGAGAGTGGGGGACGGAAAGTGTAGTTCATTTGTTAATTAGTACCTATTTTGAACAGGCCTTACTATTGGGTTAATTTGGTGATGAGAGAATTAAATTGTGCATTTCTCAAGCTTATTAGAGGAGAGAGAGGTGTGGCTATTAATTACAGGATGGCCAACACCTAACGTACTAGGCAGAGGAGTCTGGGTCATGACCTCCCCAGTTATAAATCCGCAGTAGTTGCAGCGACCACGATACCTGATATTCTTCGTTAAATAGTAAAACCCTTACTTTGTTTAGCACTCACAGCGAAGACTTGATTCGCAGAATTTTGTAATTTTTGAATTTTGTAATTTATTTAAGTTTTTTATTCAACGCTTTTAAGATTTCTGTATTAGGGGCCTTGTTAGTTCAGTGGTTAACGTACTCGCCTCTGAACTGGTAGAACTAGGATTCGATACCCACCTGGTTCTCGATTTATTTACATGGGAGGTGAATAAATGTGAGCACGTCTTCCCTCGGAGAGGACGTTAAACCGTCGGTCCGAGCCTGTAGGATGTCAGGTACTCGTTACAGATCCCTGCTCAAAATACACTTGAGTTAAGCAAAATTTACGACTCACAATGAAGAATCATAATGTGGCTCACCCATTAATAAAATGGGTGCCAAATAATAAATGAGCCACAGTTTCCTCCCCTAGAACAATGCTAGAAGGTGAAAGCCTTATAAGGTGGGCGTTGTATTATAATGGATTTCTATATTAGCATAATTTGAGGAAGAATCTGTGCTTCATTTACGATTTGCAGTATACTAAAAATAAACAAACGTATTACTCGGATCGCCGAAATCTTTTCTGTCACCTGTCAAAATAGTAACAACCTTCAAATGCCATTGTCTAAAATGTATACAACAAAAAAAGTAAAATGTAAATGTATACAACACATTTAGAATATGGAAAACTGTTTAATTAGAATTAACTTATGTTAAATCGTTGAATATTTGATTTCGGCACATTCGAGTTAAATAAATATATTAAATGACTCTGGAATATATATATATATATATAAGCTAAGCCTGCGTATGAATAATCACAGGTCATCCGTTGGCAAACGTAGTGACCTTCCCGTTGCTACTCATGCCAGTTCTCACGGACTCAGTTTTAATGACTGTTTCCGTGTACAGGTCCTGAGGCAGATTGATCAGACTAATTCGAAAGTTACTCTGAGAGCTTCACAAGAAGCACTTATTAGTCTTCTGGGCGGTAGATCGGCTCCTGGGCTTAACCTCAATCGTTGATTTTTTTTTTATTTTTTTTTTATTTTTTAGTTGTTATCAGCTTTTAATTTTATTTTAGTTAAATGTTTTCATTTTTTAATTTTTATTTGGCTTTTATCTCTTTATCTTTCCTGTCTACCTTTCCTCCGAAAGTTGGCTACACTGTTTGAGTGCTTCAGTTCGAACGCCAAGTCAGTCGTTATCAGCCTTTGGAGCGATTCACTTCTTTTCCTGAAGACGAGGACATCGAAATATAGTAGTGAGTTCAGTGA
Source organism: Hermatobates lingyangjiaoensis (assembly GCA_026182355.1). NCBI lineage: Eukaryota > Metazoa > Arthropoda > Insecta > Hemiptera > Hermatobatidae > Hermatobates > Hermatobates lingyangjiaoensis. Next base: position 6,868,369 of record JAPFBL010000254.1, read on the forward strand.
TTTCCTTTCTATATGTTCTTTTTAAATTCTAGTTTATATATATATATATATATACTTGACTCAAATGTAAATACATTCGAGTTGAAGAAATGTAAATAAATATTCTTGATATAGAAGCAATGTCAGAGTTTATCTCAAGGGTACTTGCAAGCAGATTACAATAAATGGAAAATTGAAGGTCATTCCCAGAATGCAATAGACTGTAACATGAATAAAACGTCATGTGATGAAATTAATGTTATTAAAATCTTAGGGCAACTGAAAAGTAATGCTTCTTCTTGTGAGCACAATTATTTCTTCAGTGATATCTTTGAATTGTCAGATTTAATAGGCTTTTGATTTCTTCCCAGAATAGCGCAAATGACTAATTTAAACAATATTTCTTCTCTCAAAAAAATGTTAATATATTATAATTTTTTTAAACTAATTAATTCTTATCATAGTAGCAATAAAAATAAAGTATTACTAGACGTTTTATTTTAATTAATGATGTATTTTCTTCCATAGGAATGTCACAGTATATTTATTTATGATATGATATTGCAATCATTTTCATATTTCATTTCAATAATTTTTTTTGATGAGTTGTCAAAGCTGTGGTCTCGAAATATTTATTTATCTCTCTAAAATGCCCTTCGTAGAAGTACTCAGCTAATGGAAAGTGAAGGCCCCACATGCGTAATGTCCTGACAGCTCACAGTCCCAGAATACACAAGAGTGTGCCATGTAGAAGTGTAAATTATTATTATTACAAAGTAATAGCATGGCATTTTCAAAATAACTGTGCAGTGAATTTTTAAAATTTGAAATTACAGTATCAAATTTTTGAATATAATGTAAAATATCCTTTTTACATAATGATTATCATTATTTTATTGGGGGTATAATAATACTTACTTAAATTTGGAAAAGTCGTTAAGCAATACTTTATGATTTGTATGTGTATCTGCTATAGAGGAAAGTTTTGCAATTAGCAAAATCTAAGTATTGTAGCTTCTCGACGCGTTCTTTGACGTAAATGATTAACAAATGATGACGTAATTACGATATCCTTATGGTATTTTCCTGTATATTAATTAAAATAATCAGAGCCTCAAACATGTCCAAATATTGATTATTACGATATTAATATTAGGAAATTTTAGACAAGGAAAAATTTAAAGAATATCTACACCTATTGCAAAATACATTTACAAGTTTAAAACTCTAATTGAGAAAACAGGCTTTTAAGTGGCTGACGGAAGTGTGGCGATGGCCCTGGTGAACTACACGTGGTTTGACTGGATAGAGGTCAAGGGTCTTCTATTTGCTCTATAAATACTCCCCAACACCAAACCCAGTTCAATTATATCAATAAATTTATATTATCCAATTAATATAACAGACCATCAAAACTGGCGAATAAAATATGTTTCCATGTTTTAGTCAATTTATAATGTCTATATTATTATATCAAATTTTACATAAAGTAGTCAAGACTAATATTAGAATTCTTCCGTTAAAGCTACAACAAAATGTAAAAAAGTTTAAGTTTTGTTTATTTGTTTAATTTAGAAGAAAATGGAAATTTGGTTTAGAGTAATCAAACTATGATAATATGTATCTGTGATATTTATGAACATTACATATTCGTGCAAGGACGTTTACTATCAATGCAGCAAGATATTTCGCCAAGACACCACTGGAAACATCGGGATTAACGTCTATGAGAGATAACATAACTTTCACGGATTAGAGATAATATAACTTCCACAGATTAAAGAGAATATTATACTTATCAAAATGATGATAATTGGTTCAAAAATATAAAAAAGGTTTTATCAAAAAATTTTATATCTCCAGAGTAAAAACTGAGAATAATAACTGAATAAGAAAATGAATACTTTTTATTTCTAGGTTCAAAAACAATAGTAAATAAATAAAACATGTGAGCTACATTACTTACATGTTAACTTTATCACAAAGAAATGTTTTAATTAATTAATTGTTTCAAGTATTTAGAGGTTGCATTATGCATATCAAATATCAAATTTAATATTTGTTATCTAATGGTTACTGCCTTCTGATTAATATCTGGATCAATTTAATTAGAACTCGTAAACATTTCTGTAACCTATTCTAAAACTGTTTTTAAAGTTTTTACCCTACGCTTCTACGCACTTTTGTCATATAAAAAAAAGAGCTAAAAAACCACAGCAAGGCTCAGAAATTTTAATCAAAATCATATTTACACATTTCTTGGATACGAAAAAATAACTATTTCCTTTTTGAAGCGGTACCCTCTATGAATGTGCAAATGTTGCTGAATTTGCTGTTCTGTCTGAGGGCTAATAGTAACTTAAATATGAGCACCTCAAAATTTGTGTTCTGTGTTCTCGTTAAAATCTATATTCGAAATTTTGACAAGAACGCAATACTTATATTCTTAAAAAAAAAAACAAACAAATTTAGTTAGTATTATAGGATAGTAATAGTTTATGAACGTAGTCTTGAATTTCTTAAGCAAAGACTGCCATATCGTTGTATAATGGAACTTTATTGTATACTATAACTGTGATGTGCTTTCTTATTATAAAACAACGTCAGTTCCAGACTAGTTCAAAACCAATCTAAAGTTTTTGGTTGTTTTCACATCCCTCATATACAGCTTTCACCTTTTAGTGCCGTTTTAGGGGAGGAAAGTGTGGTTCATTTATTATTTGACACCCATTTTAGTAATGGGCAATTCACATTTCCTGTTGATTTACATTGGAGTCTTACATTTTGCCTAACTCAAGTGTATTTAGGGGTGGGATCTTTAACGAGTAGCAGACATTATACAGGCTGAGAGACTGACGGCTTAATGTCCTCTCTAAGGTACGATCTAGTCAGATTTTTTTACCTCCCATGTGAAGAAATTGAGGCCAGTGTGAGAATCAAACCCGGGAACCATTTAACCACATGCGAGTACGCAAGCCACTGGGATATCCTGGCCCCACAATCTGTTTAAAGTAGTCTACTACATTAAAGTATTATTTTAATTGTTAAATGACAAATAATCAAAATAATAATCCAACTAATGACAAATTTAATTATTGAGTCAATATAAAGCCAGTAATAATGGTTGACGCAACCAAAGAACCCCTATTATTATTCAGATAAGCATTTTGATTAGCTAACAAGAATCGTACGATTCATCTGAAAAGTTTACTAATCAAACTTGGACGACATCCACTTAAAGATAAAACGATTCGAATTATAAATAGGTCCCTAAAAAACAGCAATACAGAGTGGGTAAAAAAAAACAAAAAAGAAACATCTTTCTCGTTCAGCCTGTCAATTAATAGACTCATCGACTTATCACTAATGCTCCTCAACCGTCAGTAGTAACATCGACTGTCATTTTAAAATTGTAAGTATTCTATTTAAATTAATAACCACCTTTCATGAGAACCTTGAAAATTCAAAACACCCTATTTTAAAAACAAACCTATATAAAGTTAGAAATGGATATTTTGTTATGTAAATTACTATTATTAAAAATAATCTTCTAATTTCTTGGTGAGTTTTTTTGTTTTGACTTGATTTTTTTTTAAAAAAATGTTATTGTCATTGCTGAACTATGAGCTAAACTTAATATTTTAGTGATTAACCTTTTATTCTAAAAATATCACAGGTCACAATGTTTTAATATTTAAATATCGTCACACAGAGATGTGGCAAGCAAGATTAACTATATTCTATTTATAATATCGTATAGTCAATTATTATTGAGATTACATGTTGTGTCCTAAGCGGTGAACCTTAATAGAATATCTAATTATTAACAACTGATAATCTTTATCTTCTATATTTACCATACAATCTAAATAAATATTTACTATTATCAGTTCAAGTATATGTTCTTTTTATGAAAAAAGATAATAGTTATATCAGATTTTTTTAAATGTAATTTTACCGTCCTTGTTATTGTAACTATGTTTTGTGGAGGCCAGATTAGCCCAGCGGCATCGTGCTTGCCTCTGGACTGGTAGATCCGGGGTTCAATACCCACTCTGACCCTTGATTTATTTACGTGACAAGTGGATAAATCTGAGCACGTCGTCGCTCGAAGAGGACGTTAAGCCGTCGGTCCCGAGCTTGTAAGATATCAGGTACTCTTTAAAGGATTTACTGTAAATGCATTTGAGTTTAAATAATACACTTCCAATACAGAATCCTTATGGTGTGTTATCAGAAAAGACCAATGTTCGGCCTGTGCGTATTCTCTTGTGGTCTGTCATTAGCCTATGTTTTGTTATGTGGCAACGTCCACAGCCACATTGAATACACCGGCTCCCATTGATGACCAAAGTTAAGCAACATTCTATGTGGTTAGCACTATCATGGGTGACACAATGTAGCGTTGTTTCCAGCTCCTTAAAATGTTTCGCTCTTGGTTATCGCGTGACAAATCATGAAAAATCCCCTGCCAGTGTCAGTGAGTGCGTTGGGATATCTATTATAATACATGTTCATTTCCAATTATTATGTTATATCTTCTTGTTAATTTCATTTTCTGTCCATTTACTATACTGAACAAAATACAAGATACAAGAACGTGTGTGCCTTATGTTACGGAATGAGTGCTCTCTACTAATTAAAAGATACACAGACCCACACACACACACACACACACACACGTACATATACAGAAGAACAAGGAGAGAGAGTATGTATAGTTTTTTTTATAATATGCATACAACTTTTTTATTAAAGTTAAATAACTTTTTGAACATACTCATATTTTCTCTATACTATTTTGTAAATACAGTACATATTTATTCAAACATGATATATCATTGATATTATTATAGTCATATAATTAATTTATAAAACATGTCTATATTAAAAAAAATAAATTTATTGGTAATAAATTTACATATTAAAGCACGTATAAAAAAATGAATATTGTTTCTATATTTTCACTCTACTCAGTAATTTTTGACTCTTGATAGAAGTAACATCTCAATTATAGTTGTTTTGTGTACATGAAGTAGCATTCTAGTTTTATATACGATATTACGAATACTTTTTTGAATAAAGATAATATGCAATGTTGTGTTTAGCCAAATAACCATTATTAAGTCAACTAGATGGAGTAATTTTCAGATGTATTATTTCCCAAAATATTATTTTATGATTTCTTTTTAACAATGTTACTTCGCTCTATTTTGGTTGTAAATGTATAGTTTTTAATTAATTTATTGTAAAAAATCACTTTTATACGCTTGATATTCTCTCAGCAACATAAAATGGTAGGTACAATGCGTGAAGGTCAGATGTGGGAAAAAGTTTGAACTTGAAATCAGTGTGCTTTTATCAAGTTCATGATCAATAACCTTCATAAATATAGTATTTCTATCAAAGCTGCTTTAAGTTTTTTCATGCTGACTAAGTTTGTAGAGTTACTGTGCATTGTAATTCACATTATTTTAATCTATTCCTTCGTGACTCTTTTGTTGAAGTGAACTTAAGTCATACTGCTATCGACTAAACATGCTATTAACGCCTTAGGTAATGACTAACTGCGGATAGCGAAAAAAAAACGAATGATCTATTAAAATAGATTTGAGTCGGTAAGAAGTGGTGTTAGAAGATTAAGCGGTAGACGTGTGAGCTTGGGGTGAGCAAGTGCGCAGGGGAAGAAGGTGTCAGGGTGGCTGAGGCGACAGAACAATGTCCAAGGCTGACTCCCAGGGGGCACTGATTGATGAAGCCCCGAGGCCTTGCATCGGCCTATTTCCTCAACTTGTCTTTCAACGTTGTCGCTTGTCCGGAAAGCCGAGCCTTCTTACTTCCGACAGAAACTAACACAGAGGCATTCAAATCTCAATCCCGAAACCCTGTCAGCCAAATCATCAGCACTAATCTAATTAACGCCTACGAATACCGATTCTTTAAAGCAGTCTATTTGACTGGCAACGAGTTAAAAATAAGAGAAAAATTATTCATTAATATGCAGGTCAATTAATGTGTCCAACTCGAATTACCAATGCTAAGAAATGAGTTTTTCCTGGTGTTCTTCCGTACTTTATTCCTGTATTTTTTTCTCGCTTTATTTCACACCTCTCTCACTCTTCTCTATTTCTGTATCAATTTATCCACAGGTTTGCATAATAGAACAGCTCGATCTATTGTAGTAGTATAATTACTACAATCGATATTTCGAATCAAATTTCATCGTCCGAAGGAGATTAGAAGGTTTTCCTTTTCTTTTTTTTTCTAAAGGGATATCTACGTCCAAGACGATCACTATTTTCAATTATTTATTTATATATATATATATATATATATATACTATTTATTCTCAATTAGTCCAGTTATACCGTTGACCTTTCAACTCTTTTATTCTAACCGCTTGTTTCTTGTTCATTATTGACCTTTGACCTTCTCTTTATATTAACCTGTACTATCCTTTTAATCTATTTATAGCAATGACTAAGCATGAGTCATCGATTTTAATTTAACATGTCACTTGGCCAACTTCTTTTCCAGTTGAACCCTGTTAGCAGGAGGTTAGTTCGTAGGATCAAATCTCTCAGTCTTAAGATCGTGAATGCCGAGACTGCGGTTAATTTTAATGATACTTGTTTAAAAGAAGATCTGCTGCCTATTTATACCAATATATATATATATATGATTAAAAAACAAGAAACACTCTGTTAGGACAACTTATCAAAGCGATTACGAGGGAAAAAGATGGAAACAACGATGAGACATACTCCAATATTTTGACCCTTCATCATCAGGAGAAAAAGAACAGCTGGGAAATAACAAATCACATCGTTGTTATATTATTGTCGGTGTTTTATGAGTTCCTGTTTGCCAGGCGAGTTGATGGTGATGGCATCATCTTCTTCTCCTGATTATGACGTGGTCGAAATATTGAAGTAAATTTCGTTGTTTTTCCTCCCTGAATTTTTTTTCTTAATCGTTTGATATATATTACCAATAATTACAATCCGTACAACAAAATAAATAATATAAATATTAAAGTAAATTCAAATTGAGAAAACGCAGAGAAGAAATCACTAAAACACGCTACGATATTTCGGCATCCGTCATCATCAGGAAGGAAAGTGAGCACTTTGTAAGGTATAACAGGAACGAAGTCTTTTTCTCAGAGGCCCTCTATAGTATTTACTTTCTTAGGAAAAATAATAAATAAATTGAAAATAAATTTATATAAAATGAAACAATAAATGAAATAAACACAAAAATAAAATAAATAATAAATGAATAAAACATGTAAAAATACGAAATCAATACAAAATTGTTATGATTTTTTTGTAAATACATATTGGTATGTAGGTGTATTTCTTTGTTTGTAGTAGGTATCACGTGTATTTATTCTGATATTTCTAGACAAAGACCCATGCACACACACACACACACACACACACACACACACACACACACACACACACATACATCTAGATATTGGATAAATAAATATTACAAACTTTATAAGAATATATAATATATTTACAACTATAGATTGTTTAGAACGTTGATTCCATCATCTAATTCAAAAACCATTGCAAAAACCATTTAAAAAACGAAAAGAATATGTTAGTAAATTATTATAATGTTCAAATATATTATAATGTTAAAAAGATTTGATACAAAGTTTCATCAGAGGATGAAGAGTGTTAATTTTGTTGAATATGGAAGTGGTTCAACGTTCTGAGCAGCGTCTATTGTGACACACACTTATTAGCAATGACTAATAGATCGCCACAAGTAACGTGTTTTCTTTTCCAATGTACTCTCCTAATAGTAGAATTAAACGGTCAAGCTTCTCAACTTTTCAAATGTCCAAACTTCTCAAATGTTTCTATTAATTAATATATTAATTCAAAGTAATAAAGTTAATAGGAATGAATATTAAATAAATATTTACGATAAGGTCAAGTATTTAAACTTTGTCACGATGTAATATTTCATATATAATGACTGGGTTTAAATAGTGACAGTTATTTCTATTAGACTATTTCCAATTGTAATATAAATAATAAACTTAATTATTGCATAATAATTATAAGTTTATAATGATTATAAGTTTAACCTTAACTTCCCAGTTCATCCCGATTTACAGATAATGGTGCATTTTAATTATTTCATTTATAATTTTTAATTAATCATTTCTTCATATGATATGGTTATTGGCTTTCGTCCAGGGGCAACTGCTTGTCTTTAGTATTGAAGATTAGAGCTTTGAATCACCGCCTTTATCCTAGATTACATTGGGGAGATGGACAATTGTGTACACCATCCCTGGGCGAGGATCTCTTTGGAGCCTGTAAAATGTTAAATTCTTGTTAACGAACTCTGCTAGAATAAACTTGAGTGAAGTAAATTTTTGGACTCCAAATTTAGAGCCAGCCCGGTAATATGACTTTGTCACATTACTAAAAGATGTGAGAAAGAAGAAACGAACTACACTTCTCACCCCTAAAGAGAACTAAAAGAGAAATGGAGAAGAGCTCCTGATATAGAATCTACTCAACATAGTAACTCTCGCCTATCTAAAACAGCCGAACAAAAGACCCACACGCTTTGCCTTTAGAAGACTAAAGAAAAAAAAGGAAAAAAAGTAAGTGTTATCGTTGGAAACAAAGAAATAAACAATTAATGTCTGATATACACATTATCTTAAATAACTGAATGAGCTAATATATAATAGAAGCTAAAATATCACAAATGATTTATTATGGTTATATAGCAACTAACAGTATATTAAACTCGACTTATGGAGACAAAATACACGAACTGTTTTATTAATCTATGACGGTGTTTTTCAACATTCATATCAGTAGCACCTCATAGTTTAGCAGATCTGCTCGACAGACTAGAGATCAGGAAAGATAAAGAAAAACAAAGAACATTTTAATGTTCATTCTGAAAAACAGCAGGTCAAATGTTACCTGCAGAATATATTACTAACAGATAAGGGATATTTTGAAGGCCTAAAATTTGAATTAGATGTTTAATCTTCATTCCCAGTGTACAGATAATGTGGATTTTAAATGTACGCATTTTGTAGTTCTCCTTTTATATTTTTGTAATATATTTTCAATATTTCCTTTATGTAATTAATTTTCTATACCTTAATAATTACATTAATTTTTTATTTTAATTAAAATTCGGTGTTTTGTCACAGAGCTAATGGAGGCTTTCGCGATATACCGGTCTGGAAACACTGGTCTAAGGAGATAATACCTATGTAATAATTACATTATACCAGTAATTTGCAAACTTTATTGCATCATGGTAATTTGATCCTATGTGAAACTATGGAGGTCAAAATCTTCAATGATATAGAAAATCATGTAATTTGGAATATAGTTGAGTCCAAGCGGAGAACGACGGTTATAACAGCCCAGAAATGGACCAACTCCTTTACTAACTAAGTCAATTTCAGTAGAAAGGGTTAAAGACTGATTCATTAACTGTAAACTTTAAAGAACCAGGAGCCTCTGGAAGCCTTTACCAAGTGCTTCTCAAAGTGGATCGTATCCCCCCAATAGATAGGTACCCTAATTCTTCAGGAGAGAAGTTTAATACACTTAATGATTTCTAGTGATTTCTCCCTCAGAACTTCCTCTGCCTATTATTATTTTTTTTTTTTTTTAGTTTTATTTTATTTAAATTGAAATCACCTACCCAATTGCTAAGCACGCCAATGTTGTTTAAATTCGATGGAGTAATAAACTAATGCACTTTGACTGCACCCGCTGACCTTCACTGACACTGACACTTCACTGACTTCACTTTACTAATCATATGCAGTAAATGTAGGAAGGTAGCAACCTGGAATCCTGTGCCTAATAGTGTTTTCCAAAAACCTCATCCATCCAATCATTTGATAGGAAATTGTCACCATTGTTCACATCTGAATAATTTTTGATTTTAATACAATAATATTTTCTTATATATATTTATTTAACACTAAATAAGGTTATATAATAAAGCGTAATACCTAACTCCATTCAAATGTATCTTTATAATCGTCTTGTAAAAAGAGAATTCTTGTAAATAAAACTAGGTATGGAAAGAAATATAAATCACTCAACCCTTTTTCACTCAAATCACTCAAGTTTTGATTTTTTGATAAATGATTTTCTGATCATTGCACTTCACCATTAGGAAATGAGGACTCAGTAATACAGAAACTCCTTGTAAACCATACTACGAGATACGACGGCTAAATAAATCAGTTTGTTTTCAACGTCGAATGTTGCCTGTTGAAGGACACTTACTGCACTTTACTTTTAGTAATATTGCAAGAGTGAAGAAAAGGTATTTTTTTTTATTTCACACTTATTTTTGCAAAGGATTATCACATTACCGGGTTAATTTGATACCGGGAGCCGTAAACTTTACCTCACTCAAATTGATTAGAGTATAAATCTTTAACGAAACCTGACACCATGCATTCCCGGGACGATATATTGGCATCCCCTTTAAAGCACACAAGTCGTACATTTTCTACTACCCCACATGACAAATGAAAGGCTCATGGCCAAGATAAAAACTGAAATCTTCAGTACTAAATGAAATCTCGCAACATACAGGCTACACCTGTTCCAAAGCAGAGAAGTCAATACAGAGTTTACTAACATTAGAGTTGAATGTTGAATGTGAAGCACGCATTTTCATAAATGGACAATCAATGTAACCACTTGGTAGGCTATGTTTATTTAATGATAAAACTGGGAATTCATACTGGAAAAACTACATACCACCACACCGCACGACACTTTGTCATTGCAAATTGCATATTCCTTGAAATAAATCTTTTCATTCATTACCTTCACGTAACTCTATTTAAATATGCATGTCATTATTCTTTCACAGCATTACTTATAAGGTAAAATAATTGATATTTAGAAATATATACCTCTATTGCAGGAAACAGTATTATTTGTTACTAGCGTAATAATTAATGAACGAGAATAATTTAGTTCATTACTAACCCTCACACAGGAATCACTACCCTTTAAAATTATCAAAACAAACAAGTTTCTGCCGCACAGAAGAAAATGTGTGATTTTTCTTATTCAACGAAGCATAAACTATCCAAATGATACTGAATAGAGAAGATGGTAACGTAAGTGTAGTGAAATTTCTGAGAGTAAAAAAAAATCACATCTTTCAACATGAGAGGCTATTAGTAGTAGTAGTAGTAGTAGTAGTAGTAAGGCGGGTAGATCAAAGATCTGGCAAGTAGGCACAACTTCGTATGCACTTTTCTTAGTTGTATATGAATTAATTTTTCAACTAGAACTTTTAACTTTTTTTTTACATCGTTACCGGTTAATTTGTAAGAAAATAACACCCCTCCTCTTCAAAAAAGATGGCACTTGGTTATTTTTATAGTTCGACCTACAGTTATATTTCTACTTTTGTAATGATACAGACAGTTATCTGATTTTTATAGTTATAAATAATAAAACAAAAAAAAATAATCTTCCCAAATAACAATTAATATAACAATTAATCGGTAAGCATTTTATAATAAAAATAAAGTGCGTTTAATGAATTTCATATGTTGATTTCACATATAACTATAAAAAGAATAATTTTACAAAAATAAGGAAAAATAAAGTTGTTATTGAATATTTGTTGCTGTTGAGGACTTTTAATTAAATTATATATGAAGGTTAAAATTTTATACATTTATATAACATTATTAAATAACTTTTGGACGATTGATATTAAATATATCTTCAATTTTTTGTTAATTTCGGTTGTCATCCCTGAAAGTTAAATGATTTGAGTGTTAACTCGTTCATGCAGTAGAGACATATCCTCAAGTTACGGGAAAACGTATCGAAGTATTCCTTCTAGTTAACTAATTAATATAATTTTAATTATTACAAGAATTCTGTAAATAAATTTCCAAGCATGATTACTCAGAGATTTCGAAGTAAATAGTTAACAGCCGTTCTAGTGATCTGAACTTTTAATTAACTGCATATTGAGGTTTCAGTTGTTCATCATCAAAGAAACGTAAGACATATCATTGCATAACTGTTTCATTGACCTTGAAATGAACTGTTCCAATATTTGTCTCAGTTCATATAAGAGATATTGTTTAGTTCTGATTTTGTGTTAGTTGCTGAGTTGAATTAGTTATCACTGAGCCTCAGACTTTCGGCTATGACACCAGAATTCATCAGGTGATTATACGAACATAATTACGAACATTTATTTAGTTATTTCTAGTACTTTTTAATTATATCTGGGGCATATTGCGAATTCTCTTTAAGTAAACTCCATTAATAACTAACTCAAAAATTTTAACTTATTTACCTCTGTTTACTGGTATGAGTAATGTAATGTAACGCTACTACAATAATGATTTAGCCGTCCCCCATCAAGAGCAGCGAACTTCTAATGTTGTGAATACTGATATTGTTTCGTTGCAGCTGTTTTTAATAAATTTTAAAACCCATCCGGATTTTTAGGCATTGATGTTTTTTTACTAAAATACTCATTTACAATGTTTGACCAATATTATAATAAATATAATTCTTGAATACACATATGTATGCGTGTATACATGCACACTATAGTTTTAAGAAATGGGGCTAAGATCTTTCGACCAAGCAATAATGCCCATCAGAGTGACAGGATTCATTCAACTTATGACTGACTTTTATTTGGCCAAAAATCTTCATCCCATTTCTTATTCAATACAGACGTTTTTAAATTTATTTTTATTTGAGGTGTTTATATTGTGGAAGTCCATTAGATTTACACTAACCATTTACTAATGTCTCATAAAATATTAAATTAATTTTCGAGGTATGTATTTTAGTTTACCAAGACAGTTTTTTATAGTGATTCTAAAGCTAACAATAAAAAGTGGATGTTACATATATTGCACAATTCGTGGTTTATTTCACCTATACTATGAAGGATTATGCTTTTAGAAGTAAATGCAGAACCTACAAAATACCTCCTTTTAAGAATACAAAACAGAATCTTTTCGAATACCAGTTTGCATGATTGAAGATGAATTGCAATATTAATATGATTTGTTTAGCTTCTTTGATTTCGATTGATATAAAAGGCGGTTGACGCCCACCTCTACAAGCTTTCACCATCAGTGCTGTTCTAAGAGAGAAAGTCTGGCTCGGCAACTATTTGAACATTAGGCGAGCCACTTACTTGGTTGATTGTACATCGAGTGCTCTAAATGTTGTGTTAGTCAAGTTTATCTGAGAAGGAATCTTTAGCGATCCCAGGCATGGTATAACAAAGAAAACCTGATGTCTTTACGTGCACTAGGTTTTCTATCTCTCTTATTAAATCTACTGGCATGACCATGATCATGAGGATTACCAAGATTCCAAACCTTCAACTAACGGTAACCACCCTACAATTAAACACCATCTGAGCCCATAAAAAAAAAATAGCAAAATATTTTCATTGTGAACAAATTTAGCAAGTTATCTTTTATACCAACTCGTAGTAGAGAAGTGTTGGTAACATGCGCACCGAGAAAACTTTCAATCTCTCTGGATGGTTTTGATCGAATAAGTTTTCATTATAACCCTTTTAACCGTTAAAAAAAACGTTGATATCATTCAGAACGCTATATATGTGTCAGTTGTTTGTATTTTTTATATATGCATACAACAATCATGATGATAATGGCCAACTCAAGCTACGACTATACATTTGCTCTGATCATGCACAAAATGCAGACTTTGTTCGTTCATAGCCACACTTTCAGACCATTCGTGATATTTGACTCACACAGCTGCAGTTATGTAACCTTAACATAAAACATAAATATGTGCCAGTTATGTTTCATTTCTGAGAATATTAATTGACGAATTCTTAAAATATTTTTTTTTATTTCTTAATTAAATTGCGATAGCGTTTAATCAAATTGCTTTTAATAAAGAATACTAGTTATTTCTATTATTATATTGCAAAATATAATTTAAAAATGAACTAATTACTTATAAACATAATAGTTTATAAGTTGAATTGCAACAATGCTTGAAGAATAATCTTGATTGACAGGAGAAAAAGGATTGACCATGACTCGGCAGTATTGTACATATGCCTCATGGTGCTGGAATGTATCTCATATACGAGGTATGGCTATAAAACAATGAGACTGATGATGCAAAACTGTTTATTTTAATTTATAGATCTTTGCTTATTATTCCCTTGAATATGCTCCCCCCCCCCCCCCCCACTATATTCTTAAGCCGGTCTATGACCACTTTCCATTGTTCAAGTCAGTACTAGAAGTCCATTTCTATGAGCTCTTCCATGACTCATGCTGCTCTTTCTTTCACAGCTGCAACAGTATGCAACCATGCTCTTCTAATACAGATGTGACCTTGGCAAACATTAAAATCGAGTGTCAAATCAAAAGAACAAGGCGAAGAATCCAACTGAAATGTTTTACTCGTGTAGAAATGTCTCGACAAGCAATGAAGAACTCATACCTTTCCTCTTCACAGTTTGGTTCTTTTACTTCAGATTTTTCACGTAGTTATGCAATTAGGTCAAAATAGATTCATGATTAACAGTTTAACATTCAAGAGTTTAGTAAGTTTATAACTTAACGGATATCGAAAAAGAAACAATCATCATTATTTCAAAATTTGATTTTAAAAAAAATTGTTTTTAATTTAAAAGTTTATTCAACTTTTTTAATAAAACAGTAATTTCAATAGCAGTTTTTTTGGATCGATATGAAATTTTATTAATTTACCAAAAGGCTTACTATTTTTCCTAAAAATAAACGTAATAAATTCATATACAAAAAAAGACTAAGACCACGAAAATATTTCCACAGAAATTCCAACTACTTTAACTTCTGAACTTTATAACTCTGTGCTCTTTCGATGAATGGAATGGCACGTAATTTTCTGATCATAAGTGAAAAACCAAGATTCGATATATGTTTTAACTTTTCCATTATGTTTTTGTAATTTTCTACAGTATTTTCTAATATATGACAGTATATATAATTTTTAGAAGTTTTTTTTTTGTTTGTATGTAAGAATTTTCAGTTTATATTTATATATTAAATTACTAAGTAAACACTTCGCAAGCAGATTCTTTACTAATTTCTACTGTTCAACAGTCCCATACTACTTGACGATGGTCTAAAAACGCGATTTCTTCTCTATTGGCATCTGATTTGATTATTAAGAGCACCTTAGGCGTGCATAATTCATTGATTTGGTCATCCTTTATATTTTTACGGTACTCAAAATCTGCGCACCTATCGAGCATTCAGTAATAAAACAGTAATTTCAGTAGCAATTTGTTTGGATCGATATGAAATTTCATTGCTTTATCAAAAGAATTATAATTTTTCCTGCAAACGAGAGTAATAGATGCATATGCAAAAAAAGACTACGACGATGAAAATTTCTCCATAGAAATAGGAAGTTAGTAATCGAAGAAGAAGAAATGGTTACATCTACAGCTGTTGGTAAGTTTGCTTGCGCAATTAGTCTATACTATCATCAGTCTCGTCAATTAACAGCCACACCTCCTAAACGTTCCGTACAGGATCTGTCAAAACATCACGGAAAATAAACTATTTACCATAACAATTATTACCATTATTACTTTACTATATTTTATATTGCTTTAATAACATTATTAAAATAATTGCAGTTTGTCAGTTTGCTTGCTTGTTCGTGATATTCATTACACATACCTATTTCTCTGTTGTATGAATTATTTATACTTGTATGTCACCATATATCCAGTTTTTGTAAAACTGGCATTGATTGATTTTGTAACTGTAACAGTCCTTTTGTTCTTTAAAGTTTAAAGTAGAAGCTCTGTGCCTTATACTGCGATGAATACTGCTATGTTTGCGAATTTTATTTTTATGATTCCCCCCAAAAAAAAAATCTTTTATGTTAGTCATACTATTTCATGAACAATTATGCATAGTTCATGCATAATATTGAACAAAATAATGTTGAGATTCACGGAATTACTAGTACTTTATGAAAGTGATTATTAGCTTATTATTTTTTAGTATTATACTTCAGTGCTCTCTCAGTGAATCTTTGAGCTTATCAACCCTCTGAACACCGCTTTTCTGAGATCACCCAAGAGCCATATCACCCTTAAAAACCACTACTTTAAAGGAATACTCTTGGTATATAATAAATAAATGTATATCGTATTTATATTTTTTTCAACAGTTTTACTATTAATCAATTACTATTTATTTCTTGAACCTGGTTTTATTTTATCTCATAGGTCGTTTGGAATGATGCGATAAGAAATGACAAACTCTGATAATCAACTGTAGATAGTAGGTTACAATTATTCCTTCCTACTCAACAGAGTTTTTGTTACATTGCATTCAAATCATGACACCGGTCGTTGATACAAGTTCATTACCAGTTAGCTTACTTAAAAGCCACCTTAGACTTTATTTTCATAATTCTTGTGTTCTTGTGGTGAATTAGTCACATACAAAAATAATGAGGGTACTGTATAGCAGTCTTTTCATATACATTTTTTAACAAACAACATTGAATGTTCCATTTCTATAAGTTTACTAAGAAATTCTATTACTTGCTACGTCATTTTCTAACTTCTGTGCTATATCTTAAAAATATCTCAAACTAGAAATAGAAGTTTTTTGTTGATTTCAACTCTGAATAACAAAAATCTTTAATATTTAATTTACATAATTTTAGTGCTAAGTCCAAAACACTTAATTTAATTAAGTTAAATATAAATTTTAAAAAAATGGGCTTAAAGTGAGCAGTAAAACTATATTTTATAGATGTAATTTTTTTACTTTTGGATATTCATGATTTACAAGAAATATATAAAAAGAAGTGAATAAAATACATCTAAGAAGAAAATATAGCTAATATCATGCAGAAACTATAACTAAAAGTATACGTAAAGAGATAAATCTAGTTCTATAACAAAGTAGAACATTTTGTGATGACTTTGATAAATTGTAACCAACGTGTAGAATAACTTGGTAATTAGGATATTCAGTAGCACACGTCCACGGAGAGGTTACGAGATCAAATCATCAAACAATTGCTTGTTTGCCACACAATGATTTGTATTTCTAGCCCTAACAAATTTATTTTTTAACTTGTTTTTCTGTTATCAATCAACAAAATCATTGAATTAATCGAATTACAGTTTTTAACCATTTGAAAACAAATATTAATTGTATTCGTTTACTATTTTTCTTTGAATTCTTAGTTAAATTCACACTAACTAATTAATATTCTATTTTAAATAAATAAACGATTTAAATCAAGTGTATGTCTTTAGTATAAAAATTTCCAAATCACATCCAATATAAATGACAGTGTCTAATTTTTTTGTTTGTAAATTTTCCATGTCAACTATTGTGTAAAAAAAAATATGAGAAATTAGTCGACATACATTTCAAAAAAGTGATAAAGTATAATACTAACTTTTATACGTACTAAAAGATTATGAACACGTTGAAAGATACACCGTTGGATGATCAGATCGGTAGTATAAGATAAAACTATTTGATCGTGTTAATAAGCTGCAGTTTTTGGGCGTTGTTGCCTATAGTCCACTTCATTGCCAGTTATTTGTTTTCAAACACCATTTTTTTCCTCCTACAGTATACACGTAAGATGTTATAAATAAAATTTTATATGTTACAAACAGTAAAATGTTATAATTTTGCTGTTATTGTGCAACCATGATGTAAACTCTAGAACGTTCCAGAATTTTCTGAATTAGTAAATTTCTTTCATTTGAATTCATCCAATATCGGATATGTTCATTTGACACGAGCATTACATAGTTTTTACTCCACCTTACAAACTTGGTAAAATTAGTAAAATAATTATAAAAATATGAGATATATATAGTTACAATATTCAAACATGAACATATTTGATGTTTGTTGCTATGATAATCATGGTAATTAAATCTTTTCAACCAATGCGTTGAAATGATGATTTCTAACTTCTTATCGAAAAGGACTCACCGAACTAATAAGATGTAGTTAAGAGAGAAATACACAGAAAAAGATGTGTCTTGCCTTTCCTTCTGAGAGGCTTAATACCCTCTCCTGATGACGGCATATGTTGAAATTTTTCAAAGGATGTGGAAGGATTAAGGGGTGCTGTTCTGCCATCAAGAAAGTATCGCAGAGCGTCCAGACCTTCAGAATGAATGATTGAAGTATAGGTCTGGACGCTCTGCGATACTTTCTTGATGGCAGAACAGCACCCCTTAATCCTTCCACATCCTTTCTAGTCTCTTTGGCTGATTTCGTGCTACAGCATAATGTCTTTCAGTTTGAGGGTCGTTATTACCTTCAAACCAGAGGCACAGCTATGGGTACGATTATGGCCCCTTCTTACGCTAATCTTTTCATGGCCAAATTAGAGCAGGATTTCCTGGCCACCTGTCAACTTCTTCCACTCCTTTATCTCCGTTTTATTGATGATATTTTCTTCATTTGGCCCCATGGCAAACATAACTTAGAACTTTTCCTACACTCCTTTCAAAATTTCTGCCCCTCCATCACTTTCACTTACGACATCTCCGACAGACTTATCACCTTTCTTGACGTTGACGTTACTTTAGACAATGGACACTTCTTGACTTCCGTACATATAAAACCCACCAACTCCCAACAGTACCTCCATTACAATAGTTGCCATCCATCCCATGTTAAAAAGTCTATACCTCGATCCTTGTCCCTCCGTATTCACAATATCTGCAATAATCTCCAAGACCGCAGACATCACCTTAACCTCTTAAAGGACAAATTTTCTGAACGAGGCTATCCTCGCTCCTTCATTGATAGTCGTGTTTTACCGGCTGACATCTCCCACCAACCCAGACCCAAGAGGGATAGAAGTAACACTTCCTTCTTCCTGACAACCTACTTCCCTGGCGCTTATAAGCTTCGTGCTGTTATTAAGGAGTCTTTTCCGATTCTGTCTACTTCTACTTCTACTTCTTCCATCTTTAATCACCCCCCTTCTATTTCCTACCGTAAACCTGCCAATCTAAAAAGCATTTTCTCTCATATTTCCCCTCAGCCTTCCAATCCTGTTCCTGGAATGAAACAATGTGGACGCTGTGGCTGTCAAACTTGCCTGATTGTAAATCCTAATCCTTCCTTCGATTCCCCTCTCCACCATAGTTCCTACCCGGTTCAGGTCAATTCCTCCTGTACCTCGAGCAACTGTGTTTACCGACTGGATTGCACTCAGTGTGACTCCTTTTACGTTGGCTTAACTTCTAATAAGTTGAGCCTTCGTATGAATGGTCATAGGGCTTCAGTCGGTCAACGCAGTAACTATCCTGTAGCCATCCATGCGAACTCGCATGGACTCAGTTTCAATGACTGTTTCAGGGTTCAGATCCTGAAACAGATCCCCGAATCCAACAATAAAGTTACCCTAAGAGCTTCAGAGGAGGCATACATATGCTTACTTGATGCTCGCTCTTCCCCCGGACTCAACCTCAACCGATAATTTATTTATGATTTATTTATTTATTTATTATTTTTTATTTATTTATTTATTATTTTTTATTTATTTATTTATTATTTTTTATTTTACTTTTTATTTATTATTTTTATTAATTTTAATTTGATTTATCTACTTTTTTATAATTTTTTATAGTTATAATTTTTACTCGTTCCTTTTACGTCTTAATTTGGCTCTTCATTTCCTTCCCCCTCCCTTCCCCCGCTTGGTGGTAAGTGGTGGGGTACTGGCTGCGGTTTCCGAGTTCAGTACCGCCCTGTCTTCCTGCGGGACTCTTTGCTCTTCGCTCTTCGCACCTCCTGATGACGACGATTGTCGAAATATCGATGTGAGTTATGTCTGTGTCTTTCTGTGTGTTTCCTTCGTTTTTTATTTTATATATATATATATATATATATATATATATATATATATGATTAAACCCCAATATGAAAAGGGAAAAAGACTAAAATCTTTCAACTGCAACAAGCGGTCTCATGCGGATGTCAAAATAATGAGTTATCTTTTTATGATTTGTTTTTGCGATTTTATTTTATTTAGTTCGTATAATCAACCCTTCGACCCTACCATCTAATGTATCTAAGCCACCAGGAGGAATTACTATTGTAGGAACAGTTATCTTCCGTAAGGAAGGTGAGTCACCGCCCTGCCTTCCTTCGCTCTTCACACCTCCTGATGGCGACGATGGACGAAATATTGATGTGAGTTATGTCTATGTCTTTCTGTTTGTTTCCTTCATTTTGAACTTATTTTATTTAAAAAAGTCCGCTGGACCGTTACTTTTAATTGTTATATATATATATATATATATGAAGAAAAATATTTCACAAAAACACGTGAAATAACAATCAGTTGGGTTTTTGACTCTGACGAAGACCGCTTGTTACGGTTGAAAGATCTTAGTCTTGCTTTCCCATTTTCTTAGTGTGGTTTGATCATTGATATATATATATATATATATATATATATATATATATATATATATCAGCTCGAAAACGAAGAAAAGCAACACACAGAGAAAGAGACACACTTACAAACTCAAATTTTTGAATGATCCGTCTTCAGGAGAAAAGAGAATGGGCGACCAATCACGCCGGAAACACAACGGCAAGAAACCGGTTTTGTTTCCGGCGTGCTTGCGTCCAGTTTGGATAGTTTTTTTTCGAATTTCGAGTGAATTATTATATATATATATATATATATATATATATATACAAAATTAAAGTTTATCAGGACTCGGTCAGTTCTTCAGGTTCAAATTAAACTCACATTGCCAACGTTTCGGTTTTTATTTAATACCTTTTTCATAGGCCTACAAAACAAAGGAATAAATAATGAGAAGTTATTTTTTAAGAAGTTATTTTAATTTAATCAAAAAATATTAAATTTATTACAAATTAAAATTTATTAGGTACATTTAAACTATTAATTAATATTTTCATATATCAAGAATATGAAACTTAGTAGAACTAATCAATCCCATTGAAAACAAACAAAGTTCACATCGAACATTTATCAGGAAGTGTTGAAATCTCAAAAGACAAATACAACTCATGTATACATAATATATGTGTTGCTTTCGGGCTGCTGATTCTTCTCTCTTGTTTTCCTTCTATTGAAGGTTGTACAAATAATAAAAGACTGCAAGCGCACTTATCTAGTCTGCCTATTAGTTTAAATTTTAACTTTTTTTATTGAAGTCGGATAGTTTTTTCTTTTATTAAATGAGTACAATATCAGTATAACATATTCATAATTCACGAGCTATGCAATTACTCATTGTGCGGTATTTACTCATGATAGTGAGGAAAATATATTACGTCTTGTGTAAACTTCTTGAGTAAAATGAATTCTTTGTGGTGAAGGAAAAATATATTTTCCTCACTATATTCATAATTACAATACAAAGAGTGTACTTACTTCGTTAAAATATCCTATCAAACAGACAGAATCCGTATAGAAGAGCAGATAATAATAAAAATATCTTCAAAATTTGCACAGGTAAGTAAACAGAAAGTTCAAATCTTAAATAAAAGTACTAAAACAAAAAAAATCATGAACTATTGTGATCGATTTTTATGAATTGTTTGTCCTTGCAGATTTAACAAGTAGTTTAATATTTATATTTGCTTGTTATTGTCATGTGCATAGTGATGACGATGATATCCCACTTTTTTGTATTCGTTTTGTAAGACATAAACATTTATTTATATTCAAGGTTGTATCCGTGTTTGTAGAACACTGAGAACGAAGAGCAATCCATAATATATTGCTAATCTCAACATTGACAACATATAACTGAGGAAATGTATAACTACATAAAATGTTAATATAGATGAGTGATTATAGATGATTCAACGAACTAAATGAAATAAAAGCAGAAAGGAAAATATATAGAAAAAAAAAGAGAATATTCTCTACAATATTTCGACATCTACAGTTACCGAGAGGGTGAAGTGAGCCTCTCAAAGGTAAACAAAGATACAATTCACTTCATACTCCTTTTGATGGCGGATGTCAAAATAATGAGTTCCTTTTTATGATTTGTTTTTGCGATTTTATTTTATTTAGTTCGTATAATCAACCCTTCGACCCTACCATCTAATGTACCGAAGCCACCAGGAGGAATTACTATTGGAGGAACAGTTATATTCCGTAAAAACGTTAGAAACTCTCTTCCTCGATGTGTATCCCTTTTTAATCCCTCTGCATGACTATAACCTACTTGATTCTCCTAAACAACTTGTATAGTGAGGATTGCATCCGCGCTGCAAGTTTTTTAACTCGGAGGTTCAAGAAGAAAGACAATGTTCTTTCAATAATGGACAATGTTCGTTCGATCAATTAGTCCATGAAGTGAATTTTTTGAGAGAGGAAAGTTTATTTCTGGCATTTGAGGCACTGATACCATTTGGAAAGAAGTTGGTATACCGTACTTTACGATTTCAATTAATAAAAAAGTATCCTTCTTTCTTGAATATTGTATAAAATCTTCTATATATATAAAAATGAATGTATGTCTGTTTGTTTGTACTCGATAGATTCAAAAACCATACATCCAATCGCCGTGAAAATTTAGGAAATTATTGGGTATATCCCCGGGAATGTTTATGTAAAGTTTTTTAAAAATGAGAGTTGTGGTTCAGGTAATATCCCAAAAATATTATGATAGATAAGGTTTGCTGTACAACCTGTTTGTTTACATTTTGCCTTTAATTGGTAATGGCAGCCGCAGGTAATTACAACGATTTGTGGATTTAAAATTCGTGTCATTATATTTAACAGATATGACATATCACATTTAATGAGCTAAGACTTCTTTCAAAATTTCTTGATATATTGTTCGGCAAAAAATATTCCTTTTATTATTTGTTTAATCTAATCTATGAACTACCAATTGTATTAGACAATGTGTGATATTTATAATCAGTTAGATTATATCTTTTTTGCGTAATCTATAATTTTAATTCTGTAATAATTTCGTTTATCTCAAAATAAGTTAAGTGTAACGGAACTATGGAAAATTTAAATTGTTTTCGTTTCATGTAATTTATTATTAGAGTTGGAATTAAATTGTTTCCCGGGTAAAGCCGGGTAGATCAGCTAGTAATAAATAAAATGCAATGTATCATTTATCCTTTACTAATAACAAATAATAAACTTTTAAAAAAATATAATTTATTAATTAAATACCATTAAGTCTTTATACTTTATTTTCTGTATAGCGGAAAAGCGTCAAGTTTAAAAAGAGGATATTCCTCAAGATAAATTCGATGGAGAGCCTGATTTGGGATTACTGAACAAATACACTGGACTAAATGGGAATGTAAATTACACATCTTACTCAAATGTTTGCGGTAAATATTTTCATAGGACAAACAGGTAGCATCCTTGATTAGATTAATTTACGTGTTCAAGAATAATTTGCACTCATGAAGCTTGCAAATGTGATGATTTGAAAGAGGTTTGAAGTTTGCCCCCACTCCAGCGCAGACACCTGTGAGCTGACACGCTAGTCTGCCGTGGGCCATGATAGTGACCGTTGCTCGTCTCCCCCCCAGCCAGACGCCAATCGAGGTAGGATGATTCATGTCACCGTCGTAGAGTAGTGAGTAGATAAACAAGTGGACATCAGCATTGTCTTGCACGTGAACCACACGTGCAAACTGTCGTTGAACCTCACAATCGATTTGGCTCGGCACTGAGTGTTTAACCTTTGCACGCGGCGCTGGCCGCTGCGGAGCGCTAGTGCAGTCGGCCAGGCAATGGTGAATGCTGTGTTACGATGTTGCGCTCGTCTTCTGCGCAGGTATGTGGTGATACGTTATCACACACCTCTCGTCTCTCAAACTTTACTCTGATTTCTTCTCCCAACTTACGCATAAAGTTTTATTATTAATAATTTTTTGACATGAACGGAAATGAATTAGCATCTTACCAATTAGATTCAGTTTTCAAAGAAACTTATTTAACTAAAAAACTATTTGTTATGATAAAATGTATCTCTTTCATGTTAGTAGTATTAAGTTGGAAAACATGAAACAAAGAGACAAAAGTCTCTAATATTCGTTATATACCTGCTCTGTAACTCTAAAGAATCAAGGAGATTCGTAGTTATCATTTTCTAGTCATTTATTTATTTTTTTTGTTAAATAAATTCAGATGAAATTAGTTTTTATTTGTCCACGTTTTTTTAAGGAAACAGCTTTCTTAAATATAATTATGCCATGTTATACCATGGTGTTAAATAATATTTAAATTAAAATAACAGAAATGGAAATTATTTATAAAGTTACTTTATCTGACGTAATAGATTTCAATTTTTAACATTTGGATCCAACATTTTTATTGAGCCAAGGTATACTATCAAAATATATCTCTCAGATATGCTCAAGAAGATATTAAGTAAGTTTATTCATTAATTAAGGAGTAATTTTTGAAAGAAATAGCTTAATTCTAATATCAATATAACTGTCCCTCCGTTGTTAAATTTGAGTGAGTTGCCATTTAATTTACTAAATTGAATAACTCATTTTTGTCAATATTACTGGTCAGGGTAGAAGATTAACTTTCGAGTTTTGAAGTCGTATGATTTTTGCTAAGTTGTCATTCCTGCCTTCAGTATGACTAGGATATATTGTTTATTAATTCTGGAATCTGTCATTGTATAAAGTATATTAAAGTTTAATTCTGAGATACTCTATCATCTTTATAAAATTGGAGAAATCCACAAGTAATAGAATTGTAAAACTATGATTGTCTCTTCAACAATATATAAATGTACGTTCAATATTTTCCCATAACTTAATACAATAGACTAACATAAAAATCAATGTAAAATTGATTTTTGAAGAGTAAATAAGTTGTTTACTCTAATTTAAAAATAAAACATTAAGCTGTAATTTGTAAATAAATTCCATTTCTTGCTAGTAGAAAGTTAATTTGAAGACGGTTATATTTTAAGTGGGCACAGCTGTTTGTGTTTATAGATAAGAGGTTTGCCACTTCAAAATGACTGGCACATTTCCAAATCGTTAGGCCCAAACAGTGCACTGTAAGGGAACCGGCAACTATTGACTTACTAAAAATAATCACCTTATAAATAACCGAATATTTCTCAGTTACCTAAACTATTTATTAGGTATACTATTTTGTTAGTGCTTTTGAGTAAGTTTCATGTTAAAACGGAATGCTTTAAGATCTTGTTTTAGTTACGGTTATATTACAACAAATTTTAATTGAGTTTGTTCTCATTATTGAATTATTAATACTTTTTTAAATAAGAATGTATTATATAGCACAAATAACTCAATATATGACTAAACAATGTAATTGAAGAACCTAAACACCGTCCGAATGCTAACCGAAGCCTTTAATTGTGGGACCTAATGAAATATTTATAGATGGAACAATGACTGTAGACAGTATTGTCTTTGTAAATGTCTTTGACACTCCTAAGTATAATTGTATCTGTCATTTTGAACATTGCCAACAATATGTACTATCTCAGGTCCAACGTTAGTTGTTTTGTTTTCAATATTTACTTCAAACTTTTCGAGTATAAAAACAAACTGTGTATATTATATTAACATTGGGACCCAAGTATTTTTCTTCCTAATATTTGACAGTTTTTTTTAAAAAAACATAAATTTCTTTAATTAATTATTTGTTTAAAAACACACTATCCCTATACTGTTCTAAAATATTTTTGAATTCAAGCTACATTCATATAGCTCCCTCGCTCTCATCCTTCCTATGGTTCCAAATTAAACCCTATGTGTTGTGTTTGTATATACATGTATAAAATCAACAAAATGATACAGTCCGAAAGTACAATTAATCCATCACAAGAACACTAATATTCTTGGTTTGTCTTTCACTATATGAACGTCCCTTCCTGATTACAACAGATGTCGAAATATTCAATTAAGTCTTTGTCGGTGTTTTGTGATGGTTACATACAGTAAGTGTTCGTCTCTTTTCTGGGTTTCTGACATTCAGGTTTCAGTTATCTGTATTATTGCAATTAGCTGTAGCTTTTATGTTGACTACCTTGTTGCTGATGTTCTTTAACTTCTCTCTGCGATCATGTATCGCATGATAGAATCTGCGATTAGACTCATGTATTTTTTAAAGTAGGTTAGCAAAAGGCTTGAAAACGTATAATCCTTTTAGGAAAAAAACACATAAACTGTTTTTAAATTGAAATTTTGTTAATCACTACGGAAATTAATATTCAATAATATCACAAGGGACTGTAAACTACGAGCTCTCATTGCCCTGATTCCCCAACATATCACTTAATAGTAGAGAACATGTCTACATCTAATCAGTGACTGAATGTCACAGTTAGACTAGAAAAGGTTAGAACTAAGTGTGGGAGGGATGGAGTACGTAGGCAGGGCGGTCGACGGCGCAATGACCGGAGGCAGCAGTACCTTCAAATCATTCAACTCTTCACCACATTTACAACTTTAAACTAATTTCAAAATCTTAAAACTTTTTAAAACTTAGGTTATTACTTTGAACATTTAAATTGGAGATATTTTCCATGATGTATTGATGTTACATTGCAGTATAGAGGTCCCTTCAATCAATGCCTCTCTGGTTAATTCCATTTTATGGGCTTGTTCTGTGTGTTTCTGCGAGGATCCTGCCGAAGCACACTACCTTTCTAGGCATAAGTAGAATAGCGGAGAGTCCATTTTCTTTATACTACTTATTTACCTGGGGCTCATAGGTTGGGCTTTGTTATGAAGGAGTTTTTTCCTATCCTCTCCTCATCTACTTCGTCAATCTTCAGTGAACTCCCACCCATTCCCTCCTGACATAGATATACTTTTTCCTATATTTCTCCCAAGACTCCTTATGAGGTTGGTTGGAGGTTGATAAAAAGGTAGGTCTAAGGTTAAGAGGTTGTCGGTAGGAAATGGTCACTACTCCCAAGTAGTGAAACTTGGGAGTTCACTGAAGATTGAAGAAGGAGATGTGGAGAGAATAAGAAAAAAACTCCTTAATAGCACAGCCTAACCTATGAGCCCCAGGAAATAAGCAGTATTAAGAAGATGGAATCTTCGGTATCCCACTTAGCAGATAAGACTTGACTATTGATTAAATTAGGAGGATAGCCAAGATCAGTGTATTTATCTTTCAGTGGTTAATATAGTATCACTGGTCAACTAAGTTACTGCAAATTTTATGGAAGTGAATAGTAAAGGATCTAGAGATAGCCTTCTTTACTTAAGATGGATGGCATACATATGTATATATATGTTTATAGGTAAACAATAAATAGATACATACTCGGTCTCCAATTATAAGTTTAACCATTATCAGGAGAGAAGGGAATGAGTCACCAAATATACTCATGGAACAACACTAGTTTCGGAGACCCTAGCAAAAAGTAAAAGTTGTATCGCGAGTGTGTTTGGCATCTCACTCTGTTCTCTCCTGATATCGGTTACACGGAAAATTAGAGATTGTGTGTGTTTATTCTTTATTTTTTACACATAGTTCACCTTTTACGTCTGTTGTCCTATTCGGATCGTTTTTATGAAGACACTGTTTATGAAATACAAGTATATATATTCTGTTTTATGTATATATAACAGGATGTCATAGTAAATAATTGAAATAAAAATCAACGTCTAAACTATAGTAAAAAAATCAGAAATGTGCCTAAGATCTTGCGATCAAAAGAAGTCTTCGTCAGACTGTATGAGTCCGTATGACTGAGACTCTGACTACTTGTTTTTTGGCTGAAAGATCTTAGTTAGATTTCTATTTTTCTTACTATAGTTTAGAAATTGAAATATATGACAGAATTTCACAATAAATCTGTGGTATAAAAATGAACATCAAACCATAATGAGGAATTTTGGGAGTTCTAAAAGGTTCATTGGTACTAAGTCTCTTAGTACCATTTCTGAATTGCTTACTACGGTTCATACGATATACTCTGTGTATATAAAATTTTTGTGTTGTGTTTGTTTATTTGTTCGTGTAATGTGTATCATTCTAATATATATTCCCGACTTACCTACCTACTTCCTATTAAAAATTTAGAGATTGTAGATTGAAAGAGTACGTATAGTAAAATATAAATCTTGTTAGAATTAGACATAAATATTAATAGTGGGGTACATTAAGAGTCAGGTTACTTGTTTGAGTCAATAGCGTAAGTTTGAAGGCAGCTGGTCCCTCTTCATGACTATGTCTTTTCACTAACCTTGTCTGCCAGGACATCCTCAAATGGGACTCTCGCAAAACATTCCCTTCCGCCCTCTGCTAACACTAGGTGGACGACGACCAGCTGCGAGGCTTTCGACGACTCCGGGGAGCCTTCCCATCGTCGGGAGGCTCAGACATGGCAATTGATCGACCATCTTCGTACTAATCTTGCTCAACAATACTTTACGTTGGTGAATCTTTTTTTTTGTTTTTAATCTTTTTATATTTATTTCTTTTTTTTAATAATATTGTATAAATTCATTTCAACCAGGCTTTCATCATAAACAATTCTTTGTTTTATTTGACAATTTCACTTTTACTCTTTCAATGTGGTGGTTTTTAATATGTTTACACATTAATTTTTTAACTTTTCTCAAACTTGAACTGTAGAATTAGCATTAATTCGAATCATAATGCACTGTTTCTTTAAAGTTATCTAACACATAATTAGAAAGTCAAGTTCTCACTTCTCCATTCTCTGAAAACAGAAGTCAATCAAGGGGATACAATTTATCTATGGACAAGCTAATGAATATTATAACATTAATAATTATGGTTGGAATATACCAAGAAACATTTTATAAACCTATAATACTAGTACATGTTGGAGGACGTAAAATAAACGGATTTTCCTCTTATTTTTTATCTATTCTCTTTAGACATCTGAAGAATTGAAATGTAGTCGTATATAATTATTTAAACAAGCGCTTGATATCAATACTATTCTGAATTACTAAGAAAATCAAGCAAAAGTGTATCTTTTTTTATTTTTACGTTTGTATAAGATAGCTGAAGACGGGGTTTAAATCAGGGCCGTGGTGTCGGAGTAGGGAGAAATCAACAGACTGACTCCTCACCTATTAAAATTATTTCTGCACAAGGAAAAGACAGAAAATGATAAAACATGATTATTTAGTCCAAGTAGGATTTTTTTGGTTAGGAGAAGGACATTGGACATTTGATGATACAACACAAGATATCTAGTTTAATACAAAATATCTGGCCTGGCCTGTTCAGTGTTTACTTTGTTATAAGTAAATATAATATCAAACTTTTTGATTATTTAATTACCTTTTTAAACATAATATAGATACCTAAATAGGAGATGTTTATTAGTATTTCATTCCTGGCGGCCGATTCAGTCAAGGACCTTGTCTATAAGGGGGTCGTTAATTCAGCAATGACTTATGGATGCTCCATAAGTCTGGTTTAGAGCTGCATCAACAAACAAGGCTTGTATCCATATCTTTCAGAATAAGTGTGCCCGCCTTATAGCCAGGACACCATGGTACGCCCGAAATTTGGATATTCACAATGATTTGAAAATGGAATCCATAGATAGTTACATCACCCGACTTACTTATTACCAATAAGACAATAAACTGTCTACTCATCCAAACCTCCTTGTACAAGTTCTCAATCGTGCCACCAACCTTCCTCAACCTCACTGAACTATTACTTCATCCACTGACTATTTTTTCAACTCATGACTAAAAACAGTTTGCACTGCAGATAACCATGAACAACAAGACCACATGACCGCGAATATGACATCATTATTGTACAGAAGAACTTAATATCCGACATGAATTACTGTTAACCAAGTTATAGTAGCACAGTAATCATGCAGTAGAAGGTCTTTGATCTGGAATTGTTAGTTAGGACGTCCACTATAGTGCGCGGATATATTCCTTCGTCGTTGGATTCCTGGTGGTAGTACAGATAGTGATTGAAGGACATATCAATTTATAAGCTTATTTTTGTACATCACAAATAATTTACTATTTGCAAATAATTTCATTAGTATAACTACAGCAGTAATAACATTTTTGAAAAACCAAAGTGAACATTTCTTGAAACGATTTATTCTCCTACAAGAGAACATGGCTATTGTTCAAATAGCCAGTAGATTTCTTACATCGTTTACTTGACATCCTTCTACATTGAATATTAATGCAAAAATTTCAAATTTGAAACAGTAAAATACCCTTTTTTTCTCTAAAAAACATCTTAAACAGCGAAGAAAATGTTCTTTTAAGGTGATTTGTTAATTAAAGATGTTCGATAATTACAGTTATTAATCTCTAAACGAAAGATTTATATTTAGAATTATCTTTTACATTTTTGGTTTTTAACAGAATTATTATACTGGGAATTTTATTGCTTCTTAGTATTTAATAAGATCATTTTCCTTCCCCTTTGTCAAATAACATATATACGAATTTTTTCTGAGTGTGTGTTATCATTTTCCTGCACAATATTATTACTCTTACATCTCATATAAGTCAATAAATATTTTAAATTGTTCCTTTATAAATATCAATTTTATCTCGGTGGAATCGCTCAAAAAATTTCTAAGTCAATGTAAACAATGAAAAAAAATATAAAAAATCGACAAGTATGGCATCTCTTAGTCTAAGATAAACAAACAGTTTTTATTGCGTTATTGCTCTTTCCCATAATTGAAACTTCATGATTTTTTTTTATGAATTGCTAATTTTCGTTCCATTATTGGTCTAATTTTCATTATTTTTTAATGAGCCGTTTAGCGTCAAAAAAACATTTTCTGAAAACAGAAATCGTACTGTAACGCCCCATTAGCGAATGTAAATTTGAAAAAAAATATTTCAACTCATTCTACACATAACGTTCTATTTACAGGCAGAGTTTCATTCTTGTTCGTCAAACAGTATGGCTTGTATCGCTCTCACAATGTTTGAGATTGAATTATAAGTCAAAATTTTTAAATTTTATTGAAAAAAAAATATTTCCCGTTGTTTTAAAATTCTGAATATATTTTTAGTTTGTTCCATTTGTAACCTCAAAGATAATGTCAAAATTTCAAAACTCTAGGGTTATCAGTTTAGGAGAAATAAATGTTTTAAAAAAAACGGTTTTTGGCAAAAAAAGTGACTTTCCCATCATGCATAATTCTTCCCAAACAATAGGGATCTTCTTCCTTATGGGGCCGATTTTTGTGTAAAATATCAACTTGATCCATCAAAGATTCTGGACCGTAGCGTGGTAACAAGCAATGCTAACACACTCACCCACCCACCCACACACACACAGACATCATCGTAAAAACGTTATAAAACGACTTCTGGGACCTCAAAACATGTAATTCCGTCAAAATCTCGAGATCGAATTTTTTCACGATCACTATACTTTACTTATAGTAAAGTAAAAAATCTGAAGTGGCCTACACTCTACTTTACTATAAGTAACTCAATGTCAAATTTCTTGAGTATATAAAACATAACGTATCATTTAAGCATAACATAAATATCTAAATGGGATATAATTATTAGCATTGCATTCGTGAGGTAGTACAGATAGTGATTGAAGGACATATCAATTTATAAGCTTATTTTTGTACATCACAAATAATTTATTATTTGCAAATAATTTCATTAGTATAACAACAGCAGTAATAACATTTTTGAAAAACCAATGTGAACCTTTCTTGAAACGAAATATTATCCTACAAGAGAACATGGCTATTGTTCAAATAGCCAGTAGATTTCTTACATCGTTTACTTAACATCCTTCTACATTGAATATTAATGTAAAATTTTCAAATTTAAAACAGTAAAATACCCTTTTTTTCTCTGAAAAACATCTTAAACAGCGAAGAAAATGTTCTTTTAAGGTGATTTGTTAATTAAAGATGTACGATAATTACAGTTATTAATCTCTAAACGAAAGATTTATATTTTGAATTATCTTTTACATTTTTGGTTTTTAACAGAATTATTATACTGGGAATTTTATGGCTTCTTAGTATTTAATAAGATCATTTTCCTTCCCCTTTGTCAAATAACATATATACGAATTTTTTTTTAATGAGTGCTATCATTTACCTGCAAAATATTATTCCTCTTACATCTCTTATAAGTCAATAATATATTTTCATTTTTCCATTACAACATCAATTTTACCTCAGTGGATTCGCTCAAAAAATTTCTAAGTCAATGTAAACAATGTAAAAAAAATACAAAAAATTCGACAAGTATAGCAGGTGATCTCTTAGTCTAGGGTAAACAAAGAGTTTTTATATCGTTATTGCTCTTTCCCGTAATTGAAATTTCATGATTTTTTTTATGAATTGCTAATTTTTGATCCATTTTTGGTCAAATTTTCATTATTTTTTAATCAGCCGTTTAGCGTGAAAAAAACATTTTCTGAAAACAGTTATCGTACTGTAACGCCCCATTAGTGAATGTAATTTTGAAAAAAAATATTTCAACTCATTCTACACATAATGTTCTATTTGTAGGCATAGTTTCATTATTGTCCGTCAAACAGTATGGCTTGTATCGCTCTCACAAGGTTTGAGATTGAATTATAAGTCAAAATTTGTACATTTTATTGAAAAAAAATATTTCCCGTTGTTTTAAAATTCTGAATATATTTTTAGTTTGTTCCATTTGTAACCTCAAAGATAATGTCAAAATTTCAAAACTCTAGGGTTATCAGTTTAGGAGAAATAAATGTTTTAAAAAAAACGGTTTTTGGCAAAAAAAGTGACTTTCCCATCATGCATAATTCTTCCCAAACAATAGGGATCTTCTTCCTTATGGGGCCGATTTTTGTGTAAAATATCAACTTGATCCATCAAAGATTCTGGACCGTAGCGTGGTAACAAGCAATGCTAACACACTCACCCACCCACCCACACACACACAGACATCATCGTAAAAACGTTATAAAACGACTTCTGGGACCTCAAAACATGTAATTCCGTCAAAATCTCGAGATCGAATTTTTTCACGATCACTATACTTTACTTATAGTAAAGTAAAAACGTGGTACGAAACAATCTCTTACAGGAGAACATGGCTTTTGTTCCCAGAGCCAGTTGATCTCATTCATAACCATCTGAAATATTACATGGCCAGTGGACTGTTACGTTTAATTGTTACAATTTAATTGTTTACCTGATCACCTTCTACATTGAAGAATTAAGCTAAATTTTTTGTTTGGAGACTTCAAAATATCCTATTTTGTTGAAATTTATCAGAAACATTTAATAAAAAATATGAGCGAGAAATTAGCTTAAAATTAATAACCGTTTTGTAATATGGACCAACAGAATCCATTCCTTATACTGCAATGTTACCCAAATATAGTACCATTCGTAAACACAAGAATATATAAATCCGTTATTAAGTTTTGTTCAAGGTCCAACATATAGATTTATTAGAGTATTTTGTGAGACAATTCGATCATACCATGGGCAGCAAAGAAATTATAAATTGGATTGGCGTAGACTTTTTGAAATAAAATTGATTCTTCTTACATCCCATATTAGGTCATTAAATCTTTTAAAATTATTTTCTTAAAACCTTAAACATCAATTCTATTTCAGTCTATTGAGTTAAAAAATTTCTAAGTCAATGTAAACAAAGTAAATATATGTACACAATTCCGGACAAGTGTAGCGCATTAGTCCAGGCTGAATATTCAGTTATAGTTTTATTGCACTTTGCGGTAATTGAAATTTCACGAATTTTTTTTATAAATTACTAATTATTATTACAAAGTATTAATTATTATTATTATTAGCCACCTGTCATCTGTTCTTTAATAATAAAAAGATGAACTGGAGTTGGTGCTGGAGTCGGAGACGGAGTTGGCTGTTAAAAGGTCCGACTGCACAGCCCTTGTGCAAATATCCTTCGCTCCCCACTCCAGTGTGTATTGGGTTGGTACTGAATTCGAAAACTGCCTAGTGTGTTTCAGCAGGTTTAATATATTATTTTTGTCATTTCCACTTCAGGTACTTTAATAAATCATGTGGAAGAAAATTTCTTTAGAGAAAATACACCTCTTTTTGATTTACTGCCTCTTCTTACATTTCGCCTTCTGTGTTCTCAGTTGCTTTGGCGTTTATTTTTTTTGGTCTTCACTTTTAAATTACTTGAAGGCAATAAACACAATATAATTTGCTCATGAATTTAAGAGTTGTTTTATTCTTAGAGGTATATGAGAGTGATCATTCTGTTTCAGCTGCTTCTTCGATGCACATTCCTCAGAGCTATCCCCAGGGCGCCGTGGCATTGATGTAATACTTATTAGACTAATTTCTCTTTCAGGATGGGGAGCATCAGTTCGGTGCCGAAAGTACCCAACGAGGATGCCCAAGATGACGACCTCGACCTCCCTCAGTTCATGACACGAGAGGAACTCATACTCTACTGTGCTGCCCATCTTGAGGGCACTCCCTCCCTCATTCAGCGAACTTTCGCCAGTTCTCAAAACTGTACGTATTTATTAGTCTTTTCTTTCTTTTTCTGGGAAAATACGATTTTTTTTATGGTAAGAATGGAAGATACTGTTATACCCCGTATACTGCTGCTACTGTTGGTGTCGTTGCACCACTTTCGGACCCTCCCCATTTCAAGAATAACCCCTCATGATATACAGTTCCTCTTAAAGATGGATAACATCAGAATCCGGTCCAACGATACCAACTACAATAAATGACGTAATATGTGCTATTTTTTTTTTATTTAACTAAGAAACAATATGAATGTGTTTAAAATCAGGTATATTCGATTGAAAATAGACCAATCCACGAGTATACGAGGGGCATTAAAAATGATGTGTGAATTATTCAATTTATATTTAGGTAACTCAAAATATCAAAACGGTGGAAAAAATAAAAGTAACATAAGATGCACAACAGTTTTTTTTTCTGATCTCGGTCCTGTATTATTTTTATATTGAAATACTAATAATTAGTAATATTTTTACTTTCTAACAGTTCCAACTGTAACTCTTCTTGATTATTATCATAATCATGATAATGTTGCAAAAAAGAAAGAAATGAATATGAAAACTTACACGACAATTCTAAGTTATTCTTAACAATCAATGAACGTTCTTTGACAGCAGTGTTTTATTTGTTTTGTCGGTTTACATTACTTCGAGGTCGTTTAGTCTTTTAAATACATGTCCTTGAAATAAGGTGAAGGAGTTGCGAGTATAGGAAGGGTTTGACAACAGTTTTACCGATGGAAGTGATAGGGGAATTCTTAAGGATAGGCTCTCAACAAGGGGGTTTGGATGGGTTCAGAATGGATTGTATGGATAGGAAGAGAACAAATATTTTATAAGCATGAAGTGGGCCCTGTCTTTATATATATTTATATGTCTTTATATGAAGTTATATAAGTGGCAGTTATGTAAAGACTTATTCAACTCTTTATTCTAGATTCCAATAAGTTTTTGATGAAATGTCTTTTGTTGGTTAAAACTGATTTCTAAGGAGTGCCATTGGCATAATTCGATGTTTCGTGGTTCTTGATTTCACGTTTCTTCCTCTCCATCCTAGTAATCCCCCCCCCCCCCCCGATTTGTTGTTATTCGGCGCCGTGCCGCCCAGTACACCCTTGCACGACCTTCCACAGTCACCTTTCCCCACGCTTCATCTTGGAGGTTGGTGGTCGGTGGTTATGTTCTTTCCGCAAAGGGAGAACATGTTGGTGTACTGGTGGTCTAGCTTTTCCAAACCCAAGGTGGGGGGGAGGGGGGAGACCTGTTTTCATCTTGCGCTCTAGTGGTTGCCAGGAAAGTAACAATTGTTGAGACTTCAGCACCTGCACCAGTAAGCATCAGAGCAGTCTGAGGGGGCTGCTTTGTGCTGTGGCCACTCAGGTTTCCTTATTCCTGGATTCTTCCTAACAATTGTTGAGACTTCAGCACCTGCACCAGTAAGCATCAGAGCAGTCTGAGAGGGCTGCTTTGTGCTGTGGCCACTCAGGTTTCCTTATTCCTGGATTCTTCCTAACAATTGTTGAGACTTCAGCACCTGCACCAGTAAGCATCAGAGCAGTCTGAGGGGGCTGCTTTGTGCTGTGGGCACTCAGGTTTCCTTATTCCTGGATTCTTCCTAACAATTGTTGAGACTTCAGCACCTGCACCAGTAAGCATCAGAGCAGTCTGAGGGGGCTGCTTTGTGCTGTGGACACTCAGGTTTCCTTATTCCTGGATTCTTCCTAACAATTGTTGAGACTTCAGCACCTGCACCAGTAAGCATCAGAGCAGTCTGAGGGGGCTGCTTTGTGCTGTGGACACTCAGGTTTCCTTATTCCTGGATTCTTCCTAACAATTGTTGAGACTTCAGCACCTGCACCAGTAAGCATCAGAGCAGTCTGAGGGGGCTGCTTTGTGCTGTGGCCACTCAGGTTTCCTTATTCCTGGATTCTTCCTAACAATTGTTGAGACTTCAGCACCTGCACCAGTAAGCATCAGAGCAGTCTGAGGGGGCTGCTTTGTGCTGTGGCCACTCAGGTTTCCTTATTCCTGGATTCTTCCTAACAATTGTTGAGACTTCAGCACCTGCACCAGTAAGCATCAGAGCAGTCTGAGGGGGCTGCTTTGTGCTGTGGCCACTCAGGTTTCCTTATTCCTGGATTCTTCCTAACAATTGTTGAGACTTCGGCACCTGCACCAGTAAGCATCAGAGCAGTCTGAGGGGGCTGCTTTGTGCTGTGGACACTCAGGTTTCCTTATTCCTGGATTCTTCCTAACAATTGTTGAGACTTCAGCACCTGCACCAGTAAGCATCAGAGCAGTCTGAGGGGGCTGCTTTGTGCTGTGGCCACTCAGGTTTCCTTATTCCTGGATTCTTCCTAACAATTGTTGAGACTTCAGCACCTGCACCAGTAAGCATCAGAGCAGTCTGAGGGGGCTGCTTTGTGCTGTGGGCACTCAGGTTTCCTTATTCCTGGATTCTTCCTAACGATTGTTGAGACTTCAGCACCTGCACCAGTAAGCATCAGAGCAGTCTGAGGGGGCTGCTTTGTGCTGTGGGCACTCAGGTTTCCTTATTCCTGGATTCTTCCTAACAATTGTTGAGACTTCAGCACCTGCACCAGTAAGCATCAGAGCAGTCTGAGGGGGCTGCTTTGTGCTGTGGGCACTCAGGTTTCCTTATTCCTGGATTCTTCCTAACGATTGTTGAGACTTCAGCACCTGCACCAGTAAGCATCAGAGCAGTCTGAGGGGGCTGCTTTGTGCTGTGGGCACTCAGGTTTCCTTATTCCTGGATTCTTCCTAACGATTGTTGAGACTTCAGCACCTGCACCAGTAAGCATCAGAGCAGTCTGAGGGGGCTGCTTTGTGCTGTGGGCACTCAGGTTTCCTTATTCCTGGATTCTCCCTAACGATTGCCTAAGGATAACCAAGAACATTGCTTATTGGTGATCCTTGACCTTCAGGCTGTTGTGGTCAATCGACAGTCTAAAACTCCAGTCATTCTTGTAAAACATTTCATAACATTGTCTTTTAAGAGAATGTTACTTGGTAAAATAATGTTAACTATATACTTAACTATAACTATTACTTATAAATTATAAGAATTCTATCAGCAGTTTATAAAAATAATTATATTCTCTAATGAAAAGCATTATATAAAAAAAAATAGTACTGAAAAAGGAATAGAGATTTCTTTTTGTCTTTTCCGGTTACGTGGGAAAAGTGAAGACTCTTGTCGAGACCTCCCAAAATACCGGGAAGAAATTGGTAATAGAGTTTCATATTATATAATATAATCTGAAGTAATAAATTATAACGTCTCTTTTTCTATGAGAAAATATTTCTTATGTTTTCTAAATATTATATTTCTTCCCTCTATTAAGTTTCATAAATTGAATTTTTTTCTCATTTTGGTTCATAAAACAATGTTACCATTTTGTAATTTTATTTTTATATTAAATTTTTACATTGTGTTTTATGAATTTAATTGAAAAATAATTTACTTTATAAAATTTATAAAGAATATAACAAAAATGGAATAAACGGATTGAAAAAATATAAATGTACAATTTCCTGAGAATTTATTATATACTAGAGAATCTGATATATGATAAAAAGGTGGCTGTCCCGGGATTTATAAAAGAAACCCTTAGTGTTGAACATTAGCTTTTATATGCTTTTCACTACAAATGTATTCTTATTTCATTGGGAAAACAAATTAATAATATGACTTTGAATTTTTGTAAAAAAAAATGATTGATGGGACAAGACTGAATATGATTTGGAAGACAGAATGGATTAGTTAAGGATTGAAGGTGGCACACGTGAGGCTCGAGAAAGATAACAATGACATGGCACATGTCAAAGTAGAACTCTTATCTTCCTTCATGGGGTCCTTGAATATAAGTGTGCAGACATATCGCAATTTGTTTTAGATAATCTTTAAAACAAAGCATTCGTCAATTGGAGTTCTTTGTGCTGTTGAATGTTTCGGGTCAATAACATTCAACCTCTTATTTAATTAAGTGTTCCGATAACAAAAAGATACCAATAAATCACGATATACTTTGTATTATGACCCAATTTTTATTTCGCTGCATATGTTTAATATAATTTTAACATACAGTTATAATAAAAACATTATATTGCTTTATGCATTCATATAACTGTGACATAGAAGATTGTTAAGATTAATGTCTATTCATTTCTTTCGGTGATAAGCTCAGACTTCCAAACAATTAGCTATGATTGAAATCGTTATATTTTTCCAGTGCCAGTGATCTGTTTTGATTTATTCATGTTCCTTGGCCTTTCAGCCACACCATGATAAAGCAGAATAGGTTGATGTTTTTTAACGTGGAGCCCTTTCGCCACGTCACGAGAACCAACCGTCCACTTACTAATGATACACGACGAAACGGTCCTCGTGAAGTACCAAAGGTGGACATCGCGGAGGCGGGCTTCCACGACTTACATCAACGAAAGCTTATAAGCTTATGCCAGTTAGTCTCTAAAAAGGACTGAGGGTTACTTGATGATAGGGTTCATCAAGGATTACAGGGGAAACATTAAATTGGAAAAATACAATGGTAACAGTTAATAGCGAGTTTAGAGGTAGCAAAGATTAGGTAAGTCAGGGAAAGAGTCAGAGGTAGCAAGAAAAGGTGCAGAGAGAAAGTAGGAGAAGCATCCAGGCGGCAGCCCGAAGCGACATGCCGGCCAGACCCTTGTCCCAGTGCCAGTGATCCGTTAAATCTTTAGTTGTGCTGCTGTCATCCAAGTGTTGCTGGATGCTTCAGTTGTAATATATTCCAGGTTGACAATTCAGCGAAAAGTAGATGCTGTTTTGTAATTTGGGTTGCAGAGTCAGATGATAAATGCCAGGCTTCCACTAATGCGGCCTGAAATGTATAGAGACCATTATACATGTGCATAGTGTAAAATTATTATATTTAGCATAATTATTATACTATTATATTAATCACATACTGACTTTACCGCAACATTAAGAATAAAAATAAATACGCTATTTCTCCCTTACAGTTCATCTGCTTGTTAACATTCATATGTTAAGTACAATGCTTGAAGAGTAGATCTGCTAAAATATATATATTGGAATATATATTGTATGTATGTATTGTAATACATATCAGACGTATACATATTAATATACATAGTATAATAATAATATATACGAGAAAGTTCACTTATGCGTATATTAAACATAACATTTAAGATTCTTCATTGGACATATATTTTCGACTCAGATTCTTTTTATTTCAATTTTCTGACTACTTTATGTCAAAATGGTCTAACTTCTTACGACTGCGCACTCCAACCCTTATGAGTGTTGAATTTCTATTTTATTTGAATTTCGGGTGCATTTCTAGACTTTTTAATACTATTTCTATGTTTACTCATTTGTTAAGTGTTAGATATTTATGTGTATATAAAGATATGCTGTCTTTGAAAAAATAAATTTATTTTTTTAAAAACAGCAAATAGCCTAGTTACAAAGTAATACATATTTAAAAATAGGCGCAAACACTATTTAAAATAATTACAATAATAATGGCTTAAATAATACAAATTCTAAACCAAACAATGTGATACACTTATTTTAAAATGTATTTATAATATACATTGAACCATGAAACTATGATAAATATTTTATTTTGGTTCATTATGATTATAGTTATGAAAATATCGAAATTTAGATCCTTAGCTTACAGGCCTTAAAATTGTATTAATGGGTAACAAATACTAATAATTATGTTGAGGAAGTGGTCTAAAAAGAAGATTGACTACGGTTATAATGACAGTCAAATGAGTGAGTTTAAGTTTTTTGTAGCAGCCAATATTCTACGGAGGAATCGTATCTTAGATCTGACTCACTTATTTTTAACAGTATGAGGATTCAAAGAATATAACAAAATTTGATAATTTAAAAAGACGGAGAAAGTGCGAGTTTTATGAAATGAAAAAAAAAATCAAAATAAACATTATTTGATAATTGTTCAGCACGGCAGGCACATTCGCGTTGAATAAGTGACGACGTTTGGTGGTCAGCCAATCTGCTTGTTTATTTCCTCTCTTTGTCAATCAGTGGAGTAAATATGGAACATTAACTGAAAGTCGGCCTACTTTTGACTAAATTGTAATTTGTAATTAAAATTACAAAACTCTAGATTAAAATGTGAGCGTATGATTTTTTTTTCTTTTGTCATGAAATAATATGGCTACGGTTATCACTCTTTAAAAATATGTAAACAAACACTTTTTATAGATCTTTTGTTGTAATTATAGAACAAAAAACTGAATGGTTTACCACATTTCACTGTGTAATCACATTCACATCTGTTGTGTTGGGGAATCAGGATATAAAAACCATTAAATCAAAACAAAATGAAAATTACTTTATGATACAAAATAACACTCTTAGAATATATAAATAACAAAATATTACTTTTTTGTTATTTATACTTATATATTTGTGTTTTTTTATTACATATATTTGTGTATCTTTACATCTTGATATATATTTTGTTTAAGCCTCCCCTTAACGGTTAAGTACCCAGAATAATATATGATTATGTGACATTTTGATTTCATTTTATCATAAATGATAGTTTCTTGTTTCAGAGCTTAGTTATACCTTTTATATTTATTATTAGTTTTCTTCCGAGTTTTTTAATATATTTAATAACAAGAAATTAATTATAAATGAGGAATATATGCAGGCGCAGTTCTATGCGTCTTATTTGAACAAAGTTTATAGGAAGTAAATAAATATTTTTTTATGGTGTTGATAACAAGTAGCAAAACTGTGGCTCATAAATGAAATAACCAGAAATGTTATCAGCGCCGGGTAGGAGGTAGGTCGTTATCTGACAGGCTGACCTCGCTATCTGTCACTTGGTGTTCCTGACACGCCCCTGACTCCGCCAGCTTCACTCCGTCGTATCTGGCCCTGGTGTAAAGCCCAAAGCCTTTGTCTATGTTATCACAACACAAGTCTTGTTGACATTGGCTTGGACAGTCATTTCAACCTACGGAGAACCATGTTACAATTATAAATTCAAGATAACCCCAAAACAATTTGGTTAACGTTTTCGTTAACGTTTGTATGAACAATCATCCAGGGTTAACCCAAATAAACTTATTAAAGAGTAAAAAAAAGTTAATGAAATAGTCTCCACAAATAGTAATTTAATAACATAAACAACGTGCTTTGAACACGTGGTGTTCTTCAGGCATTATCCAAGGATCAGTGTCGGTGGTACAACTCAACACGTAGTGAAGAAGAACATTACGTGTTCAAAACGCGCTGTTTATATTATTAAATTACTATATGTGGAAACTATTTCATTAACTTTGTTTTACCCTACAATGTATAAATGCCACATAATAACTAATTGCACTACCTTAGAACCAAATGAACGTGTAGAATTTTATGGAGATTAAGAAACCATTTTGGAAACCCATTACAAACATATAGATAACTGTGGGTAGTAGTCCACACGTTGTGGGGAGTAGTTCGGGAGCACCTCCCTCCGAGAGGGAAAAATATTTTCAGTGAGAGTAAATTAATTTTTGCAAATGGATTGCGACACCTGCACTTGACAGTCAATCCTCCTTGCTGTGTGATGCTGAGGGCATTAGCTTTGATAAATGCGCCCCACATTTGTCTTATCGGCCTCTCTCATTGGTTCAATACCTACTGCAAGAGTTCATTATCTCCTAGTATCTCGTTCTCGCACTGATGCAATCTATAAAATATTAATCCTATTTAGTGATTAATTGACATTAATTGTTTTGTTCATTAGACGAGTTTGAAATAGATATTTTAATGGCAGTCTTCGATTATTTCTACAATTTTAGAAGTGCTACAATATTCAGCCCTACTAAACTTTAAGGAGTAAATTTAATGTTTAATAGTTTCTCAAATGTATTTTACAATAAATATATGTTAAAAACGTTACAAGTTGTATGTTTTCATAATATAATTAAATAAAGATTTCTCGTTTGTCTGGACCATACTTGTGGCGTACATTATTTCAAATAGTGTAGTTCTTGATAGTAATATTTACAATAAATAAATAATTTGAAATTAAATCAGATTATAACTGTTTAGATATAAATTAAACTAACATTTTTCTTTTTTTTTATAATTTAATTATTGTCTTAATCTAATTATTATTACCCTTATATTACTCAAATATCATTAATTAATTGAGTTTGATTTGTTTGTAAAATACATCAAGGTTAAAACTAGAGGAAATAATTGTCAATTAAGCAGGCTTGCTGGGTAGTGTCAAATGAAAGCAATGTTTATATCAACAAATGACAACCAAATTGCTGATTGAAATGTAACAGGTAGTAAATCGATTTTGCAATAAGGAAAACAGAATTCCAGTCATTCAGAACTCAAAACTAATCAGTTTGCTTTAGGTAGTGATTGTAGGCGATAATTCTACGATTTTATAACTACGACCAGTTTTATCTTTAATTCTACGAGGATAATTTTAAACGCAACCAACACTAATCTCTCTCTCTCTCTCTCTCTCTCTCTCTCTCTCTCTCTCTCTCTCTCTCGATATTCATGTATCCAAATCCTTCTAGAATACTCTAGGTGATATGGTTAAGATTATAAACATGGA
Organism: Hermatobates lingyangjiaoensis; assembly: GCA_026182355.1. Classification (NCBI taxonomy): domain Eukaryota; kingdom Metazoa; phylum Arthropoda; class Insecta; order Hemiptera; family Hermatobatidae; genus Hermatobates; species Hermatobates lingyangjiaoensis. Next base: position 6,911,570 of record JAPFBL010000254.1, read on the forward strand.
CAGGAAGGGTGAAAAGACATGGCTCTGATAGTATGCTTAAATGATTTTTGACCGAGGAGTAGATAGTGGCAAGTAATGGGTTTTTGTATCTTAGAGTTACTGCAATACAAGCGTTAAGAGTACTTAACGAAAACGATCAAGGAAAGGATTATATATATTATATATATATATATATATATATATATATATTATATATTATTATACATTTATATAGGAGGGTAGCAGTTATTATTAAAAGGGAATTATCAATTTCAGTGGTTATGAAGTGGTTTACAGAGTTCTGTTGTGGTCGTACCAGCACTAGTGACGCCGAACGTTCAGGTCGACCAAAAGAAGTAAGTGATCACGCCGGAAATCAGCCTGAAATGGCTGGGTGGTAAGAGATTTGAGTCGAATGAACAAGTCATTAGGTACCGAAACAAACGCATATTTTGAGAGCCTTGAGAAAACGTATTATTTGGAGGAAATAAAAAAATTAGAAAAACGCTGGACTAAATGTATCGAGCTAAAAGGTGACTATGTAGGAAAATAAAATATTTCTTTGCCCCAAAAAATTTTGTTTTATTCAAAAAGTCACGGACTTATCAAATCGCCCTCGTATATATAATATATATAGTTCACACAGGAAAGAAAAACAAATAAAGATACACCGAAAACTACAACGATATTTCGACAGTCGTCGTCATCGTAGAAGTAGTCCCTTTGATAGCTTCAGTACTCAAAGGGATACTACTTACCGATGACGACGACTGTCGAAATATCGTTGGAGTTGGTGATCTTATTGTGTTTTCTCTTTCCTGTGTGAACTAATATCCTGTTGGACCATTAATTTTGTTTAATTATATATATATATATAATATAATATAATATATAAGAGAGAGAGAGAAGAGAGAGAAGAAGTACATAATAGTATGCTACATTGACGTTTTATTATTTTCAGAAATAAAATTATTATTCGTATCTCATAATTTCATAATGATAATGAAACAATTATCACAACGCTTTAATAGACTAGATAATGTAATAATTAACAGTATATAGGCTAGACTCACAGAAAGAACACCATAAAAGGGATCACGGAAACTCACTACCATATTTCGACCGCGTCGTCATCAGATATAGACGAATTCACGTCATGAAGATAGGTGACGTCTTCGAATTGACTCACTTTTTTATCTCTCTATTTGATGACGAACTGGTCGAAATATGGTAGTGAGTTTCCGTGATCCCTTTTATGTGTGTTCTTTCTGTGAATCTAGTTTATTTAGTTCGTAGAATCGCTTCATTTACTATTATATATATATATATATATATATATATATATATATATTTATATATAACAAGATAGAGAAAGAGAGAGAGATCGTTTTAATTAGATATACAAGCTACTCGATTTTTGCGTTTGTTATAATAGAAAAGTTCATGAGTTACATGAAAAGTTAGGACCACATGTTCATGAAGAATGAAGAGAACAAATAGATTTAAAAGAATTCAAAATAGGTTTATTATGGGATCACAAAATGAAAAAGTCATCTCTATATTGTTATAGAGAAGAAAGGTGCTATTTAAAAAGCTTTAAGTGATTTGACCTTCGCAAGATTAGTGAAAGAATAAGCCTTTCTGTTAATGTTCAATCTGAAGGTAGAAATCACCATTGAACTCAGTACTATCATGTTTGAGAACGACCTTCGAAATATCTGTAGATAAAATGAATGAGAAGTGAAAAAACCCCTCGTTGTAGTCAATATTTTGGTATATAACCTTGTTGCATACTAAAAAAGTGCTTGTTCAGCCGTATAAGGAAAACAATTAGGAGCATTATATGTTATGTTTTCAAATTATCCTCAGTTCTAATATTTGATTTGAATTACGTCTTTTGTAATATGTAAATCAACATTTCTACAAAACCTGACTTCATTGTTTTTTTTTTATTCCTTTATAAACTATATACCAGACAATATGAATTATCTCTAACAAATGAATTAATGTACAACTTAAATAATAATTTGAAATGATATTTGCAATCTCTCTTGGATTCCAAATAAGTTGTTTTGACTTCATTAATGATCTTCTTTCTCTAAAGAAGATGTCATGTGCCGACTGTGGTCCATGAAGTCCGCTCGTTTAAGACTCCCCTATGAGTACGAGTATATAATCTTGTTGCTGATAAATGTCTTATCCGGGATCAAGGTCCTAAGAGAACATGGGAATCAGTGTTCCAGAAAGTTCCCAGCAGATAGATCATTACGTACTGAAGCAGCTCTCTGACCAACACTTGTTATTCTGAAGATAACTTCTTGAGAAGATAATCACGATTCACACAACTATTCTGAACATTCATGCTCACACATTTACCCATAAATGTGTCTAGGAGCCACAGACTTCACGAGGCCAAGACCAATCAACCAGAGCATGCGCTAATGTATGAGGCCATTCTTGTCCCTGTAGTACTGATAATACTTTATGTGAATTCGAAGAATCTGTATACATCTAGAGCTTTTCACTAAGGCGTTGGCATAGTTCTCTATATTGCCTGAATAAACCGAAAGATAATAATATTGCCTGAATAAAACTCCTGTACAGCGATGCTTTTGGACTCGCTGCCATACTTGCGCATACCAGTAGACTGTCACATGACCCTCTGAGACTAAGGATACGAGACTCCCGTTAAGCTCTCGGCCGCCAAACACGATATTAACTATTCCTCACTCTGTTTAGCAAGTTTCAATTTATTGTATAGCCTTCACACTTTAATAAGTTACCAAGAATTATAGATATGGACAATTTTATTAATCATGTTTTTTTATCATTGCATTCAAGTTATTGATGCTAGTTTCCAATAGATAACCATAAATAATTAATTGTTTTTTCTAGGTGATACATTCTTGCACAAATTCAGGAATAGATCTCTTCGCATTTTCCAATGGAATATATTAGCTCAAAGTAAGTTCTTTGGTCGCTGTTTTCTTCAGCTCTTAGTTTGACAATTATTTCACTTAAACATTATTTACCTAGAGATTTTTCGCAGGTTTGGGTGTGAATAACGACAACTTCATTTGCTGTCCTGATGATGCTTTAGATTGGGACAGACGAAAACACCTTCTGGTCCAGGAAATAGTCACTTATTCCCCAGACATTATCTGTCTTCAGGTAAGTCTCTTAAATCTCTTACTCTTCTTACCACATTTACTTTTTACCTTTTTTCTAAACATATATTTTTATTAATATATAATAAATATTTTTCTCTGTAATGTGCAATGTAATCTAGGAACATATTTACATTGTGAGTGCCCCAGAATAGATTAATCTATCCTACCCTTTGTAAACTTATAGAAATAAACTTATAGACATTAAAGTCACCTCATAATTCATTGTGTTATCAAATATGACCTTATCTCTTGTAGCAGTTTTTTGCAAGGCTTCAATTAGCTTGTATCTTGCAATCATTGGCTGCAATGGACCACTCATATAACGGCAACTTAACTTTTAATAATTTTTAATTTTTAAAAAAAGTTGATAATTTTTATATATAACATGCTTAGAGTAGCATGTTTTTCAACAATATGCTGTTTCTTTTAAAATACGTATTTATTTGGGTATATGAACTTAATAAGGATTGAAAATTCTAAAAGTGCTTTAAAAGGAAGTATTTCAGATCAAAACTTAAAGGTATTTTCTTAAAAAACTTTAGGGAAAATAAATATTATATTCATACATTAAATGTATATCTCGCTTTTTTTTTTACATCTGTCGAAAGAGAATTCAAACAAGAATACAATATACTTGATCAAATGCATATGACTGAAGTTATGGCTAAAAAAATTACAGCAATATGAGAAACACCCAGTTTTCAGAAACTAAAAACTTTTTACTTATCATAAAACACAAGTGAATTTTCGTAACATAAATACGAAAAATAGCATATATGTATTACGAATTTTTTTTCGTTCTAAAAAAATTAATCATGGAAAAGAACATAAGGCATATAACAATTCCCTGCCTCTATTCTGACTTTAACCGTCATATGGGATAACCTTATCGTGGGGAGGACATGTAGCATGAAGTTTAAAACTACTTGTTTAGTGAGAGAGTAATGTATATGATGTCTTCATGTTGATTACAGGAAGTGGACCACTTTAAATTTCTCAGGAAGACTCTATCAACGCAGGGCTATGATGGAATTTTTTTCCCTAAGCCAGACTCACCCTGCCTCTATAACAAAGGGAACAATGGTCCTGACGGATGCGCCATCTTCTTCTCAACTGGTAGATTCGAGTTGGTCTCAACGCACACTAGGGTGCTCCAGGTCTGGAGTGTACAGAGTAATCAGGTGAGTCTTTATTATTCATTAACTACCAATACTTTCATTAACTTACAACTTGATGAATTCTGTACTACACTTTCCAGTTGGAGTCCCCAACCTAGATTGCTATATCTTAAAGATAGGAACAAAAAAGCTGAAATTTTATTGGATTCTACCATTAAAATAATCAGATGCATTCACTACTTACAAGTTTGACCTTTCAAGTCTGACATCTACAAAAACTTACTTCTACCCAACATCGCATCATCAGGAGGAGAAGTACTCTTCAATAGAGAAAAGAGCAACAACAGCTTGAGTTGCTATTTCCCTCTTTTTAGCAGGTTCATCTTCTGATAACAGCTATTATAGAAATTATTTTATTTTTATTTAATTTCGTTGTTATTTTCTTTGTTGCCGTTAAAGACAAGTTCATTTTGATTTTATATATATTACATTTGTATGTTTATTGAAAATACGTAACTCACTTCAGTATTTTGAAATCCGTCATCATGAGAAGTAGTGGTCGTGTAGTTAGTTAGGTGCTACGCAGGGGGCCAGGTTACGTCAGTGGCTAACGTACTCGCCTCTGAACGATAGGGGTTTGATCCCCACCTGGTCCTCGATTAATTCACGCGGGAGGTGAATAAATCGGAGCACGTTGTCCCTCGGAGAAGGAGGTTAAGCCGTCGATTCTGAGCTTGTACTTTTGTCAGGTACTTGTGGACGATTTCTACTCTAAATACACTTGAGTTAGGCAAAATTTAAGATTCCCACTGTAGAATAAATCTTTATTGTATGGTATCACAAAGGGCCAATGCTCGGCTTACGTCTGTTCCCTTGTGAGACTGCCACTGCAACCTAGCCTAGGTGATAAGCAGCTGCTTCTTTTTTGTTACTATATGTGTTACTTTTGAAGAAATATTCATATGTCTCGATATTTTATTAAATAATTGATTAATAACTAACCCTTTCCCTTCCTAAACTTCCTTTCTCAACCATAGATGACAAATTTGTTGGTTGGTTTTTAAAACCTTTAACCATTGTTTAAAAAACCAAGTAATGACAAGTGTGGTAAGTGTAGTCTTAAAATTCTTTCTTAATGTCTCAATCATAGTTATCTTAGTTATAGATATTAAATATTTGATGTTTCCAGGTGGCTGTGATAGCTGTGGTGAGAGCCCGTGACTCTGGCAAGGAGCTCGCTGTGGTCACCACTCATCTGAAGGCTCGGTCCGGAGCACTCTTAGCCGCTCTGCGCAACGAACAAGGCAAAGATCTACTGGAATTCGTTACTTCAGTCGCTGGTCAAACACGACCCATCCTCCTTTGTGGAGACTTCAACGCCACTCCCTCCGAACCAGTCTACAAAACCATCCTGAACCACCCCCGCCTCCCACTCGCCTCTGCCTACGCTGCCTTCTCCGGCTCTGAGCCTCCCTACACCACATGGAAGATCCGTCCGGATGGTGAGCACTGTCAGACCATCGACTACATATTCTTCACCAAAGACACCCTCAAAGTCCACAACGTGCTTGCCTTTCCTTCGGAGGCAGACATAGGAGTTCATCGCGTGCCATCCTACTCGTACCCTTCAGACCATTTCTCCCTCTGCTGCGATTTCCTGATCAACTAACAGTTACCTCCTGGCAGTATAAATCAGTCCACTCATTGACTGATGAATTTATGACAGATAATTCACTTCACTAATAATTATTAAGGCGCTATCCAACAGAACCTGATGATATACACAGAAATGACAATTCTACTCAATAATGAATACCCTTTAGAATGTTTCGTTTGGCATATACTTAATATGCCTTAAAGTGAGAAATATACATTCAATTTATTTAACAAAATGAATACAATTATTCGTTATATTGATTGTTTATAGTTCAGTAATGAATGTTAAATGTTTAGATAATTCAGTTCTTATCCCAAAAACAGTGCATGGTACTCATTATTTAAATTACTAATTTGTAAATCTGATTATTACTGAAAAGCTTACGGATAGCTCTTTAATTTATGACATTCGTGATTTTTCTTTACAATGATTCGTTTTTGCTAAGTGGTTAATTTAAATATTCATTAATAATTATTTTATTCTAATTATTTTGTATTACAAAATGTATGCAATTTCTTTAGGGTTGCACTATGTCCTTTATTCAAGTCAACAATAATGACTGTTTAACTGATATTTTTTGTTAAACTGTTAATCTTTATATTTATTGACAAACAATATTTATTTTAGTATTATTTTAAGATTTGTATTTAAGCATATTTATAGATAAGTTTATAATTTTTGACCAAGTTTTTAAAATTAATATACTCTTATGTTTTTTTTAAATTGTGTCATATCGTCAACAGAAACACAGATATTAAAAATAAGTTCATGAGTAATACCGGTCCCTGAAATGATCTGTCACAATGCAATGAATAGCTATTGGACTTTAGTAGTGCTTGGTTAAACTGTTAATTAACAAATCGGAATTACTACCGAGTTTAATTAACTGTCATTAATGAGGAAATGTCAATGAATAAAACATTGCATTATGCGTGTAATATTTTAAAGACCGTAGACGGGAATGATATGTGGGATTAAATTATTGTAACAAAAGAAAAAGAGAATGTCCATTTATAGTCTCGCTAATGTTGTTTTAATTAAATTACTGTTTAGTTTTCTACTTGAAAATCAACATGAAAATGTATTTCCTTTTTCCAGATAATTATAGTTTAATTGTTAATGTTTGTGTAAATGTACTAATAACATGCTTTTTTTCAGTGATATTCGGATTATCCCAAACTTCTTTTCATTTCAACAATAAACAAAGCATGGACCGATTTTAATATCAATTTTTCAACGAGAAATTTAATAACAAGAATTTTAAGCATAATAAATTAATATACTCTTTTTCTGTTGTCAGAACTCTCTTACGTAACTTTCACTTTTACATTCTTCATTATCAATGTCATTTTGAACATTGCATTTTTAAAATAAAGAAATAGTCCACTAGTATTTCATTCAATATTGGGATTCAATAGGTCTTTTTTGGAAACTCCTTAACCACAGAATCATGAATTCATGTTTATGTAAGTAACTACAAAGTAAATAGATGCTGTGATCTTATAATCAAAAATTATTTCTGAATTAATTCTATAAAGAAATATTATCAATGTATAAATTTAATTCGTGTTCTTTTTCTTTATTTGTGTTTTAAGAGAATTAATTTATGGATATATTTATTGTTGTGTAATGCTTTAATCTGCCCCAGTGTTTCTCAAACTTTTTGACTTCAGGGTGCGCATCACTGATTTTAATACAGAAATTTTAGTACAGCAATTTAAAAATAGGAAAATGATAGGAAATTAAAAGGAATATATTTTTTTTTTAAGAGATTGAGATCAGTAACAAATGATTTAAATCTCTAATTAAAGAAATTTACCTTCTAGTTCAAACTATCGAGTGGCCGAGACTTGACTTAAACTTGACCATTGGTCAAGTAATGGTTACTTATTAAACCATTGGTGTTTATAAAGTAAATTAAAATGATGTAATTTTTTAAAATATAAATCTGTTATATAGATTTAATCGTCTGTTATCTTGGGGCGCACTGTTTGAGAAGCACTGATCTGACCATAAACAAAAGCAATTCAACTAAAAAGCTCATTATAGATTGTATTTGAAGCATTGATAAACAAGGTAGAAAATAAAAAGCTATCTACAGTAACTACTTGTGATCTTATGTGATGTTGAATGTACTTTTAACCATGTGCCTTTGTCAATATCAATTAAATTTATTTATTTTAATACTTGTAAGTCGTGATGGAATTTATTTATATTAGGTTGTTATATGTTGCTATGTCTTGTTTACCATAGCTATTTAAAAAGGTGGTTCTATTTATTAAAAATCTGTGATAATAAAGAAATGTAGTCATATTTGTTAATTTAATATTTATTTAAGATGGGATAAAGTTTTTTGAGATATTTCAGAGCAAAGTATTTTAGTTATTTGTAGCAATATCACAATAAAATTATAAATTTAAATCTGTATTTAGTTTTCCATGTGAATGTAAAACAATTTTTGAAAAATATTATATACTGAGTTTGTAATGCAAGAAATACGAAAATTTTGGGCAAGATATTCTCACCAGTTTAACATAAATGGCTGAACATAACAAAGAAACTAAATTTACTAACTATTTGTAACCAGAGGGGTTGAAGGAGGGTTACAGCAGCAAACTGGGGATGTTATTTTAATTTTAAAAAAACCTCTTGTCGAATACGTTCTAAATTATTAATAATTTATATATATTTATATTATTATAATTAAATATATACTTTATTATATAACACCGGGGAGAGATGTTTACCCTAACATCTCCCTGGCCCATTGATCTTTCCTGCACTTTGCACCCTTTAAAATACCTCTCTTGTCTCCCAGTCTTCTCAACCCAACGCCAGATGGTTCTACATCTGGCTTAGTTGGGATTTGATTCTTATGAAGACCGCTTGTTACGGTTGAAAGATCTTATTTTCATATTTCTTATTGTGGTTTCGACGTTGATAAATCATATAGAGGTGTGTACATTTTAGGTATTACTGTATTTTGTTTATTTTTAGTTTGTAGCTCCTAGTTTACTTTCGTAGTTTTCATAAAGTTTAAATTTTTTTTTGTTAAACATAGTTTTCTTTTTTTCTTCATTATTTTTCAAAAAAATCAAAAACTCATTTTACTAAGAAGTAAGAGAAAAAATTAGAAAACAAAACAGTTTTGAAGGAACATCCACTTGAGTTCAACAAATCAGATTGTTCAACAAAAACGCACGCGTTTCTGCTAATAGATACAAGAAGCAATATTTTAATTGATTATTAAAAGGACTGCCAATATCAAATTTGGATTAAATATTGGTATAAATGCAATATTTTCACATTGAATCAGATAAAGCGGTGAAGGGAGAGGTTTGGTTCTACATGTTGCAGGTAAAAAAGGAGATCAGAATACAGATAAAATATTAAAACCTTGAGGTAATCTTAAGCTTATCAACAAACTATGCCTTAGTTATGTTTGTGACAGCGCTTTCATAATATATAACAATATATAAAAGTTCCTATCTACAGAACCGTATATATGTTTTCTGTTTCTGTTACTTTGTATATTCTATTATAAATATAAAATTTCGAAGAATAAAAACCCAAATTTTAAAATTCTAAAAACAGAACTAACAATTTTGGACTAGTAACTATCCTTGTCAGAGGCATATAATAGTTGTTATTCTGACAAAGTCGTTATTGGTAAAAAATCTTTTTTTCGAATATCATATTGTGTTGATAGTTGATTTTTTTTTTGTATGTGTTGTAGAACTATATATATATATATAATATATATATATATAATATATATATATATATATATATATATATATATATAAAGATTTCACATAAACATGAAATAACAATCTATGATCAAACCACAGTATGAAAAACGTGG